>JAMLFY010000008.1:36274019-36641976 GCA_030441495.1 Dalbergia oliveri | reverse complement strand
TCCTAATGCCCCTCAGCAGAGGTAAGGCCATCATACCAATGGCCAACGGTTTCCTCTAGGAGGACATGAGATATTCAGGGACTTTGACATGTACATAGTTGTAACTTAGTATTAAAACTCGTTAGCCTGAGACTAATTCTTGTTAGATTTTTTTTCTTTTGGTCCATTTCTATGCATGTGTGATTTGCTTGGACCTTGACATTTGAGTAGGCTAGGTTTTAGGTCCTGGATATTCTTTTTTAAACTAGTCCCTAAGTAGTATTAATAGTGGAATGACTTAATTTCCAGTATGTTGTGTGTAAGGATGACTTGTGTATGATGTACAAATATGTGGATATATGAGTTTGGCTACATATAAGTCTATTACGTTATTTTTATTTCTTTTGACTAGTATAGATTAAAGAAAGGAAGTAATACTCTTCTAATTATAATGTTAATACTCGAGTAATACATAGTAGTTAGGAGGGTGTTACATGTAACACCCAAAAGTTATTCAAAAATTAATTTAAACCTTACTAACGAGAATTTTAAAATTCTGATAGGCTTTAAACGATGAGAACGAATAGAAAAATAATTCCAAGAGCTAGGGATGAGTAGTGATTTCTGACTCACAGATGAATAGTAACTCTAGAATCAGGGCCAAGGGTGTTCGGGGCCAAGGGAAACTTAGACTCGAAAGTTGGGGTAGAGTATTGGGCTCGGGACCTAGGTAAAGATATTTTATGTTTGGTAAAGATATTTTACCCGTTAGTAAAGTTTTGATATGCGGTTGTAACACCATAACAATGACTTTGTGGCAAAATAACCATTACCAACTAATTTTTGCCAAGTGGATGGCATGGATTAAAACATAGTAAACAAGTTTCAATCTTGGCATTTCATTAATTTTAATTTCTCCGAGCCAATATCTTACCCATTCGATAAAATTTCAATGCGGGGATCTTACACTGCATGAAGCTTAGAGAGCAAGTTTTTCTACTCCACCATATAGGTGTAAGGTAAGGAAGAGGCCACACTTCACAAGCTTTTCAAGATTGAAGGAAACGACACAAAATTTTATATCAATTTTCACTAATTTACTTAATCAAATAATCTTTCTTTCATAAATATATGAAACATCCTCAATATTTCATTCTTATCATTTTCATTTTTGGCCACCACTTCCTGTTATAGCCCTCTATACTTCTTTGCAAAACCCCATAAACTAGCTTGAAAAATTCATTTGTAACAGAAAATCTCAATACCCTAAACACAAAACCTAATATAAACCTTCATATCTAACTCAAAAGAAAATTTCCATCTCACCTCACCATCAAAGAAGGCCACTATTTTATTGATTGAAGGGAAGATTTGGGCTCGTTTTGATTGAATTTGGGTAGAGAAAACCTTGAAGAAACATTAGAATTACAAAAGTCTTCTAGCTAAAGGTAGGGATTTCTTGAAATCTCTTTCAATATAGCTTTTGTTTTCTAAAATTTTTCAAAGAAATATGCCATGTTTTGATTTTTAATCATAATTTAGAGCTTGAATATTGATGAACATGCATGATTTGGTTAGAACATGTTGCTAGAATGCTCTTTGATAAAAATACATCTTTATTTAGTGTGCTAAACTGATAGTGATTTTGTTTGATTTTTAAAACACACTTAGAGATGTATTTTTTATCTATGTTTTTTCATAGTGAAGCTAACATGTTAAGGTAACTCTAATTTTTATTTAGTCCATTTAAAGACTTTTAATATTTTTAAAAATTCAAAAACCAAGGCAGTTAGGGTTACTGCGAATAGCCAGTTCTAAAGCTTTGAATTTGTCTGATTTTGTTACTATATCAAATGATCCAATTTTTATTTGAAAGTTTTACAAGCTATTGTAGACACCTTTAGGTCCAACCCTAAATTTTTACAGAATTTATTAAGTTCATCTGCTATGGTAATAAAATTAGAAATTCTAACTAATTTTTTACCCGGGTAAGTTCAATAAACTAATTTTGTAGATTTTTTTTTTTTTTGTGTATAGCTATAGACCTTGGTTTGACCTAAAATTTTTAAAAGGCCTCATAGACATATTGAAGTAGCTTCATAAATTATCTCACCTTGTTTTAGTAATGTTTAGTTAATTAACCAAAATTTTCTTTGGGACTGAAATTTTGGACAAGTGCTGTATGACCTAGAATTATGATTATGAGTAATATGCTACCAACTTTATGCTTGGTACAATATGTAATTTAATTGTTGATGCTATGCATATATGATTATAATGCTTGTGCATATAACATGTAGCCTAAAGCATCAATTGTTAAAGTATTACAAAATGAATAAGAAATCCTTTTCGAACATGAGCTAGGAATGTAAACTTACTAGGAAAGTACTTTGTAAGAGTTGGAGAAAGTAAATCCGATATATCATATATAGGAATGAGCTTAGTCCTGATAAGTAGTCTATTACCCTGGAGTTGGCAAGACCACTTATGTCAAGGGCACATAAAGATGATACCCCCTTCGATATGTTAAGGGCACATAAAGAACGATCTCCTTTGATATGTCAAGGGCACATGAAGTTGAGAAAAATATATATATGAAATCCTCTTCGACATATCAAGGGCATGTGAAGTTGAGAAAGATATCAAAGTAAAGGAAAGTAAATGAAGTTAAGGAGAAAGTGAAGAAAGTCATTGCATTTATCATGTGCATACTCATATTATTCTAAATTAATTGCCTATGATGACTTACTATGAGCTTGAGCATTATGATATATGTGAACTAAGTGATTGAATGCTAAAAGAAACCTACTTTTAGGAATAAGTTTAAACTTTAAAATGAATTTTGTTATGATATGCATGATCACATTTTTTAATAAACCGAAGTGACTAGAATGATGATGATAACATTGACAATTGTGTATTTGGGGATACTTTACTGAGAATTTCATAATTCCCATCCCTATATTTGTGTGTTTCCATGTCATCTTTAGATTACTCAAGAGAACAATGAAACTACTATCATGGAAGTGCCCTAATTTGTAGTAGCTCAATGGCCGAAGTCCACTATCGATTTTCTTATATATATATATATATATATATATATATATATATATATATATATATAAATGTATTAGAAGACACATATATATTCAAGCTCAAAAAGAGCTTTTCATGTATTTGAACATGTATTCTCTGATTACTCTTTTCCTGTTATATATTTAAGTAGAATTATGAATTAGTTACTACGTGACTTGATTGGATATGTTATAGATAATTAAGCAAGGTCAACTAATTTATAAGTAACAACTTCCAAGTCTAATGTCATGACTTAAGGATGATATTCTACTTAGGAGGATATTACAATATAGTATCAGAGAGTTCATCCTAGTAGGACCTTAAGGAATGGACTGGCTATGCTCCCAAGTATATTTTGTTATGTGTAGATAAGCCATGCCTTAAATATCATCTGTATGATGGGATTTAGGGTTTAGATATGCATGATACTTTAATGGTGTTGTAGTTGGTTGCTATCACACTTAGCATAATGTTGAGCCTAATCAACTCAATATATTTTGTTTGGTGTGTTCAGAAACTAATGGAGAACCATAGATGTACTAGGGATAGGAATCCTAAGCTAGAAGACATGATGGGTACTTTTCATAAGATGGCTGCTACTATGAGGGAACAAGCTCCAATGGCGAACTGGAAGATGGAAATGCTAGATCGAATCCTGAAGGAAACTCAGCTAGAAACCTAGGAGGAGCAAAGGTGGATATAGAGTATTAGAAATTCGCTGAATTTAGAAAAGCAAACCCACCACCTTTTCAGGGAACCTTTAATCCGAACAAAGCTAAGAGTAGATCAAAACAATGGAGAAGATTTTCTCTAGCCTTGCTTGTCCTGAGGATCAAAAGGTGTCTTTCGCTACCTATATGCTAGGGGCAAATGCAAAATTTTGTGGGTCAGCACTAGAGATTATTTGAGGCCTCTCAAACAGGAATCACTTGGGAGATCTTCAAGGGGGCATTCTACCAAAAGTATTTCCCGGCCTTGGTGAGGAATGCAAAAGAATTGGAATTCATGTGACTCAAACAAGGAACTAGGAGTGTGGTGGAATACACCGAAATTTGAGTAGCTCTGTAAATTCTCCACTATTTACCAATGTGATCCTGATGAAGTTGGAAATGTATCAAATATGAAGGTGGTCTACTAGAGGACATTCAAGCATCAGTAAGACTTTTAGAGATTAAGGATTATGCTACCTTCGTCAATCAAAGTAGGCTAGTAGAAGGATATAACAAGAAGCTAGTGATTGCTAAGTCCCTAAGGACAATTCTAAGAAAACTCCACCTAAATATCAAGGCTATGATGATGCCAAGCCCAAAAAAGGCACTTTCAACCCAATTCGTATGAGAACAAACAACAATAAAAGCTAACCATGAGGCAAGATTGCCCAGGATGTGGGAAGGATCAGGGGAGTAGACCTTGCCTGATGAACAATATGTATGCTACCACTTTGGAAAATCAAGGCATAAGATGAGGGAGTGTTCAGATAAGTATCCCAAACCAACTACAAAGCCACAACACCAAAGTAGGGTCTTCACCCTAAGTGTTGAAGGAACATCACCACCCAGATCCAATTCGAGGTAGGAATGCTTTTACTACATTATAGGATTCGATTGCTACATTTGGATTGGCTATGTTTGGATTTCTTGTATGATTTATGTAAACTATTCTTTCAAGTCAATATCAAATCAATTTTGAGGGAAATTTTTTTTTAAAGGAGGATGGTATTGTAATACCCTGAAGTTAATAAAATATTAATTTAAATCTTATTAGTGAGAATTTCATAATTCTGACAAGCTTTGTGATGATGAGAATGAGTAGAAAAAAAAAATCTTAGGAGTTAGAATGAGTAGTGATTTTCGGTTCGCAGATAAATAGTAACTCTAGAACTGCCAGGGGAAACTTAGACTCGAAGGGTAAAGTATTAAGGGACTTGTGCAAAGATATTTTGGGTTTCTGGTAGAGATATTTGCTCGTTCGGTGAAGTTTTGATGTGTGGTTCTAACACTGTAACAATGACTTTGTGGCAAAATAACCACCACCAACCATATTTTTGCCAAGTGGATGGCATGGATTAAAACTTAGTAAGCAAGTTTTAATCTTGGCCTTTCATTCATTTTAATTTCACTCGGAGCTAATATCTCACTCATTTGGTAAAATTTCAATGCGGTGTTTCTTACATTGAATGAAGCTTAGAGAGCAAGTTTTTCCACTCCATCATACAAGTATAAGTTTAGGAAGAGGCCACACTTCACAAGCTTTTGGATCAATTGGGGGCTTGTGGATTGATTAGCGTCTCGCCGACCTTAGCTCCGGGCCACACTCCAAGCTCATAGCGCCTCCAAAGTTGGACCAAAAGGTAAGCTTGTTGGGGCCTGAACAATTCCTTTGGACTGGTCCAAACAAGCCCTTCGGGCTAGCCCAAAGAGCATCGAATCTCTTGAGCATCTACATTTACATGGAGCCCTGATATTCCACTGGTGGAATCTACCCTTGAATGTGACAATGGGGAACGTTGATGAGGTGCAACGTCTTAAGGAGAATATATGCTTGTGAACACCATTTTTGTTTGAGTACTTTTCTTTTGCACAAAGAAAGGAAAAAAAAAGAGAAAGAGAGAAAGAGAGAGTCAGCCCAATCCTTTTCTTTTGTAGTTTAGGTCCCTGGACCATCCTATCCTTTTTATCTATCCATTTTATGTTGTTTTTGGCCCATTTAAAAATTAAGGTCAGCCCATTCATTTCCTCTCTATCCTTTACTCGTTGGCTCATGGAAAGAACATGGTATTTAATTTTGAATGCAAATCAAAAGGAGATTGAAGGTGATCAAGACATAATTGTGCAATCAAAATCAGATCAATCAACAATCCAATCCCCCTAATTCAGAGGTAAATCCTTAATCTTGCTAAATCATAATTACTAAGACATTATGGACATAGACCCGCAAGGATGTACAAATAGGGCCATTCATCAATGAAAGGGGGAATCTTTTTTCAGCAAAAACACAGAGAAATTAGTGAAACACAGAGCAACAAGGAGTAGCAATAGAGGGAGCGATTGCGAAGCTTAGCAAGGAGATTCAAGAACATGGTGGTCACTTTGCATTGGTATCTTTTCTTTTTTTTTTACCTTTACTTCGTCTTATCATCAACATCATTCAGCCAAAATAAGAGGAAAAAAAAACTAAAAGAAGTAAAGGAAATTATAGAAACAGGATGAGGGAAGCACAAAACCAACCACCACCACTACACCCACCTCCATTACCGCCAAACACCAAGGGCCCATGACCTTAGTGACGATTGATGCCATCATCGCCCGCCTCGTCTCCACATGCCATCACATCCCAAGCCCGCAAAGCCACCACCCTTGCACCACTATCCCGCATCACGAAGCTCATCAGGTGAAGCTCCAGTGCACGGTCCACGTAGCGTCATTGCGCTTCGCAATAGCAGCCCGCGAGGCCCACCATCGCCACCACAACCCAGGCGCGAAACCACGCCTTCTTTGCTACGTCGCTTGCACCTCTGCCTCCGGATGCGTGGTGAACCACTGCGAGCAAAACCGCGGCAATGGTGTGCCTCTACTTTCCTTTCCGTTGTTGATTGCCATTCAGCCACTTCACTTTCCTTTTTTGGTTCACGTTCGCTTTTTCATGTCCAGGTCTTGTGTTTTAGTTTTAGGGATTTGTTATTTAGTTCCTTTTTGTTTTCTTTTTAGGGTCAGATTTGTTTTTTTTTTCAATTTTTTTTTTGGTTATGGTTTGGTTGTTTTGTTTTTGTTTATTTGTTTGGGATGTTGGACTATTGTTGGGCTAAGTTTGGTTTTTTTTTTGTTTCTTTTGCCTCATTTTTTTTTTGGGTTTTGGGCTTTTTTTTTTTCTCTCTTCCTTTACAGCTTCATGTCTCATAAAAAATAAGAATTTGTTGTAAGATGATTGAAGGCTCAGAAGAGTTACTATTATATTTCCTGAAGAAACAAAATTAATTAAAAATATTAATATCATTCTTGGTAGCAAGATGAATGAAGGCTCAGAAGAGCTACTATTATGTTTCCTGAAGAAACAAAATTAATTAAAAATATTAATATCATTCTTGGTAGCAAGATGAATAAAGGCTCAGAAGAGCTACTATTTTGTTTCTGAAGAATAAAATGAAGACTTATGAGTCTCAAAGATATTCACTGAAATGGATATCATATTGTGATATGGAGGTACTCACTATTTTCCTCACTCATTATCACAATATGATATCCATTTCAGTAAATATCTTTGAGACTCATCAGTCTCCCATTTTGTTTTCAGAAACAAATAATAGCTCTTCTGAGCCTTCATTCATCTTGCTACCAAGAATAATATTAATATTTTTAATTAATTTTGTTTTTCAAGAAACATAATAGTAGCTCTTCTGAGCCTTCAATCATCTTGCTACAAAAATGAATAATATTTCATAACAGTATTCTTTTATTTGTTTAGATTTTAAGTCTTTTTTTTAAATAATAAAAATATATTTTCTTTATTTCGCAACAATCAATGGTCATGATTGATGGGTGGATGCCTCTTTCATATACTATTGAATTATAAGGATTTATTGAGTAGCCTAGTGCTGCATTTGATCTTGTGCACAAACGAATTTCCTTTTTCAAATAATTGGTCCATAAAAATCCATTTTCAAAATTAAAGTCAATCAATACACTTTTTTATTTTCTTTTCTCTTAATTAAAATTCATCAAATACACAATCATTTTTTACAAGAACAACGTGACTTTAAGTTTCTCATTGCACTAGAGAATACATAAGTGTAGCCAATAACTATCAAGTTAAAATTAATTTTTCTTCAAATTTTATATTTTTAATTTAATTTTCTTTGCTTTAAATTTATTTTATTTCATTTTTCTATATACTTGTGAATTTTAAAGGGGAAAAATAAATATTATCAAGTTAAATTAATTTGCATAATGAGCTCTAAGGTAACGGGTTTATCCAGAATGTATTAGGGTGCAAGTGTGATTAACTTTCCACCATTCCCTGATCATAATTAGATTCCGAACCTCAAATTTCTTTTTAAGACCAGTTTGCAAATTAAAATGGTTTTTCAATTTTTACTAGAGTTAAAATTGGTGGCAACTCCTAATTTTTTTAAAATAATTGGTTGTCATTCTCGTCATGACGCCTTCCAGGGATGTTATGATAGTGCTAAGCTAAGACGGTGAGAAAGGTAGTTATCCTCTAAGCCTACACATAAACCTACATTTTAGCAAGACGGCAACAAAAAGGATTTTAGATTGTTGGTGATTTTCATCCATTTTATTTATGCCTATAAGGGCTTTTCTTCTTTCTTTTTAAACTAGAACTAAACAAACACTTTGGAGAAAGCCAACTTGACTTTATAACTTTGTTTTTTCTTGTTTTCTTTTTTGTTTTTGGTCGACTTTGATTCATCTTCTTCCTTTTTTGGTCTTGCCTTTGCTTCTTAGCAAACCTTATAAACAACTGCATTGCCAAATTAAAAAAAAATAAAAAATCAGTAAACAGACATTTTCTCTTAATTTTTTTAAGACGGGCCCGCCTTTTTCTACCAAATTCTTGTATCCATTTTGTCAACTTTTTCTATCAAATTCAAAACGCAATTCTCTTTTTCTGCAGGTCAAAATTTTGTTTTTTTGGGGTCGAAACTGTAAGTCAAATGAAATCGAGACTCGATCCTGAAAGCAGATTTTGGGTTACTGGTCCACGGGCAATGCATAACAATGGGAACCCAGCACGCCAACGAAGAGGCCCAATAGTGAAACCCACACCAACTTCCCCACTGCCTCCTCCCCTCTCCGCGTCTTGTAACAGAGGAAAATGGTCACACCCACATCTCGATTCTTCCTTCCTGCCCGCAACAACCAAAGCCCTAATATAATAACTCATCTATCTCTGTGACTTCCCAAACAACAAACACTTCTCTCTCAAACTCACCGTACCATCCCTTCTCTCCCCTCACAAACGAAAAATGGGTGAAAACAAGAGAAAACGAGGACGAAAACCCAAAAACGCAACTGACGAAGAAACCGCTGCCCCAGACTACAACACAACCACGACCAGCAGCAACGCGACGACGTCCAAAAACGACGTCGTTTCGGTCCCCGCCACCGCAGACACCAGCGACCCGGAATCCCAAGGGCGCCGCCGCGGCCGGCCCAAGAAAAAGTCGGAGCCGATCGCCGCCGCAGCGTCGGCGGAGCGCCGGAGCTCCCGGCTGGCTGAGCAGAACGGCGACTGTGCCCTGACGAGCTCGGGGGCGGAGCCGCCGCTGATGCCGAAGTGGGAGAGCGCGGCGAAGGTGGTGCCGTCCATGGACGCCGTTGTGAAGGTGTTCTGCGTGCACACGGAGCCCAATTTCTCGCTTCCGTGGCAGAGGAAGCGGCAATACAGCTCCAGCAGCAGCGGTTTCATCGTTGCGGGAAGGAGGGTGCTAACTAACGCGCATTCCGTGGAGCATCACACCCAGGTCAAGCTCAAAAAGCGCGGCTCCGATACCAAGTACTTGGCCACGGTGCTGGCCATTGGGACCGAGTGCGACATTGGTATATCTGAATTTTAATTTCGTCTTGATTAATGTTTTGAATTTTAACTCCTTGGTAAAACCCCATTACTCTTGCTCGTGTTTCTCCTTGGCGGAACTTGTGTGGCATGTTGAAATAGTTCAAGTAAGCCAGGTATAGCATAAGCATGGGAGTGTTTAATTGTTTTGTGTGTTTGTTACAAGTTACAACAGTATAGAAGGAAATTGTTTTGTGTGGTCATGTTGCCAAATTTGGATGATGTCAACCATCTTTCAGCCAGCCAGCCAGCCACTGGATTTTGTCGAGATTCCTTGGAGATCACAACTTGTCTGCCTTGCTATCAAAATGGAGAAGAAAATTAATAACTTGCATGACTTCTGGGGCAAATGAAATTGACAAATAGTTAATACAGAAATGGAAATAAGGAATTGAATGGAAATGATGGTGGTGATCATTCCTTTACTTGTAATTTTGGATAACATAGTTACTTTAGGGAAAGGGAAAATATTGGGATATGCATGTTTGGGACCACAGTGGAAATATAGAATGGGATGTAAAGGAAGAGTTTATATCTAATATTAACTTTGATTTTGAAACTTATAATTTGAAGTGACTAGAATTGGAAAATGTTTATAAAATTCCTTTCCATTAAACACCTTCCTCTTTTGTTTGCTTTCTCTGCACTCATGGAAGTGGGAGAGTAATTTGAGTAAAACTAATGACTAAACAATGATACTTGTCTTGTCTCTCTATTTATACTGAAGAATGGCACACATTACAAGAATAGTATATGCCCAACCCACTACATATTCTCCAACATTCATCTCAAGTTGGAGCGTAGACGTTAATCATGCTTAGCATGTTATTGAATGCTTTGGTGAAGATGTTTACAAGTTGATTCCCAGTCTGTACATGACTAGTTAAGACACAGGATTAAATGCAACATGAATAGCTGTTTGATTATCACACTTTCCTACTTACGTCTCTGGGAAATAAGGTTACCTCCAACAAGAACATGATAGCCAAAGGTGGATCTTCTGTCAGCAGGAAATCCAGCCTAGTCGGCCTCGGAAAAGCCTTTAACTATAGTATGTCCATGATCTCTATACTAAATATCACGTTAGAGATATTTATTAAGTAATATAGTTTTAGTGGACAGGGCTTATATATAGCTCTTATATACCATGTTAGAGAAATTGGAGTAATCCTTTAGCAAGAAGGAACATGAAGTTAACGGAAAATACATTCCTAGAAAATACGAACCTATCTTGCTTTTTATTGTGATGATCCCTGCCAAGGTTTTGGATGGTTTTTGATGTTACCTTCCACCCCATCTTACTCTGTTCCATTCAACTGCTTAGCTGGAATTCTTACTGATTTCTGTTTTTTTTTCCCGGCTTATGTTTATGAAAATTACCTTCTAATGGCACAGGCATAGGCTTATTTGAACCTTGTAGTGTACTCCACTTTGTGGGACAAAACTTGGTTGTTGATGATGTTGTTTTATGTTTATGGAAGATGTTAACTCACACATACAAGTGCTTTGATTAATTTAGTCATGCTTGTTATTCTTCTGATAATGCTTCAGCCTTGTTGACGGTGAGTGATGATGAATTTTGGGAGGGAGTTTCACCCGTAGAGTTTGGAGATTTGCCTGTGCTGCAAGATGCGGTGACTGTTGTGGGCTATCCAATTGGAGGAGATACAATCTCTGTAACAAGTGGTGTTGTTTCACGTATGGAGATTCTCTCTTATGTTCATGGTTCAACTGAGCTTCTGGGATTGCAGGTATTAGAAATTCTGAGTTCTCATCTCCTTAGTTACCATTTATATACGTATGATGATAAACAGAGTAATGCTGGTGTCTCCTCAAATACCTCTGCAGATAGATGCTGCTATAAATTCTGGGAATTCTGGTGGTCCTGCTTTCAATGATAAGGGAAAATGCGTGGGGATTGCATTCCAGTCTCTTAAACATGAAGATGTGGAGAATATAGGATATGTAATACCCACTCCTGTTATCCAACATTTTATTCGAGATTATGAAAAGAATGGGGCATATACAGGTATCTAGAAGATCACTTCACTATTTTGTCCACATCATCCCTCTTCCTTTCTTAAAGAGAGGGAAAATGAGAACACATCAAGATATATAGCTACAAAGCTGTAGAAGAGAGAGTGATCAAATGGAAAGCTCTATTGACCAGTTTTGATTTACTCTTTTTCCTTTTTTTGGTATTGTTCATAGTGTATTCCTTCAGTTGACTGGCCTCTGCAATTTAGTAAATTTGCTCACTGTGTGCTTGACAGCATGATTTCAGATCTTAACTAAATTTGTCTTTAATTTCATGCTTTTCAGGATTCCCGATTCTTGGAGTTGAATGGCAGAAGATGGAAAATCCTGATCTGCGAATGTCAATGGGGATGGGACCTGATCAGAAAGGTGTGCGTATCAGAAGAATTGAGCCCACAGCTCCAGAATCTCATGTTCTGAAGCCATCTGATGTAATTTTGAGCTTTGATGGGGTCAAAATTGCCAATGATGGAACAGGTTATCTACCATTTTTTTGCTTGCTTGCTATCCTGTTAAGAGTATTTATGCTTGCTGTTTGTGCTGTGTCTTGTACTGTTTGACTAATCACTGACTTTAAAGTGAAGTTTGTGGACAAAGGACTACTTGGGGGTGATATTTTAATTTAGTGTTGGAGTATTTAATTGATTGGCATTGGATAGAAATAGAAAATGACTGAGACTAAAATAAAGTGAAGGAAACAGTGGGAAAGTGAGAGAAAGATTCAGAGAGTATAGAGATTGAGAAAAGTACGTTGTTTCTATATTCTAAAGATTATGATGATTTACACCAATACATTGTAGACGTATATGCCTTGCTAATTACAAGTCGTGTAACTAATCTTACCTCTTATAACAGCTGCAGAACTAACTAACAACCTACCTACTTTTTCTACTTGCCACTTAGAATACTCTGATTATGCCAGATTGCATTAATCTAGTGGCTGGGCCACCTGGGCAGAGTCTACTAATCACTTGGGCTGAACTCAATTCAGCTCATACTCAGAGTAATAGGTATATCAGCCTACTATCTGATGGCTGGGCCGTCACAGTTTGGTTCGATTTGGTTTTGAGACGCACAATCAATCCAAATAATAAATTTTATTTCAGTTTGATTCGATTCAGTTTGGTTATATTTCAAAAACTGAACCAAATCAAACCGATTTTGTGTTCAGTTTTTAATTAAAAGTTTTATAAAATATAAAAAATAAATCCCAACTTCATTAAATTAAATTAATCATTAGTATTTGTATAAAATTACGTAAGTATAAAATCTAAATTAATTATGACAAACTATACTAATGCCCATACATTAACTTAAGCAAATAATAAGAGATTTGAATAAAATCATGTTAATAAAATCAAAATAATTATTAGATGATTGCAAAACTAAAATATTGAGATAAGATATGACAAAAAAAATTTGAATAATTCTAGTATTAAAATATTGGAGAATATATATATATATATATATGAACGTATTATATGAGAAAAGTGATTTATTGTGAGAGTGAGAAGAGTGAATCTTGACCTTTGGATCTTATATGAATGATCAAAATTAAAATATAAAGTCATGTGACTATTTTAAATGAGCATATGAGCATTAATTGCCATTAATCAACTATCAATCCTTATCATCCATGAATGGTTGTACAGCCTAGATTTGCTCCTTGATTTTCATAATAAACCACCCCTCTCATGTGATACGCCCCATATATATATATATATATAATTTGGATCCTTTAAAGTGGGGATTTCATCATGCCGCTTTGTTTTAATGGATAATATGTTTTAAAAATATAAGTAAATATAAATCATTAGAATACATGTCTATTGTCCGATTTTTTTGAAATTTGGTTTGCTTAATGATTAAATTAATACCACTTAATTCAATGGTTAGTCCATCAAAATTCAAGTTTTTGGGTTTGATCGGTTTTCATTTTTAATTTGGTTAGATCAATTTTGAACACCTCTCTCTTTTGCTGAACTAGATTCAGCAGATTCAGCTCATAATCTTATAGCATTAATATATTAGTTAGTACATGTTTTAATCTACCACGTCCAGGTTTCTACCTATTACATTAGAACATGTATTCATGCACAACTAGAACAAGCCGTGAGATACATTGAACAAATCCAAACAGTGATTTTGTTCCTTCCATTGCTTCAAATTTCTCAAGTTCTAGAATACTTATTATCTGACTTGGAACATTCTTGACCCTAAATGGTATCAATAGGAGTATTTGAAAATGTTAGTCTGGTCTCTGCTTTATCTTGACTATTGATGCCACAAAATGGGATTACAATTTATGTATTTCTCTTTACTATGGAACTCATATAATCTGTGGAAACCTGATTGTGTTTTGTTTTGGAATTTACGAAAAGCTTCATTCATTATTTGTTTGGTTTCAGAGCTAACATCTAATTCTGGGATATATTTGTAGTTCCATTCAGGCATGGGGAGCGCATTGGTTTCAGCTACCTTGTCTCTCAGAAGTACACTGGGGATAGAGCTCTAGTAAAAGTTCTACGTAATTCAGAGATACTTGAATTCAACATAAAACTTGCAACTCATAAGCGGCTTATTCCAGCGCACATCAAAGGCATGCCACCTTCTTACTACATTATTGCTGGATTTGTTTTCACTGCTGTTTCTGTTCCCTATCTTCGTTCTGAGGTGAGTAGTTATCTTTCATGCATATTGTTTTCTTATCCTCTGCTTTTGTTTCCCCTGCCCCATTTCTCTTTCTGAGTGATTTGTCTATTGCTGTTTTGGGGAACTGAAGGCAAGCAACTGCTTGATCTCATATAGATTGAATTCATTTGTTTTCTTGCCTATGGTCCTGCCCTCGACAGAATGTGTCTGTTCCTTTCATTTTTTGTTATGAACTTATAATGCTTGTTGAGCCTCTATGCAATGTGTCTGTGTGTCTGTTCCTTTCATTTTTTTGTTATGAACTTATAATGCTTATTGAGCCTCTATGCTTTATGAAACTGATGATTTAATTATAAGTAACTTTTTATATTGTTAATTAGCACTGTTAAGCACCTTTATATTTTTCGTATGTAATATGACCCTTGTCATATTAGGACACCACAGCACCATTGATAGAATGTGGAGCAATGGCAAGATCCCCTTATTTGTTTGTTTTAGCAATTTTATGTGGATTAAATCCTAATGGAGTGCATAGATTTGTTACATTTGTGGTTGAGCTGGCCATAATTACTAGTTACAGCTTGTATCCACAACTAAATCTGTGCTAGGACTGGTACAGAGATATAAATGAAAGAGGGAAATGCAAGGACAATCTGTGTATTACTTTGGGAACACTTGACAATGTGTCAAGGAACCCTAGAAAAATCAATAGAACAGTATGGGAATGTGTACAATTTCTGAGCAAGAGTTAGAGCTTGTAAGAAACTGGTACCAAACAAGGATAAAATAGATAAAATAAAACAGTTGCTGAATATGCCTTAGACTGTAGTTCCAGAGTGAAACCCAGCCTAGGTGTTAGCATTTCTGGAAAATAACTAAGAACAACAAGCAGAAAATGGTAATGATAATGAAGAAAGAAAAATCCTGGGCATGGAGGAGCCCTTCAGCCTCTATATACTCTCTTCCCAAAATATCTGAATGAATATGTAGCACTTTCCATATCGGGTAATATTCCCTCCCCAGTACAGAATTCCCTCTATTCCCACTCACTCTCTCCAGAGCTCAGCACACCCACCTCACATTTGTCCTTTTCTTACTAATGGGCCTGCAGACCTTGCCAAATCGTTGGTATGTAACAGAGCTTCTCAACCCTCTTTAGGAGTCATCAAATGACTAGAATTCCCTTTAGTCCCCTGATTCTGTTTTATTTCTTCATTCCCCCTTTACAACTTTTGCCAACCTAAACTAACTACCTTTCCCACCCCCTATTTACCCAGTTCCTGATCTGTAGTTTACAATTGGGCTTGAATCTGAGCCCGATTCTCTTCCATCTTATTCCTTCTTACATAGATTGTCCTAACAAATGTTTTCCTAACAATCTGTTTTTCCCTGGTTGTAAGTTTAGAGTTGGTGAATGTTATGATTGTTTACCAATTAAATCTAAAGTATAGATGCATAAAATTTTTGGATACTTTGATCATAAGAATGTTAAAGCAATGATATTGTGATTTCTAATTGCAAGTCATGTGTTTTAAAATATCTTATATTGAGTTTATAATTAATACAAATTTTAATTTCTGGCAACTATCTTGAATTTGAGTTTATAATTATTACTAAGTTATTTTTGTCTGTTAATCTGATCCAGTATGGTAAGGAATATGAATTTGATGCTCCAGTGAAACTTCTGGACAAACATCTACATGCTATGGCACAATCTGTTGATGAACAGCTTGTTGTTGTTTCTCAGGTTTTTTGAATCAACTTATTCCTTGAGTCTCTGTTACACCATTATGTACCGCATTGAGCTTTGCTCTTACTTGATACTGTATTGTTAGGTTCTGGTGTCTGACATTAACATTGGATATGAGGAGATAGTAAACACCCAGGTAAGAAAATATATATTGATATTAATCAATTGCTTAACTGAAATTTCCATTAAACATTTTTCTTTTGGTGTATATAGGTTCTTGCTTTCAATGGTAAGCCTGTGAAGAATCTGAAGAGCTTGGCCAGCATGGTTGAGAACTGTGAAGATGAATATCTGAAGTTTGATCTGGAATACCAACAGGTTCTCTCTCACGGACATTGTCATGGGTGCATTCCTTTTTTGTTTCATATGTTAAATCTTAAATATGCTAATTAGAAATACATTCCATGACCTAAATTATTTTGTTTGGAAGAAAATTCTTGATGTTTTTAGATTGCCATACATATTGTAAATCCTAGAGAGAAGACAACTGCTGTGTGTAAGATGGTATTATTGTTAAGAATTAATATTTAATATCAAGACAGACCTTTGTGTATCATTTTTTCCCCGTTGCATATATGAACATGTTGGGACACTATTCAAAAGGAAAGGAGATTAAAAAATGGTCAGATATGTATTTAGTTTTAGGAATACTGATTAAAAGGTGTCTCCTTCTCTGCCTTTTCTTAATATTTTATCTTTCTATAACTTCCATATGAATTCAATAAATACTATTTGAAATTTTAAATACTCACTTGTGCAGATAGTAGTATTAAAGACCAGCACTGCCAAGTCTGCAACCTTGGATATCCTCACAACACATTGTATACCTTCTGCAATGTCTGATGACCTGAAAACATAAAAAGTTTTGGGGAGAGGTATATTTAAATTACTCCTAGTTGCATTGCAGTTTATTTTTCAAGTGGTGTTCAACGTGTGTTATCACGTTGCAGAACTATGAGATCTACATCAGACGGTGTGATGAAAACTCAAGCACTCAGAAAGAGGTTAGAGAATCCGGCAGAAAGGACAGGGAGGGAAGGAAGGAGTTAGCAAATGCATCAGCTTCTTGGACGCATTCTACTAGAGTCCCATTGGGGGTTGCAGTGTTCTGTACCGTATTTATGTCTATTGGTTCCTATTTTTTCCATTTTTTCCTTTTAAATTCAACAGTTATATTCTTGTAGGAGAATGGATGGCTGAGGGTGGAAGTATTATTCCATATTTAGGGGCATGGATGTATTATTTTTCTTCAGTAGGGAGAGGCATGTTGAATTTTTATAGTGGGGACAGTAATGATGGTTGATTTGTAATAACAAGCGAATAATTGAGAGCACCATGCCTTCTTGGTGGGGATGATTGTTTATTGTTTCCAATTATAGTGGTTATTATTACCGATTGAAACCATTTTCAGTGAGTCTTGTTTTGTTGTAGAGCCTGTCATTCTGTAATGATATATTTATGAGTTTGGATTTAGGAGAGAAAGAAGAGAGGAGGGGATTTGTAATGT
Source organism: Dalbergia oliveri (assembly GCA_030441495.1). Classification (NCBI taxonomy): domain Eukaryota; kingdom Viridiplantae; phylum Streptophyta; class Magnoliopsida; order Fabales; family Fabaceae; genus Dalbergia; species Dalbergia oliveri. The sequence goes on along the minus strand of JAMLFY010000008.1, from coordinate 36,624,403 downwards.
AAAATTATATTATAAGTTTTTTTTTCTCTATTTTTTTATAAAATTTAAATTCACAAATATATTCTAAGTGGGAAATGCACATGGCTGGATGGGGCTTTAAAGGAAGTCCTTTTGTGGTTATCCGGGTTGATCCGCGCCAAAAACAAAAATTAGTCGTGCTAAAGTGGGAAGAGAGTGAGAATTTTACTGTGAATCATATTCAATGGATGTATCAATGGTCTGTCACATCTACCACTATAGATAGCACCGTGCGTGGTGCATTATACTTAGGTGTATTACACTTAGGTGTACCACTGTTTTAAATTGGCATTTTATACTTTGATGGGTCAAATTTGTTGGTCAAATTAGACTAGTCATGCTAATCGTAGTTGAAAAATTTGAATACACTGGCCCATATATCCAAACAAAAAAAAATTTGCAAACCGATAACGTATCTGATCCAATAAAACCTTAAAATGGTGATTAATAAAATCGGAGAAATGTATGACCAAAAAAAAAAATTAGAGAAATGCTTATGAATTTGCCTATAGTCTTGGAAGTCACAAAAACATGCCGTGACATTTTATGTTATTTGTTGCAATACAAAAGGCAAGAAACCGCGACCAAAAAAAAAAGGCAAGAAACAAATGTTCCTCACCCTCTATTGCTGCTGCTACTCAACAAACTTGACTTCCTGTTGTTGCTAGTTTTATCCTCAGTTCTAATTTTGCAAACTTTCTCCACATGCCCAAACTGAGTGTAGTCCTTGCATTTAACCCGTAGCATAAATCAAGTATAATTTTCAGCATAGTTTTTCTTATAGCAGTAAGAGCAGTAAGAACTAAGAAGGGTACTTTTCTTTGTTTTCTCCAAATTAGTAATTTTTTTCTATTTCTACAGGTTGCTTCTTCCATCCATTGCTATCTGATTGTTTGTTTTCCTTCGGCTCTTATCATGAAGACTCCTTTTGTGTCTTCAACCTTTTATTTCACAATCAAAGATATCATTTGCTCAGTAGCTTACAAAGTATTCACAATCTCTGCAAGTGATATATGAGAAAAATCCTAATTTCCTTAACGAGAAGAGATTTTTAACTAAAACCATTTTCGAAAGACATACCATGATTTCCACCACCCGGTAATCTCTTCATCCAACAATCAGGAAACTCTAAACTCTAGCTGTGATTCCTTCATCTTAGCTGCTTTAAATTCTTTCCTTTAAGTTTAAAACCTTCATCCTCCCATGTACTTTGACTTCCTTGGAACTCATCTTTGAATTTGTCCCAAGTCTCCTTTACAACCTCAGGATTCAGAATCTTAATAAAGATATCATCATGTAATGTTGCATGTATAATGGCAAATGCTCTACCTTCATCGTGGTTTGTTTGTTTGTTTCTTTATTATCAAATTTCATATAGTTTAAAAAAGATTTCATATTTCACCATATCACTTTATTTTGATAGATAATATAATTTTGAAAATACAAATAAATGTCAATTATCAGAATACATGTCTATCATTGTCCATTTTGTCTGAAATTTGAAAAGCTTTGTCGTCAATATAATATCACATAATTTAATGGAATTAAATTTGATTTCTAGGAAGTTATTGAACAATGTAAATGCAGAAAACTTACATCTGGTATAAACGTATCTGCACACACACACTATATATATATATAATTTCAACAACTAAAGCCACATTTACTCTAAAAAATATATGACGACATAACAAACACATTTTCACATGCAAAAAAGAATGGCTTATGCTGGGTACAACTTCTAGCTCAAAATATGAACTATGGTCTATTTCTACCTACCATAGACCAACCAAGTTGGAACTCTTAGCTCAGAATTTGAACTATCATCAATATCTGCCTATCATAGACAACCTTAAGTTTAAACCACAAAAAAAGTATAGTTAACTAGTCTGATTTGTAAATGTCAAGAAAACTCTCAATTTTCAACACTCACACGTAATTAAAATTCGTTATCAAATGTCCAAAAAATAAAAAAATCGTTATCTGCCTTCGAGCTCACTCAACCTTGATAGAGTTCAGCTCAGTCAGACTCCGTACGTGCAATCTTACGGGACCAAGGATTAAACTCCTGTTGTCAGCTTTCTTTTCCCCGCAGATCTTACTTGTTATGCTTTGCAAATGGCTTATATTGAGACAAACTGACTATATGTTTGCTTTGCAATTTCTGTTCATTTCCGTCATATTATTTCGCTTACTGGTGCATTTGGATGAATTGATTAAGCTTAGTAGTTTGTTGCACAATACATTTTTCATAGTACAAACAAGCCTTTTGAAAACCTATTGTGGACATGTTACAAGAGACAGAGAAGTTGCTTCCTTGCTTATTATGGTCACATGTGTACAGATCATGCACCCGACTTTTAGATATGGGCTGCTGTCTTCTCTGTGGAAAGGTTGGTTCAGGTTCCTTTCTTTGCAGTGGAAGGAGACTAATCTCATTCAGTTGAACTATTTCTGACAGGCTTAGATGTGTTGTTCTCTGAAGAGGTACCAGACTAGCAAGAAGCTCTGCCGTTGGCAGTTGGCACCACAAGATCAGCTTGGGCAACAGCAAAACTATGCTTTTGATCCTTATAGTCGAATGTGCAATGCTATTCTATAGCTACAAATTGTTTCTTTGTGATTTTTTATATGACGCTTAGAGCTTTGAGCAAATTTACTTGTCTTTTTATACGAGTTCATGTTTTTGCTTTTCAGCTGTATCACTTTTATGGCTTTGCAAGAGAGGAACGTTCTCTGTAGTTGGTGACCCCAGGCTAGGGACGTTTGCATCCTCCTCCTCTGTTGCTTTACCCCACATTACAGTATAAAATCCAATCGATATTATTGTTGCTCCAATTAGGCTGCAAAATAATGCAGAAACAATTTAGGCCAATGAGCAGTGCGATAAATTAAATCTTTGAATACCAGAGTTTCTACTTTGTTACAATATGTCAATATGCATGAATTTAAGCATGAACTCCATAATTTGCACCCTACTTGTTTTTAGGTGTTAAAGCATATATTATGTAAAACTCCACAAATTCGATGCGTTATTTTAGGATTATCACTTGATTTTATTTTATTATGATTGCATTTATTTGGATTCATTTTATTTATAATATTTTATCTATTTTATATAAATTTCATGGTTTCTTATATATGTTAAAGGTTAATCTTGAAGATTTTGGATTGATTTAGACAAGTTACAATCACAAGCTTCAAAAGCAAATTTATACAAAGTCATATAGAACCAAATCTAAAAGATTTTTAATTGGGATTTGAATCCAAATTAGAAATTAAATGCATTGGAGATTTAACAGAATTTATAATATAAAATAAAACAGGAAATAAGACTGCTAGACCTAATATAACAATAAACGAGCAGACAAAAGAGAAGAATCATCAGCGGCTAAGAGCCCCTACAAATATAATTTATGTTTGGAAGAAGACAAGTAAAGTTCTAGGAAATATATATACCATTGCTCAAAACAAATGAGAATCCGGCAAGTATACACAATTCTCTATTTTGTTGTCTTATTTTCTAAGTTCATAATATCCCATATTTGCTAGGTCTAGGTGAAACTTCAAAAACTGAAATCCCATATTGTAAAATCATAAAACTAAACCTAAGAATCTTAGACTTAGAAACAAACTAATATTGCAAAATCATATTCAACCATATTTATTGTAATATTTCACATTACAATCAAAGAATGATATTTAAACAACCATCTAGGAAGCAAAATACACCATGCGGCTTTGCCACGCATGGGACCCAAACACTGAGTGGACGCTGGTACAACATGTATCTAACAAACGTCCCAATAACAATAAATAATTTTTTTCACCTGCACTAGAGGGACGGAGCTTGACACGGCTCAAATGTATCATGGACACCTTAGTTATAAGAGCCGAACCTAATCGAACTTTGAAGTATTAGGTTATTGGTTAATAATAGGTAATTATTGAAGGTTAAACGGTTTATACAAAAAAATTATAAAAATATATAAAAGTTTAAATAAAATTCAATAAAATGACAACTAATTAGCAACTTGACACTCTTTAAATGGTCTAAATATAAAAATATGATTAAATAACATAAATTCCTAAATATTATCCACATTTCATAATCACGAATCACAATTGACAATTTCAAAACATAATTACATAAGTAAACTCACATAGTTTTACATCACAAACTCATAAATCATGATAATACAAATAAAGTTACTGTATTTTTCTATAAGTTAGATTAAATTTTTTTTAAGGTTTTAAAAAATGACATCATTTAGCAAAAAAAAAAAAAAAAGACCCCTAGGTTTGGTTCAAGGCCGAGTCACTGGCTTTGATACAAAATAGGCCAAGTGAAACTGGTTAAATAGGCTGATCCAACAATGGCTCCGATACGTTTCATGACGGTTACTGGTTTTTATTAAAGCCAATCCAAGCGATTTTTATAACATTGATCGACATGGCTCCAATATGCGGATATAGCCAAACACATTTTTTAAACTTTTCATTTCTTTTATTTTGGAAAATTTTTCTTAATTCTTTGATGAACCAACTTAAGAAGCATAAAGTCCAATCACATTCAAGTTAAGTTTGACAAAAATAAAAAATTTAGAAAAACACACATGCATATGATATTATGAATTGTGAATATTTTTTAAAATTTTTATGTATTTATGTATGTATATATGTATGCCATATTTGTGTCCCATCAAATGTCTGTGTCTTGTCCCATATCCATTTCAAGTGTCTATGTTTCATGGACAACCATGTGGACAAATGGCTTACATCATCTATTCTGGATGGTTTTTATATTGTTGCAGAACATTATGAAATACTAGGTTTTGCAACATTGGACTTTCTAATGTTCTAAGTTATTGAGCTTAGGGACAGAACCTATACACACAGTGATTAGCTGCATTTGGGCATGAGCATTTGTGCATTTCTAATGTTCAGATTGACATAATTTTTGCACCATTGGAAAGCTAATTCAATTCCCTACAATTGCTATTTCTATCCTCAAGGCTAACTGTTAGCTCCAGATTTCTTCAAAAAGCCTTAATGTAAAATGTTTTGAGTGATAATACAATCAATTTGGAGAAAATATTTAAAGAAGGACTAGTGCTTACGTTGAGTTTTTTGAAGTAACAAACAAGTAATTACGTTAGCAAAACACGATTCTTAAAGCAAAAATATTTTCACATGACATGTGCAAATATGTTAAATCTCGTTTGAAGATATCAGGACTCAATGAAAGTTAAAAATATTTCATGGAATGAACATATATATGCTCAACACTTTGAAGCAAACTCTCATATACAAGAAATCAAGGCTCAGATCTTCATAAAGTAGCACACGACTTTAGAAAGTATATTTCAAGTGAAGATTTCAATCCAACTTTGAAGCAAATGTGTACTACAACCTTCAATCATCATGATCGTAATTATATCATCATCTACAAGCTCTGATTGAAGATTGAAAGATCGAAGAATTTTCAAGAAACTAATATCGCACTTCAGAAAGCATGTTTCACAGTGAAACAGTGCACCTTATAGGAAATAGAAGAATTTTAAAATTAAAATTTAAAGTCAAATCTAGTCATAAACAACGTGACATCTCTTTTGCCAAATTGGTCAACTGCTCTAGCTTCTAGAAGAAAAAGTTTAAAACCTCTTTCAGAAAGTAAAATGTAGTTCTGAAGGTGACCTCAGAAACCTCTATTTCACAACAGCTTCTACAAAGCTCTGACAGTGCCGATCAAGCTTCTCTTATAGATTGCATCTCAAAGACACACAAAGAAGATCAACACGTGTCACTTGGAAGACAGATCAAGGGCAACGGTCATGATGCAGATCATCTATAAATCGAGATGTTGTGCTTATTACAACGACAAAGACTTTTGCTGAATCAAAGAGCTAAAACGCTAAAAAAATATCTCCTATCTTTTCTATAAAGTCATTACTGCTTGTAATCAGTTTCATCTTGTAAAAAATCTTCTTTCTACGTTCTTCGTAGATCATACGTCTTCCTAGGAAAAATTATAGAAAGAAGTCATTCAAGTTTTTTAGGTTTATTGTTGTTTATCATACGAAAACTTGAGTATTGGTTAGTTTGAGTGATAAACCCAAACACAAACCTTTAACCTCAATCTAGTAGTGATCGTTGTGAGTTAGCTTGGAGAGGCTAAGCAAAGACTACTTATAACGTGACAATAGGAGTGAACTATTAGTTACGGTGTTAGCTTGGAGAGGCTGGTCAAACACTACTCAGGTTGTGAGGTAGGGGCGAACATGGTCACTGTGTTAGCTTGGAGAGGTTGGTTAAAGACTACTTGATTATGAAGGCGAGTGTACTTGCTAGTCATGGTAAGATTTTATGAAGGCTACTAAAGATTATCCAACTTTCTTGGTTTAGAAAGGTTTTAGTAAAACTCAACAGTGGTTGAGAACCTGATGTAGGCAAGTTCGAACCAAGTATAAAACATATGTGCAATATCTTCTTCTCCCTTAACTCTCCTTTATTTTCAGCTTAATGCCTATTATTTTTTATTTTCTGGAAACTTCTCCTTTTGCGTTTTATTAAATATCTTAGTTTAGAAAGTTACTTTTTGACATAACTAACATTATTTCCGTTGCACTTCAATTTTAAATACTTGATAGTAATTTGTTTAAGTTTTAAAAACAAGAAAGGAAAGAAAAACGAAGCACGATTTAGCCCCTCTTCTTGTGTGCTCTTCTACCTCACTAACTTCCAATATATTGAGCATTATGGAAGGATTAATTTGCAGCATGTGTGTTGTCACGTACGCATTCGCTGCAAGTGAGTAGCAAAATAACTCACTAGTGAGACAATCCGAGCACAGAGACCCATTTTTGGATGCATGCTCACTACAGTGACCCTCTAGTGAGCCCACGATGTCATAAAGTTCAGAGATGCGTTTTATGCTTTTTAACCCCACTATAAATAGACATGTTATAACACCCCCAAATACTTTTGGATGAACCCTAGATGCCACCAAGAGTTCCCCTAGCTCTTTACATGAATTTCCAAGCATTCCCAAGTGATTTTAAGTGATTCCAATCAATTTCCACCAATTAAATCCTTTCAATAAGTGTGTTCTTCACATTCCTACACCCATTCTTAAGTTCAATGGCTGTTAGGACTCTCATGGTTTAGTTTTCTCTTCCAAAATACATCTAAATCAATTCTAATAGTATTCCAATAATTATTTGATAGTTGGAAACATCGTTCCAAGTTCCTTGGATCATGAAGGCAGTGGTTAGGCACTTTCACAATGCATAGTGAGTGGATAGTTACTCATGACTATATTTTTGCCATTAAAAGTATTTTTAAAAAAATCATTATTACTGTTATTATGAAAATCATATTTTGGGACCATTGTTGTTGCATGGTTGCCAAAAGTCATCAGTTAATGTTATGTTGTACTTTAGAAATATGTGATTTTATCTGGATGATATGGATCCTTTTATTAGAAAATAAGTTCAAAGGTATCATGGTTTCATAAATAAAAGTATTATTTAATTATCAGACACAAACAACAGGCAAAACATCATAGGACAACTAATTATAGAAATTTCAAAAAAATTATTATTATCTATTTAGCATAATATGACCTAGCTAGTTAACATAAAAACGTTTATAGCTACTAGATAGTTACCATATGAATAGTAGTTAAAATAATAAGAACAGTTATAATGTTATGTAAATTTTAATTATCAAGAGAGCCTATTCTAATATTAGAATTTAGTCAAACAACTAACACAATGTTAAAATTAAGTATTATTAATATTTAACATGCTAAAATTTAATCAGTTGATGGAGGTTTGTTAACAACTAAGTTAAACAAATAGAGTAATACATATTTATTATTTATTATATGAGTAACAACGAGTAGTAAGAATGATCTAAGTAATAGTTAAAATTTTAATAAATAATTATTCATGATAGAATTTAGTCCAATACCATAATTTAGCTAGATAGCTAGTGTAGTCCCCTAATTGAATAATTAATTAATTAGGTATTATTATCAGATAACATTATAGGACTTAGTCAATTAATAGAAATTAACTAATAGCCATTGTAGCTTTTACGATTAAATTATAAACTAATTATTAAGGTATAAAGAAGTTCAGGACAACAAAATTAGTTTTAGTCTTATGGGTATTATTTGATTATCATTAGTTTCTAAGATTAATTTATTTATATGGTATGAGAAAACCCAACCTCTTAGCATTAGTAAAATAGATAAATAATAGTTAAAGTTTAACAGTTAAATTGTAGCTGTTGTTATTGTTGCTATTGCTGCTATTATTGTTGTTGTTGTTGTTGTTGTTGTTGTTATTGTTGTTATTATTAATAGATTAGTAGACAACATAACATGAACAGTTTTAGGACATAATATTTAATATTTAATTTGTTATCACATGAGCAGCAAACAATATACAAAGAATAAGATTTAATGTTTTGAATTTGGTGTTTACTCAGTTGAATTATATATGTTTGAGATTAGTCTAGTAGAGTTTATGTATAATATTGTCAATTTATGCTATTAATTTATTTACTAAGTGTAACATCCCTCCGCTTTATAGATTGTCGACTGCCCACAAACCAACAGATCTTTTCAGCGTGCTTTGTCTTCACTCACACGCTTCCTGGAAAACTTCCAGGAGGTCACCCATCCAAAATTACCCCAAGTCAAGCATGCTTAACTATAGAGTTCTTTCGTAATGGGCTATCAAAAGAAAGATGCATCTTTGTGGCATAGGTAGTACCAATCAATTCATATAAGCCCTCCTTAACTGTATAGTCCCATACCTATACAGACTCAGGACCTCTCATTTGGGTGTGTAATCGATTCATTCATGTACCCCTCCTCTCTGGAGGCAGGAGCCGCTCTTTGTCCGTGCCTCCTCACGCGATCACTCTCTGCCTCGTCCCTGGGCGTTACATGCCCACCAGCTTCCGCTTGGTTCGTCCCGAACCACACCGTCCGGGAGAGGTGAGGCTTTGATACCATTTGTAACATCCCTCGCTTATGGATTGCCGTCTCCACAAACCAACACGGGTTTTCAACGTGCTTTGTCCTCACTCACACGCTTCCTGGTAAAACTTCCCAGGAGGTCACCCATCCCAAAATTACCCCAAGTCAAGCACACTTAACTATGGAGTTCTTCGTGATAGGCTACCAAAAGAAAGATGCATCTTTGTGGCATAGGTAGTACCAATCAATTCATATAAGCCCTCATTAACTGTATAGTCTCATACCTATATAGACTCAGGATCCTCTTATTCGGATATGTAATCGGTTCATTCATGTACCCCTCCGCTTGGAGGCAAGAGCCGCTCCTTGTCCGTGCCTTCTCACCGCGATCACTCTGCCTCGTCCCGGGCATTACATGCCCACAGCTTCCGCTTGGTTCGTCCCCGAACCACACGTCCTGGGAAAGGTGCAGGTTTTGATACCATTTGTAACATCCCCTAATACTTTATGGATTCCGACTGTCCCCACAAACCAACACGGGGCTTTTCAGCGTGTTTTGTCCTCACTCACACTCTTCCTGGAAAACTTCCTAGTAGGTCACCCATCCCAAAATTACCCCAAGTCAAGCATGCTTAATTATGGAGTTTTTCGTGATGGGCTACAAAGAAAGATGCATCTTTTTGGCATAGGTAGTACCAATCAATTCATATAAGCCCTCCTTAACTGTAGTCTCATACCTATAGAGACTCAGGATTCCTCTCATTCGGGTGTGTAATCGGTTCATCCATGTACCCTCCGCTTGGATAGGAGCCGCTCCTTGTCCGTTCCTTCTCGGGGCGATCACTCTTTGCCTCGTCCTGGGCGTTACACTAAGTATTTTAAGACGAGCCTCTTGGTAGATAATGATTAGACATGTATTGTAGTTGCAAGTAGCATGCAAACAAACAGAGCCTTTTATTCTTTATTTAGTTAAGTTATGTATGATGAGATTTATTAAACCATAGTTACGATTTATGTTTATAACCTTGATACACCTAGCTACTAAGGAGGCGGTATACCAAGCGGCCATGGAGACAATTTTACAAGATGATAATAACATTGGCTTGGTATACCTACCTCCAAGGAGGTGGTGTACCAAGCGGCCATGGAGTTAATCTTATAAGTCATTAACCTTAGCATACCTAGCTGCCATAGAGGTGATATATCAAGCGGCCATGGAGGCAAGCTTTTATGGTTCACATATATCAAAGCATACGATCCCTTGGAGGACAATCCGATAAATATATGTTCATGATGTAAGTGAATGCTTATTGAATATGAATTTAGTTTTAAGATAATTTCCTTTAGTAGATTTTATTTAGTTAAGACAAGAATAAGATTTGAGTGTATATAAATATTATTATTTTATAATTACTTGCATCATGTCCATGTTGTATTTATTAATATTATATAGTTCCTTATTGTCCCATATGAGCTATGGATGGCTATCTGCTATTGAGTTTAAATAAATTCATCTACCTTTTCCTCCCATATAGATAAAGTCACAAGCTCAAATACGCTTCAAGATCCACCTCCTCAGTAGTGGTGTCAACTATTTCATTGGTGAGCATTGTTTTTCAGTGAAGCTTAGATAATTTCATGATAGTTATAGAGTACTCTAGTAGTTGTGTAGATAGGATTCTAGACCACACATTATTTTATTTTAATTGATAGCTATTTTATTAATTTATGAATGGCTACGACCCAAACCAAGATTATTTAGTTTTAATACTTAGATTTTATGTCTTGGAAACATTTCAGATTTTATGAATTATGTTTCTTATTTATTAGAATTGATAACTGATATTGAATCAAGTTTTTGGAATAAAATTATGTTTTGTTATGCAAACTAGTGCTTCACGTTACCAGAGGCTTCCATGGGGACCAGTCCCTCATGTGCCGATCACGTTCCCAAGTCAAATCGTGACAAAGTGGTATAAGAGATATGTTTCCCTACACTATATTGGAGCAAGTGTGCACAAAAGGTATGACGTTTATGTAAATGGAAGCACGTCCATTTGAACTAGTGTAGTGTAATTTGAAGCCTTTAGGAAGAGTCAGTCATATCCAAGTTTAGTAGAGAGTCACATATCTTCGTAATTTTTCGGTCATCGTGCCACGTTCTTTCTCAAGCGAGTTATGTTGCTAGCTAATTGCAACAGCCTTTGTTATCATCGTAACAACGTTATGCCTATTTACACTAGTCACAATTGACACATAGAGCAGATTATGGTGACCTTGACAAAAACAATTAGTGAGTATGTTCAGACTAGAGTAGGTCGATAGTGGGCATGGTCGAGTAAGATCAATGCTAGTAGGGGTTAGCCATGGTTCAGTCGATCGGGGCCACCTTCTCCGTGCCTTCTCCGATGCGTTCTGTCACAACCCAACCTCAAAGTATGGGATAATCCCGTCTTTTAGCACAAATATATAAGGACCTACTGGCATCAAACCCAAGGGTGATGATAGGTAGGAGTTAACTAAAATAATTACCCTTCATGATATACATACACTTTATGACCCAGATATGCTTCATGATAGGTCTAAGTTAAGCAAATGCCATTTGAAAGGATAGGTATGACCTTTGTTTCATGAAATTTATAGATGACTTTTAAGAATGCTAGGGGCTTTATGTTTATAGATGAGTTTCATAGAGGATTTTCAGTTGGAACCTACTTCCTATTGCATGATTAAATAAATAATCGACCCCAGTGCTTAAATATGCTTCTATCATTTGAAAGACATGGACACTCTTGAAGAGAAGTGATATGGTGGTATGAGTTGTTGTGTTTTAGTATTTGCCAAAATTGTGTACTACTATGGTATGTAAGGTATCTTAGTATGAATTTGGGGACCAAATTCCATTTAAAGGGGTAGTATGTAATAACACAAGTATAGATATCTCAAAGGGACCTTGAGTGACCTTCAATGTTGCCCATAGGTCCATATTCTAGATCCCATATATACTAGATGAAAACCGAAATGTCAGTTTTAAGATAATGCTTTGATCTTATGCTATCAACATGACATCTGTCTAGTATTTTGAAAATATCTCAAGCTACATATGTCGGATTGACGTGATTTTTGCATTGTTCGAAAGATAATTCAATTGGCTACAAGTGCTATTACTAGCCTCGAGGACAAATTCAAATCATATAGAGAGTTAAGGACGAATTAAGTAGCATCACATGTGTAGCAAGACGATCCAAGCACAGAGAACCATTTTTGGGTGCATGCTTCCTGTAACGAACCTATAGCGAGCCCACAATGTCAGAAAGTTGTAGAGATGCATTTTTATGCATTTTAACCATCTCCCACTATAAATAGACATTATAACACTCCCAAACACTTTTGGATGAATCCTAGCTGCCCAAGAGTTCCCTTAGCTCATACAAGGATTTCCAAGCATTCCAATTGGTTTTAAGCAATTCCAATCAATTTTCATAGATTAAATCCTTCCAGGAAGTGTGGTTTTCACATTCCTAACCATATTCTTAAGTTCAATGGTTGTTGAGGCTTTCATGTTCTCTTCCTAAATACTTCCAAATAAATTCTAATAGTATTTCAATGATTATTTGATAGTTGGAAACACCGATCCAAGTTCCCAGGATCACCTAGCCAGTGGTTAGGCATTCCTAGCAATGCACAATGAGTGGGTAGTTGCTCATGGTTATATTTTAGCCATTAAAAAAGATATTATTATCATGGTTATCATTAAAATCATATTTTGGAAAACTCATGGGACCACTGTTTGTTGCATGGTTGTTGGAAATTGTCATCAGTTAAAGTTATATTATACTTTATAAATATGTGATTTTATTTGGATGATATTAATCTTTTTATCAGAAAATAAGTTGTCATTATCATGGTTTCATAACTACAAGTATTATTTAATTATCACATACAAATAGCAGGCAAACATCATAGGATAGCTTATACAAATTTCAGAAAACATTATTATTATCTATTTAGGATAATATGACACAGCTAATTACCATAAAACAGTTAAGAAGATAAAAAAACTTTATAACTACTAGGTAGTTACCATATGAATAGCAATCCGAATAGAAAGAACGGTTATAATGTTCCATAATTTTAATTATGAATAGAGCCTAGTCTAATATTAGAATTTAGTCAAACAACTCACACAATGCTCGGTTAAAACTAAATGTTATTAATATTTAGCACAATAAAGTTTAGTCAATTTATGGAGATTAGTTAACAGCTAAGTTAAATAAATAAAGTAATACATACTTATTACTTATAATATGAGTAACAATAGAATAGTAAGAATGATCAAAGTAATAGTTAAAATTTTAATTAATAATTATCCATGATAGAACTCAATCCAATACCATAATTTAGCTACAGAGTTAGTGTAGTCCCCTAATTAGATAATTAATTATAAGATAACATTATAAGACTTAGTCAATTAATAGAAATTAACTAATAGCTTGTGCACCTTTTACAATTAAATTATATACTAATTATCAAGGTATAAAGAGAGTTCAATATAGTAACATTAGTTTTAGTCTTATGGGTATTATTTAATTACTATCAATTTCCAAGATTAATTTATTTTTATGGTATGAGAGAACCCCAACCTTTTAGCATTAGTAAAATAGATAAATAATAACTAAACTTTGGTAGTTAAATCCTTGTTGTTATTGTTGTTGTTGTTGTTGTTGTTGTTATTAGATTAGTAGACAATATAGCATAAACACTTTCTATGACATAATATTAGATATTTAAATTATCACCACATAAGTAACAAACAATGTATGAAGAATAAGATTTAGTGTTTTGCATTTATTATTCATTCAGTTAAATTATATATATTTGAGATTAGTCTAGTAGAGTTTATGTATAAATATCGTAAGTTTATATTATTAATTTATTCACTAAACATTTTAAGACCCAGCCTCTTGACAGATAATGATTAAACATATATTGCAATTGCAAATGAGTCATTATTTTAATAGTTAGCATGAGTTTTCAAGTCAGATTGTGACACATGTGTTTCGTCTAATTTAAAGGAAAAGGAAAATTGAGAATTGAATATACTCATAACTCATACCTTCCAAGGTGGAGAGTATCACCAAGAAACATGACTCCCAAGGCAACAGCTATGGCAATTGAAAGGGGCTTGAACATTGCTACGAAGACAGGTCCCTTTATGCGTAGTACCCATGTGTGGACTGCATTGTTCAGGAATGACCCAAAAATTCCCTAAACATATGAAATGCACCATCAAAAGATCATTCAAGATTTAAGAATGATTAGCATAGTCTATTGTTTAAAGTTCTGTACTAGCTTTTGTGTGCATCTTACAGAGCAAACGATGGAAGCCAATGCTGTATCAAGTCCTATTTTCCAAGCACTTGGATTTGTCTCTGTAAATATACCAACAATTGCAGCCATGATGCTTACACATAAGTTGTAAAAGAAGACCACAGTTAGTTCATCAGGGTACACCTTCATGATTTGCACCTGTGGAATGACCAAACTCTGGAATTAGAAAAACGTTTTGACAATTAGCTTCCTGAATCTTTGTATAACAACCAGAAAGTTTGTACCTGTACAATGTACCACAATGGAACCAGTATATACTCAGCTGTCAGTAGAAGGCCACCAATGGCCCAATTTCTATCCAACGATTTGATATTGTTAATTGGTTGATGAAGTGAGAAGGAAGGTGCATGAGCAGTGATGATTGGTGGTCCTTTGTAAAGAGTCACCACAAATGCTCCTGATATTGATACTATGGTACCCAGGACCTTGGCTTGACTACTTGCACTTTTTACAGCCACTTTTTCCATTCTTGAAGTTCAAACATTCAAGAGAAAAATAAAATAAAAATAAGAAATAGCATCACAGTGTGAATCATAAAAAAACACCTAGGGTATGTTTGTGAGTTGGGATTTTGGAAGGAAGGAAGGAAAATGAAGGATTTGTAATTTTTCTTTCTTCCCGTCCAAAATCTTAACTCAAAGATACCCTTAGATGAGCAGTCTAAACTTATCAAAAAAACATTAAACTGCCTGAACAAGGCCATATGTGGAGGATGGCGACAATCAATTAGTGTCAATATTCAGTTTTATATTCTTGAGCATTGAAATTTTCGGTAAGAACCTTGAACTAAACGAATCGAGTGATAGGGTCGCCAGCTTTTCAATCAATTGATTTGACCAGTATTCAACTGTGACTTTGGAAGCCAGTATTTCATTAACTCATTTAAATGGTTTATATGCAGAAGAGGTGGTATAAGAAGTAGACAGTGAGCCATATGAACAGTAATAAAACAGCTAGCACGGCTATTAACTGACTATATAGAGGTAGCCGGTCCAGTTCGTTCAACTTTTAGTATATATAATTTATCTGTTTCCTAAATTTTTTACAAAATACTAGTACTGATTGCATTAAAAAATTCAACAGGTAATTGAAGAATGGATCAAAACGTAATTCACACTTTCAAAAATAAACTCAGTGCAAAAATTATGTGAAATAAATACAAAGTGTAAATTCAAATCAGAAAAAAGTTGGGTCTCACTAAATAGTTGTATATACTCTGTCTTGATTCTCTTTAAACGGGTGAAAATTAAATTTTATAATGTTTTCCGTGATTCTTCCCGTTGACGCTGGAAACTGCGACACATGCACATGGATAGGCTATGAAAGGGGGAGGAACCTGAAAATGATGGCAAGCAAGAAGGTAAAAGCTGGCACCAAGTTGCTGATCGCGGAGGAAAGAGTGGGCGAACTGAAGCTGATGCCTGTGTAGCCCATGATCTGAGATGAACATCTGCAATTAAGACCAATCAAAATTAGTAACAAGAAAAAAATATATAAGATCACCTTACACAGAAAATTGAAAAATAAATGAATAAATAAAGACCCAGAACTTGTGGGGTTCCGTGGGCCAAAATTTATTACAGTTTTTGGTTTCTGTCAGTTTTTGAAAGTCGAATGCACGTACCCTATAAGCCCAAGAAGACCAATTTTACATAGAATGGGGAAACTGAGAGGAGGAAGCACACTTGATCTGCAAGAGACAAAAGCAGACAAACATGAATAGATGATTCAGATTCAGTTGTAGCAGGCTAATCATGTGTTCTTCTTTTTAGCTTTGTTTTTGCAATTAAATGGTTCTCAACCTTCGAGAGATGAAGGGTGCGGGAAGAAGTACAATAGCAGCAACAGCATAAGCATAAACAACGAAGACATGGTAGCTCATCCCTCTCAATGTAGCTGCTTTAAACAGAGTATTCAAGGCAACGTTGAGGCATTCCATGGTCACCATGGCCCCAAATGGAAGCAAATCGTTGTGGCAGCACCTTCTTGCCATCACTTTTCTTCTCTTCCTCCTACACTAGCATGCAATCTCTGGCAAGAGTAAAGTTTCAGTGAGCTTATGGAGACTGTTGCCAATGGGTACGTGACTAGGAGCAAACAGGGACTTAATCAGGAACGTTAAGTTTGTGCCAAATGCTGGCTACTCGACAAAATATTGGGGGAGAGTTTAGTGTCGCTATGATAATGGACGGCAATTTCGGTCGCATCAGTATCTAGATAATGCAAAATTGTGATCATTCGGCATTTCTATTGGTGCTTTTATAGTTTTTGTTATATAATGGGTGACGTAGAACGCAAGTGAGAAATATAAAATTGCAGGAAAATAAGTGTGATGTGGAACAAATCTTTCTTGCAATAATTTTGCTATGTCTTGTTGGTTTTCTCTTTATATAGGATAGGATTTGGTTATTCTATCTAGATGATCCACATTCACCTCGGGGAGTTAAATTTATGATAACTCGACTTGGTATATTAGTAGCGAACTTATATTCATGGTCCGGTCTGGATTTTAAAACTCTGCTTTAAATAACACCCTTGTTCAGCGTACTGGCTTAAGGATAGGTGTTTATTTCTTCTTTCTGAAAATATGACATGACACTAATATTTTGTTTGTTAGATACATTAATTTAGTCATTCATTGGTAGTATAAGGTGAACTTGTTTTACAGATTATAAAACTTTTTAAGTTGAAGTCTTTTTTCGTTCAAATACTAAGCTCAATGATATAATATAAAAAAAAGAAAAGAAAAGAAAAGAAATAGATATTTTAAATTAGGAAAAATTAATATTAAGTAGTACTAATAATAAGGATTTAGTTTTAAGATTTGATTTTGAAATATCAATAATGTGAAAATTTGTTATATAATAACTTTTAGAGTAGCTAGTGAGTACTTATAGACAAAGAACACATTTTTTAAAAGCCATTATTTAAAGATTAATTAAATAATGGTTAGTATTTATAAGTAAATACAATTTATACATTAAACACAAGAAATTAAAATATAAAAAAAACATGAATGTTTGTTGATGATTTTAGTGGTCATTTGTTTGATTGGAAGAGAGAGCCCAAATTTAGGAAATCTAAATCAATAGGCTAATCAAATGGGTTAAGTAAGAAACCACAATGAGTGAAACCAAATTCCAACTTAAAATCTTAAAATAATGAGTTTATGACTCCTTCTATCCTATATACTCTTTAATCAATTTAAAATTGCAATGTTCTCACCTTTTAATTGTGAAGTCCAACAAGGAATGCTCTCCATGTTAGCGAAAGCCATTGTAATTTAGTGGTATTAATAAGAGTCACATGCTCCTTGGTATCACTTATTGAAAATAGAGCCTAATCAGGAGATCTAAATTAATAATCCTAAGTGAGAAACCATAATAGTATGTCGAATCTTGCATCTTATTATATCACGATTCAATTTGGGAATATGACTATGGAAATTCTCCTCACATAAGCCTCCGACGATGTATTTTCTCTATGCATAAAATAGTATAATTTCATACTTAAATACAATTTTCTTTTAAATTGTTATCATTTTCTTTGATTAAAACATAATATTTAAAATCATAAAACTGAAGCATTCACATGTATAACTCCAAAACATTTTAGTCATGCCCTTAAAACAGTTAAGACTTGGAACTGGGTCATAAATATATAGTTCATTATATAAACCTGTTAACCATAGTCTATATTTCAAATACATAAACTCTGGAAACATAAAGTGGGGAAGGGCTATTGCCGCTCCCACTCAACTATGATTTTGAATTATCCTAAAATACGCTTTTGTCTCTTTGACAATTAAACTCTCCCAATGATTCAAACTCACCATTTCTCAGCACCACACATAACCTCACAGTCAATAACATTATCAATAACCATTTCGAACCAATTCAATCTCAAAGTCATAGTAAACCAAAATCAAAACCCCAACCAACACATCCATCAACCAAGCAACTCCAAACCACAACTCCTAGAACTAAAAAACCAAAGCCAAAGACCAAAAAACCAAATTCAGAAAATAAAAAAAAGAGAAAAAGGGGAAGCCATGGTGGTCTTGTGCCAACATCGCCACCAGAGCCATTCATCGCTGCCAAGGCTCGTGACCTCATCGGACTACTAGCCACTGTGAATCCCAACAGCACCACCATGAGGTCCTGTCTCTAACCACCGTGAGAGAAACTAGTAAGAAAGAGAAACTGCTTCCATACGCCACCGCCTCATCTCGAACCGACGCCTAAATCACACACTTGACAGTGGCATCGCCCCAGCCGCGTCACAGGTGCCACACAGGAGCATCAGCGAACAGCGCCTCTGCGAAGCCTCCTTTCCCACTGCCGCCTACCACGTCTCTGCCCTTTTGTAGTCATTACCAGTGTCGTCACAAATTCCAGCGTGAGAAGTCCAAACCAGTTGTCCTCCGTCATCGGTGAGCCACCCATGCTAGAAAGCCCTCCATTGCTTCCTACTGGATCCTCGTTGCTGCTCCACCCTGTATTGGTTTCGTATTTGGATTTGCATTCTCTTATCTCCTCCTTATTTTGTTTCCAGCAGTCCAAGACCAACATGGTGTTAGGTTTATGTTCAGATCTGTAACACCAACAAGATTAGCCTTCTTCCTCCTTTTCTCTTTCCAGCTAGTGCCAACTCTGATCCCAGCCTACTGAAGCAACAATCAAGGTTCTTGGCCATCTTGTCCTCTCTATTCCAAGTTTATTCCTCTTAGCTCTTTGTTGTCAATATAAAAGGGCATTTTAGGATAACTAGAAAAAAGGTTAGTGAGTGGGAGTAAAATAAAAAAAGTGGCAATAGCCACTCCCCATAAAGTGACATATATAAACTTTGAAAATATAACTACAATTTCTTAATATACATGTGTCCTGGTTCAGTAACCTCCTGAGACTTAAAATCTAACATAAGGTAATCTAAGCTTTACAACAATGTAAAAGCCAAAGGATAGCTGGGGTTATGAGTAAGTGACAAAATGATATTTGTCCGTACAACTATGAGAGGAAGGAAGAGATAGTCGAAACTAAGTCAGTGGATTTCACCCACATATGACAATCAAGAAATATACATAATAAAATATACATGCAGTAATCATAAACTATTTTGATATTTACATACATAGCTATATAACAAAACACTTTTCATTTTACATATTCATAAACAAGCATTTATAAATTCGTGATCAATCATGAAATCTTTTAATTGAAGGTGTGGTAGAGCATAAATAGTATTAGTTGAACACAATAAATAAGTATAAATAATAATAGTAATAGCGGTCACTAAATTTCTTTGTTCTTGTGTCCTTCATGGATCATGTCCCTCGCGGACGGGTGCCTAACAGGTCCTATTTTTTGTATATGAAGGTGATATTGTCCTATGGCGGACAATTGGTACCAAAGTTACCGATCTCATCACAACCGTTAACTAATTCAGTTTTCTTATCTCTCTGGCTAAACTAGTTTGACAAAATCCATAACTGAAGGGTGGGTGCTAGTCTGTCATGAACAAGAGCCCTAACTAAGATCTTAAAACTCTTAGATTCCTAGTATTCTGAGAGTTTGGATTCATATAACTTTAACAATATGACTTTGGCATAACTGGCTGGAAAATGTGCCAAGGGACCACCTCTTGGAGACATTTCGATTTCAAACCCACATAATATGTATCTGCAATTGCTATGAATCATACGAAATTCTATACTTTTGAGTACCATAAAAGCTGAAGTTCTAAATTCATATCTTAAGCTAACATATTTTTCATATACTTGGTATTCCTAATATCATGTTAAAAACACTGAGGTTCATAATCATAAAACTTGAAAATCATATAACATATTTATTTGTAAAGTTGGGTCATACTCTTATTTCACATTTCTCCAACATATATAAGTATCTTAATTGAATATTCTAAATACATAGCTTGAAATCTTAAATTCTTAAAATCATAACAATATCGTAAACTCATAGGAACAAATTTGATAAAATAGTAACTTGCTACAACATATTTTCTTAATAAATCCTTTCTCAAACATATAAAACATTTTCCATAGCATACAATATAGCAATCATGGTCCCATGGTTTTCCTAAAATACATTTTTCATGCTATTATTATAAATCATAATCTTTACCATAACTTGCAAAATCATAGTCTATACATAATCTCATCTCTAACTTCATATATAACAAACATAATTCATAAAACATAGTTATAATGATGAAACTAAAGTCATGAGTTTGAACCCACTCTTTGTTTGGGGTTGGGAATATGTGGGCACCACCAACTTAACCTTAAGAGCTTGGAATAACACCAACAACTATCATAGAGCAACATAGACTCATAAATAGTCTATGGGTATCTGAAATAACCCTAGATCAACTCTAACAATATTCGAGGAGCACCTCCACTTGACAACAATGGAGAACAACAACAACAACATGATATCCTAGAACATGAAGTGGAAAGGAAAGAGATGATAAAAACTAACAAAACCTTACCATTAATCTTTGGAGGATGAAGATTAATGTTGGAGTGGAAAAGAAATGGTGGGAGAAAGTTTGAGAAGGAGGGTTTTAGGTTTCTATGCCCAAAATCATGATAGGAAAGGTTTATATAGGGGTGGGGGTATCAGGAAGTGAAATTATGTCGTTTTGCATTGTTGACATTAGGCCAGCTCAGCTCAGCTAGTATTTACTCACTCCAGCTTGTATTTACTCATTGCAGTGAGCCCGTCTGCATAAATTCTACTAAACTTTAGCTTCACCATGGTTTCTACATTCTGGGCCTTTCATAAAGCTGGTATGTCTTGGAACCTTAATTAGGCCATACAGAACTTGCCTATAGACACGTGTACCCGAGCCATCACATATTATTACTTAAAACCTTAAGATAATGAATCTATAAATTATTTTATTTTATATAGATATCACTTAATTCATTCTTAATTAATGTGTAATTATACCTCTTACACTTAGCTTGAAATTTCTACACATTTTTAATAAATAACATAGTTGAAAATATGTAATGTATTTTTAGTCTATAAGTACCCACTAGCTACTTTAAAAGCTCATATAATACTATATTATATTATTATATAACAATTTTTCACATTATTAATATATCAAAATTAAATCTTAGAATTAAATCCTTATTTCAGTACTACTTCATATTAATTTTTAAGCTTAGTATTTGAACCATGAAAGACTTTAAAATTTTTTCCTAATCTGTTAAACAAGTTCACTTTGTATTACCCTCTTGTAATTTTCCCCAAACACATAATCAAGTCTACACTTTCGTACATAAACTCAAGACGTGTTATCATTGCTTTAAAATATTATCAAAAATGTTATTCCAACATCTAAAAGTGGGTGTTCAATTGAAACACTCACTCTATCACCGTTAGATATTATGGTGGCCCAACTTTCTCCATTCATCTATCACATCCAAAGGTGATGGAATGGTGTCCTAATTAGACATTTACTTTTAGGTGTTAGAATAACAATGCATAAATATTATCAACCTTATCTTTCAAATATTGGTTTGATGAACTTTGAAGACTATTTTGATAGATAAAAGCACTAATATATTTCTAACTACTAATAAGATGAAACACATCTCGACGAAATACTACTAGAAAAACCTGACATGAAATAGATCTTACCAACAATTTTTCCCTTGGCATTACTCACAAATTTATCGAGGGAAGGAAATAAGATTAAATGAAGAAAAATAAAAATTGAATGTTAGCACTCAATTCTTGGTCAAGTCGCAAAAAAAAAGAATTTTTTCTTGTTCAAATTAAAAAATAAAAAAAATCTTTTATATTCCACATTTTATAACTTGTCTTAGTCCATTAGTTCAAGAAAAAATAAAAATAAAAAAATAGAATTGTATATCATTTTTGACAACCAAATCTTTTCTAATTGTTTTTAAATCAAATATTTTTTTAATTATTTTTATTTTTTTCAATCTATTGTTGTTATCTCTAGGTAGAGTCAGGGTAGGCTTGTGTATAGGCTTAGAATGAACTAATCCCTTTTTCCCTTGGCTAAGCATATATTCTTGGCCAACTAACCATTGCTCTTCATCAATGCCTCAATTTTTGGCATTCAAAGGTTAATTGTTTCGTTGGTTTAGAATATCAAGGCTATTAATGCAGACGCACAAGGAACCCGATGCTTTTTGGGCCAATCTAAAGAGCTTGCTTGGGAGGCCCATCAAGCTTCATTTTTGGTTTGTCTTGGAGGCCCAATGAGCTGGGAGCCTTAGAGCTATAAGGTCGTCCAGAAAGCTATCGGTTCACAAGCCCTCCAAGTCTCAAAGTTTGAAGGACTGGAGAAACCAATTGTGTTAATGTCTCTTGGATATAAAGGCCTAAACGAAGCGGGATCGAGGAGATCAATGAAGCCCCAGTCTTGAAGTTCGAGGACTAAGACTAATTGTGTTAATGTCTCCTAGAGATAAGGGCCCAAACAAAGCGGTCGAGGATCAATTAGAATCCAACCATTCTACCAGCCCCTTAGTCTCAAAGTTAGGAGGACTAGAAAGACTATGTCGAAGTCAGCTAAATGCTAGGAACAAGGTCAGCTAAATGCCATAACTGGCATTTTGAATTCCCTCTAGGTCTTGATAGTTGCACGGTTCTCGATGGTAGTGACCACGTGTTACCGCTTTGTTGGTTTGTAAGTCATGTTCAATTAATGCGGTCCTGCTCGCCATGCAATGGAAGACACATGACGCTTGTTACACGGTCATGATGAGGAAATTGAAAAACTCAAGAGAAATAGATTAACTCTCTTAATCGTTGTAGTGGGTTTGTTTTGGCCTTATTGCCTTCCCTCCTATGCCATTCTTCTTTACCACATCTCTCTACTTCAACTCCATTGTGCCATCGAGGAAGTTCATCCTAATTCTGAAGGTTTTCACCGCTTTGTCACATCGTTGCTCTAATTTGGAGGCCATGCAAGCGTGTATCTATTACTCACTCGCAAAGGTAAATAAGTGACCCCATCCTTTCTTTAGCTTACTTAGAATGTTATTTTTGAAATGGAATAAGCTCGTTAAATTATGGAAAACAATCTCATAAAGAATGGAAACTTTCTAATTTATCTTCTTTATTCTAATACCGTTTATTCTACTACTATTTATTATTTCTTTCTTAATAGGGAGTCTCAATCTAGGTACCTCTTAGGCTGTGTAGGTAGGTTGCTTATTATGGCAAGGGTGATGTCTAAGTAGCTGACAGGTATCGGCCCCTATCCTAACGATGCACTGGAATCGCAAGGGGAGATTGCATCTCTCCTAGCTAGACATGGCCCTATCTGTTATTGCTCAGTGTAGAGTTTGAGGGATGGAACTAGCAATCATGGCCCCAAGAGACAAGGTGGTCGGGATCAGGAGCATGACTTCTTTTTTATGTACGAGACAATCTTTAGCTGAGTCAGGTGAGTTTCCATTCCTAAGGTTGTATTTAGGGGTTTTGTCCATCCTTCGGATGGCTCCTGGAGCTGCATCCCATCTCATGGGCATTCCTTCTGGGCTTCCAATTATTATGCGAGCTTTTAGGCTTTGAAGCTACTCCAGGTCTGTTCTTTTACTTTTTCTGAGTGAGCAATCCAAAGTTGCCAAGGAGTCACTGGTGTCATTTACTAAGGCTTCGAATAAATGCTTCCTTGAGGCATTCGAGTCATCCTATAAGAAGCGAACATATATAGATTGTTTCTTCAAAATCAAGCTCGGTGCACCAATAAGGGAGTGATGAGTTGCAATTATGCACTCATTCTCTATCCTAACTCTTGGACATTTTGCATTTGAATTGTACTCAATTGATGTTAAATTAGTGAATTTGCACTTTGTCCTCAATATGCATCATTGGTTAAATTCATAGCTATAAACATTATTTTTGGTGCATAATTATTTCTTGGAAGTGCTTTGTGCTTTTAACCTCTTTGTGGGAGTGTTGTTTGATAATAGGGACTTCCAGGTTTGTACATTGAGCAGAAGAAAGGAACATGAGGTTTTGATGCTGTCCAACTTGACCTCCAGTTAGTATTTTTACAATATCTGGAGTTACAGATGTCCGATTGAGGTGATTTTGGTGGCGTTGGAAAGATTATTCAAAGCGCTACAACTTCTATTTCTAGGATTAAGAGCTAATTCGAATGTTTGACCCCCAAAATGTGCTTGGAAGCTCCTGGAGATCGCCCAGGCGTCAAAGACCGCCTGGGCGGTGGGAAGAGTGAACTCACCGAAATTCACATGGAGACCGCCTAGGCGTCAAGGATGACAGGCGGTCATAGTGTCAGCGGACGCGATTTCAGCGAACAGGGCTCGTTTTTAGTTTTTATTCTTTTTAGGTTTTGATATCCTGATACATAACACACACACGCTCTCTCTATTCTCTCTCTAGAAGTCTCCCCTCTCTCTCTCCACTCTCTCTCTAGATTTTGGGAGTTCCCAATCTTTGTTTTGGCTCCGTTTGGGATTGTAATTACAGCTTTCCTTCAACATTGATTGTGAAACTCCCCTATGGAGGAGTAATCTCTTTACCGTGTGCAAAGATCACTGAGGATTGAGATTGTTCTTGAGGTTCCTAATTTTATTTGCAATTCATGGTTGGTTTTTCTTCCCTATTTGCTTTCTCTTTTGATATCAATTGCGATGATTATTGTGATTGTATTTTTAAGAGTTGTTTGGTTGTGCATTCGTTTGCGTGCATAATCTAGATACCATTGGGGTATTAGGTCGATTGATTTAATTACATCCAATTGGTAAGGGATTGAAATTAACTCAAATAGGAATTAGGTTGCTGTAATTGGTAATTAAACTGGCATAGGTTTATAGAATCACGATCGTGAATTACTAGTTTATATGTTAGCCAAACCCTTAGTGGGAGTGCGATTGTATAACCACTAAGTAGAATTGCATCATTGTTGTGTGATAGCATAACTAATGAAAGTAACTACCATCGTGAATTTATTTCCTTAACCGATGATTGAACAATTCTTGATCCGAAGGAATCCTTGTACAGGTAATTTTCTCATATAATTTTCTCATTATAATTTCTCTGTTTAATTTAGTTGCTATAATCTCAAAACCCCCAAATTTCTTGAATCAATTAGAACACTTCCTTGTGAGACGACCTGGATTGCACCCTAACTGCATTTTGGTGTAATTTAGTAACTAAAACACTTTTTAATTTGTTACGCGGACGACACTCGCATCAAATTTTGCGCGGATTAGGGGAAGTGGTGCTATTGATTCTTTTACATTTATTTATTTTCATTTTTATTATATTATATTTTATTTTATTTTTATCTTTTGTTTATTAATCTTTGCTTCTCATTACATAAAAAAAATTAAAAATTATAATTTTTGTAAATAATTTTTCTTTCAATTTTTCTATTTATTTTATTTTATTTTATTTTAGCTTCCACTTGATTTTTCATGTTTACTAACACACAATTCAGTTCCAAGCCATATAGCTCTTACAATGTTGCAGGCACATTGGATGAGATGCAATATATGTTGGAGCAATATGCCATGAGGAGCCATGCTCCACCATCACAACATGGATATGATGCTTACTAGCATGTCAGGATTAGATGGTTATGATTGTTTGGATCAAGGATATGGAGGTGTTGAGTCATCTCAACACCCATATTTCCAACAATTTCAGCCACCACCACCTCTTTATCAGGAGAACTCAGCCACTCCAACAACAGAGGCCTATAACTTGCAAGTCTGGCGCCTCCAACATTATCTTCCTCCTAGCATCTCTTGAACCTCCATGGCAAGAAATGATGGGAATGATAATGGAGACTAAAAGAGAACCAATGATGCATTGTTGGAGATGATGAATGATATAACTAAGTTACATAACTCACGGTTCGCCAATTGAATTCATCTCAATTCTAGATGTGGTACCAAGTTTTGAGGAGCCATCATCAGGCCAAGCTGAGAAGGATAAATGTATTGAATTCTAGCATGACTGAAAAGTTGATGGAATCATCATTTGATGAGAGCTGTTATGTTTTGGAGCAACTTGTTGAGGTTCCCCAAAAGACCTTGGCTGAGGAATAACAGAGAGTTATAATGAGGAGTCTGATATAGAGATTGTCTATGAGGAACTGCCACCTAAGCCAACTGGGCACATACCATCACCTATAGTCTCCACGCTTATGGATGAACCAATGAGAGTAGAGTATTATGATCCATTGCGTGAATTGTACCCGTTGTTCCCTGATGTAGCACTAGATGATTTGGTGGGATTTGTATGTCATGACTTTGTGGTAATCATTTATGTATGGCATGCCAGGAAATCGAAGCCAATATACGGGGTGAACCTTTCACTGTGGAGCGTAAGGATGAGGTTGACATGCAGGAAGGGAGCCTTCGGTGTCAAGTCATATGCAAAGATGTTGTTGTTGATGTGAAGTGGGATTTCTCTCCACCTACAACAATTGACCCAAAGATGGATGGTTGGGGTTCTGTCACATGTTCCTATTTTTGGGCCACATGAGTATGGTATTTTGGAGAGTGATGATAAGCTCTTAGACTTATGTGGAGGACCTGCAAAGTACCAAGTAGCAAATTCTTGGGGGCTAGATTGTGGATATACAATCAGTGGAAGCCTTCTTGTGAGGATTCACTTCCCTCCCTACTTGAAGTGTATTGTTGCTGGGATGTTAGGACCTTGAAAGTCCCAATGCTAGAGAGTACACTAAGTATTGCAACACTTAGGTCCAAGAAGCTAAATGGGTTCAAGACCCATGATGTGGTTTACATGATATGGGATCCTGGTGGAGGTTAGGAATGCAAACCTTGGTGGGAATTTCAAGATCAATTCAAGCTTAAGCCACCATGAGGGTCCTACCGTCCAACTTAGGGACGTTAAAGCAAAGTGCTAGGTGGGAGACAACCCACCGTTTTCCTTACCCTTCCTTTTTATTTTCTGCATTTTATTTATTTTAGTTTTGCATTTTGCATCATATTTATTTTTGTTTGTATTTTACACCATCCCTTTGGCACCTTAGAGGTCACATGCATAGGCTCACACCACGTGCACTATATTGACATGATTGGCATTGACTTTATTTTGTATTGCATGCTTGGTGGATTCACTGTGTTGTTTGGATTGAGTACATGCACTTTTACCTGAGATTTTGCGCCTCTTGATTAGACTATCATGTGCCATGCTTATTTGTTCATGTGTGCTTCCTCTTTGGATTTGCATTCTAGAACTTGCTTAGAGTCTTGTTTAAAAATATGTTTTTCATGTGCATGTTTGAATATGATTGAGGCATTTTTCTTGTTTTTAGCCACTTGCCCATATAGCTAACCTTTGCATGTTACCATTGTTTAACCCCCCCTTTGAGCCTTGTTGTCTATTCTTTTGTTTTAGCACATCCCCTTAGCCAAAAGTGAAAAACCATGGAAATTCCCAACCTTTTAGGCTTAGGAGAGCAATTGTACAATTTTTATATGTGTTTGAGCATAAGTGTGGGGGAGAACATGAGGACATGCCCCAATTTCAGTGTGGGGAGAGACAATGTGTATATGTGAATGGCCAAAAAAAAAATTCAGCAAGTGGCACACTAAAAAAAAAACTAAAAAAAAAATAAATAACAATTGCAAAAGTTTGGATGAAGGTGTGTCACATTGTAAATTAAGGGCCTGTGAATGGTTAAGTTGGACAAAGTGTACCCTTAGGCACTTGTACTCTTTGTGTATGCATTTGCTCTCCTTTGACTGGAGGTTTAGCTCCGCTAGCCTTTATATTCTCCCACCTTCACCTAAGCCCATCACAACCAAAAGTAAGTCCTCTTGATTCAATATGCATGTGTATGTAACAAACGGAGAATGAGACCCTTGACAAGCCTATGGTAATGCATTTTCATTTGAGGTGACTTGAGTGTACATCTTATCCTAAAACACTTAAGTAAATGAGTGGCAAACACTAACTTTGGGAGGATTTTTATACTTAATTCATTCATCATGTATGTGGATTCCACCTTGTGTGCTATGTTCTCATTCATGCCTTGCTTGTTGAGATCCTCTTTGATTGTTGGTGTGAAAGGTCATTGCTTGTATCTCTAGGTCCATTGGATTGGTGTATTGTTATTTTTCATACATCATGCATTTTTAGAGTTAGGAGTCCAGTCGCTTGTCGCATCCATCTAGTCTCTTGCATGAGGACATGCAATTGTTTAAGTGTGGGGGAGTTTGATGAGTTGCAATTATGCACTCATTCTCTATCCTAACTCTGGACATTTTGCATTTGAATTGTACTCAATTGATGTTAAATTAGTGAATTTGCACTTTGTCCTCAATATGCATCATTGGTTAAATTCATAGCTATAAACATTATTTTGGTGCATAATTATTTCTTGGAAGTGCTTTGTGTTTTTAACCTCTTTGTGGGAGTGTTGTTTGATAGTAGGGACTTCCAGGTTTGTACATTAGAGCGGAGAACTAGGAACATGCTAAGGTCTTGATGCTGTCCAACTTGACCTCCAGTTAGTATTTTTACAATATCTGGAGTTACAGATGTCCGATTGAGGTGATTTTGGTGGCGTTGGAAAGATTATTCAAAGCGCTACAACTTCTATTTCTAGGATTAAGTGCTAATTCGAATGTTTTGACCCCCAAAATGTGCTTGGAAGCTATTGGATCGCCCAGGCGGTCAAAGACCGCCTGGGCGGTGACAAAAGAGTGAACTCACGAAATTCACACTGGAGACCGCCCAGGCGGTCAAGATCGCCCGCGGCATAGCGTGAGCGGGCACGATTTCACGACGGGCTCGTTTTTAGTTTTTATTCTTTTTAGGTTTTGATATCCTGATACATAACACACACACGCTCTCTCTATTCTCTCTCTAGAAGTCTCCTCTCTCTCTCTCCACTCTCTCTCTAGATTTTGGGAGTTCCCAATCTTTGTTTTGGCTCCGTTTGGGATTGTAATTTCAGCTTTCCTTCAACATTGATTGTGAAACTCCCTATGGAGGAGTAATCTCTTTCCGTGTGCAAGGATAACTGAGGATTGAGATTGTTCTTGAGGTTCCTAATTTTATTTGCAATTCATGGTTGGTTTTTCTTCCCTATTTGCTTTCTCTTTTGATATCAATTGCGATTATTATTGTGATTGTATTTTTAAGAGTTGTTTGGTTGTGCATTCGTTTGCGTGCATAATCTAGATACCATTGGGGTATTAGGTCGATTGATTTAATTACATCCAATTGGTAAGGGATTGAAATTAACTTCGATAGGAATTAGGTTGTGTAATTGGTAATTAACTGGCATAAGTTTATAGAATCACGATCGTGAATTACTAGTTCATATGTTAGCCAAACCCTTAGTGGGAGTGCGATTGTATAACCACTAAGTAGAATTGCATCATTGTTGTGTGATAGCATAACTAATGAAAGTAACTACCATCGTGAATTTATTTCCTTGAACCGATGATTGAACAATTCTTAATTCAAAGGAATCCTTGTAGGTAATTTTCTCATATAATTTTCTCATTATAATTTCTCTGTTTAATTTAGTTGCTATAATCTCAAAACCCCCAAATTTCTTGAATCAATTAGAACACTTCCTTGTGAGACGACCTGGATTGCACCCTAACTGCATTTTTGGTGTAATTTAGTAACTAAAACACTTTTTAATTTGTTGCGAGCGACACTCACATAGGGAGGTTTTATGATTCCTCTAGGATTCCTAAATTCCCATTTCGATGGAAGTCTCTCTTCCTTACCAAGCCCTTATGCAGATGGAGATAACGGCCACTATTAAGAAAAAATTTAGTAAGATAATGAACCTTATATAATGTTAGCGAATGTAAATTTCCTTGTTGTAAGGCTAACTCCTCTATCTTTGCTTTTTTGCTCTTTTTTTTTGGAGAACGAATACATGCCCGATTAGAACAAGAGAATGAGAAAATGGAGACAAAGCTCCTTAATTTAATATGGACGCTATCGTGGCGAGAAAAGGAAAAAGTGATCAACTTCCAAGCTTTCTAGTTGATCTTCGGGTGGTGAAAGGCAGTTAGGAGGTCAAGTGGTGCAGCCAATGCAACATCTATGCGGACCTAGGAGGAAAGGGTTAAGGGAGGGATAACTCTATTCAGGTCTAACCCAGTTGGGATGCCTAGTAACATGCTACAACTACTAAGCCAGTCTCAGGACCACCCTATCCTCCAGGTTAGGTCTTCTCCTCTCACCCTGATACCTTGTTGGAAGGCGCCCTTTTAAAGGATTTTATTAGGGATGTAAAGGTTCCCGTTAGCTCAATTTGGGATCGGTGTTTTACCAGATGAATGCCATATTGACACTTATATGCTGATGACAATTGACACTACAAAATTCAAGAAGGTCGGGCTTTTGTCCTTGTTTCATGCACAAGAAATGACCTCGCTGAGGAAATGTTGCCATGGCTCAGTTCATGGAAAAAGAAGTCATGAAAATAACTGCTCAAGCTAGCTAGGCCAATGCTGGACTGAAGCTCAGGGGAAGATGAGTAAGCTAGAAGAATCACATGCGGAGAGGTGGCAAAGGCTATGGCCAGGGATAAGGAGTATAGGAGTGACTTCAGACTATGTCATCGGAGTTGGATTCTATTGGGGAGGGAGAAAGAATTGAGTGAAGAATTAAACAAGTTTAAGGCCCAATAGGAGAAGACCAAATAGGTTCTCCTGGATGATCTTCCTTGTCAATTTGTTGCGGGTTATGAGCACACATGAGCCATTTTAGGCACTTCTTTTGGGAATTAGAATTGGACTATGATCAGGTTGAGCCCTGGCACAAATTGGCTGATGGTGTCCTGCATCAATCCCTCTAATAAACATGACGATTCCGAAGAAGGGGGAACCAACCTGGGGTAGAAGTTGCTTGAAGGTTGGGGAATACCCTAATTTTTCTTGTGCATATTTCATTCACAATTTGAATTTTAATACTTTATTGTGAACACTTCTGTTATAGGCAGACTTTATAGATCGTGTAGATTTTAAATCTTGGAATGAAATGAAACTTATTGCCATTAAATCACAAACCTTGTTTACCATTAAATTCTGAACCTTATCCACCTTAATTTGCCCCAACTTGCCTTCGTTGAGTGCTTGTCTCCGATGCACAACAAGATCTCCTTCCAGAACTATCGCTTCACTACTTTCTTTGTAATGCCGAACAATCTTCCTTTGAGTGGTCGTGACCTATATGTGGGCCACTTTCCTTTCTTCTTCCAACATGTCAAGGTCTACCCATCTCTGAATCATTTTGGTCTTCACCAAATCTCTCCCTCTTGAAGGTCGGTATGCCCACTTAAGGGATCATAGCTTCCACACCATATGTCAGCCGAAATGGCGTTTCCTTAGTGGAAGATTGTGGCATGGTGTGATAGATCCACAACACGTTGTCGAGCTCTTTTGTCCATCTACCCTTTACTTGGTCTAGACGCTTTTTAATCTCTTGAAGAATGAACTTATTTGTGGCCTCCACTTGACCGTTGCTCTGGGGTTGCTCTCCTGATCTGAAGGTCTCTGATTCCTATCCTCTCACAAAAGCCTTTAAAACCTTTGTCTGCAATTGGGTTTCGTCAGTCACTATGGCATAGGTAGACTATACCGGCAAATGATCTGCTTCCAAGTGAAGTCTTCCACTTTTTGGGCTTTTATGGCTCATGAGGCTAAGCCTCAATGCATTTAGTGAAGTAGTCAATGGCCATAATGAGAAACTTACATTGCCCGGTGGCTTGGGGAATGGTCCTAAGAGGTCCATACCCTATCTCAGAATGGCCACTGGGATTGCAAGCTGGAGTTCCTCTAGAGGGGCAAGATGCATTAAGGCAAACCATTGGCATTTATCGCATTGCTGGACGTGATTGGCACAATTGATTTTGACAGTCCTCCAATAATAACCTACTCTAAGAACTTTCTTGGCCAAAGACCAGAGCTCCTAAATGATGCCCATATGTGCCTTCATGTACCTCAGCCATTGCATATTGGGCTTATTCGGTGGCCAAGCACCATAACATGGGAAAAAAACCTCGTTTGTACAACTGATCGTCAATCAAACTATAATACACTGTCGACATTCGAAGCTTCTAGTCGTCATTCTCATTGCCTATGAGCTCTCCTGTGGTAAGATATCTCTTGATAAGAGTCATTTACTCAATTGGCTGCCACGCCTCTCAAGTCAAAACACCTCCATAACCGTCTAAGCTCCAACAGCCAACCACCATGGACCCAACATTAATCACCCTGGACACCCATTCAGGAGTTCATCATGACGGAAGTTCCTACCTTTTTATCTCCTCTAACCCACCCCCAACCTTGTGATGGATCATCAAATCCACAAAGTCATATGGATGCTTTCAGGAATGCGAAGCTACCTCAGAGATTTGACGCTCTCGATGTAAGTCATTTTCATCGACTTTGTAAGATGCGGCCAGCAATGGTTCGCATCTCTCCTACCATGGTCTATCAGTTTCAATGACCTTACCGACTATTTTCTGAATCACTTCACAACAAGTAGGGCCAACCAGGAAGACCGTCAGAAGCCTTTATAGCTTGGTAGGGAAATACAAAGCCTTTGAAAGATTTCATGGGCCCGTTTAAATGAAAGATCGCCCAGAATAAAGAACCTGGACAGAAGATCACGATGTATGCCTTTGTGGGGGCATTGAAGCCGGTCTATTTATGGAGTCCCTTGACATTAACTCGGTCCATAGCTTAGAAGAATTGCAAAGCAGGGAACTGGATACATCAGAGTTGAAGAAGGGGCTGAAATCGAAAGAGGAACAAAGACGAACCTAAACGGGATTCTCATGTATTCCTAGTGGCCAGAAAGCAAGTCCAAGGCCAGCCTCAAGAGGGGCATCCAAGAAACCCCACCCCTTGGCTGGTAAATAGAAAGTGGTATTTTGAAAATCGAGCCCCATGACTAACCTGTACCAACTATTCCCATTTCAATACCTCGAACGATGTGATATTGATAGATGTTTCCAATGTCGACCTTATGTCACTTCTACAACCACCAAGGTATTAGGCCTGCTATGTTGATTAGAAGGAAGATGTATGATTATCAGGGCTTTTGGCTATAAAACCAAATAATGTGACTCTCTAAGGTACCTCCTTGAGACTTTGGCTAGAAATGGAAGGCTAACAAGTACCTCTCGCGCTATCCAGGAAGTGACGGGTCCTGAGTCCAAGCTGATCAACCAGGGACTTCCTAGGAAAAACACCAGAACAACACCCATGAATAGTTGGGGAGTGAAGTCATGGAGTTGGGCAGGAATAAGCACGGTCAGTCTCTCTAAACCATAATAAGCATTGGGCGGTCATCTCTCAGGCAAAAAGCTCCAATATCCTGATCACCTTCTCAGCTAAAGTTTTTCAAGGTATGGAGCCAAACCATGGTGATTCAATGGTGATAAGGGTTGTCGTGGCCAATTTTGAAGTAAGGCGAGTTCTAATTGACCAAGGAAGCTCGATAGACATCATTTTCATCGATGTCTTCCTAAAGTTGGGTCTCCCAGGGAAAGCATTTCATCCCTTAGGAGGCTTTTGGGTTCACAGGTGAGCAAGTGATGCCCAAGGGTTATGTAGAGCTACTCATCACTTTTGCAGAGGTTAAGACTATATCAGTGAAGTATTTCATCATTGATAAGTAGAGCCGTACAACATCATAACCGCAGACCTTCCAATAATAGGCAAGGTGTTGTAGTTTCTACTCCCAATTTAATTATGAAGTTTCCTCTCGGCTAGTGTCGGTGTAATTCATGCTGATCAAAATGAGGCAAGACAATGCTACGTGAATTGCTTGCGAATCCAAAAGAAGTTAGTGATAGCTCAAGAGCGCTGACACTATCCTCCCTAGGGAGAAAGAGAAAGATGCTCCAGCATGCTTCAGACGTGAATCTAATAGAGTTGGATTCCTAAGAGCATTTCCAAGAAGCAAGACCACATCGGAAGGAGAATTGGAAAAGGTCAAGATTGTGAAAGGGGTGATAGATCTATTATAATTGGATCTAACCATCAGGAGATCTAAAGGTGAAATTTATTCAGTTGCTCTGGCACTATGCCGACCTATTTGCCTAGGTCCAAGGCCGATATGTCGGGATAACACTGCATTCATTTCTTATAAGTTAGAAATAACATCGAGCTTCAAGGGTTACCAACGTAAAGGAAGTTGATTGAGGAAAAGAAGAGGATAGTAAAAGTAGAAGCTAGAAGTCCAACGCTGAGTTTATAGAGAAATTCAATATACAACCTGGCTATCTAACGTCGTGCTGGTCAAAAAAGAGAAAATGATATTGGTGGATGTGCATGGACTTTACCTGATTTGAATAAGGCCTACCCTAAGAACTCATACCCTCTATCGAGCATTGATAGGCTCATAGATTCGGTTGTAGATATGAACTCCTCAGCTTCATGGATGAATACTTGGGTTACAACCAAATCCAAATGCACCTAGATGATGAAGAGAAGATGACCTTCATGAACGATAGGCCAGCCTATTATTGGTGATGCCTTTTGGCTTGAAAAATGGGCAACTTATTAGATTCGAATGACAAGTTGGTTGGAACATTAAGGTGCATGTCGATGATATGGTGACCGCAACATTGAGCACGAGCGACCATTATGCTGACCTTCAAGAAGCATTTGGTCGGTGAGGGCACACAATATGTGCCTGAACCCGAGCAAGTGAGTTTGGGGGTTTAGGTGGGGAAGTTTCTTGGGTGCATGCTTACCAGGAGGGGAATTGAGACTAACCTTGAAAAATGCAAGGCGTGATTAACATGAAAGCCCTTCGATGACCAAAGAGGTCCGCAATTGGGAAGAATTAATGCTCTCTCGCTTCATGTCCAGGCTTGGAGATATGACCGCTCCTTTTTTTGATTGTATAAAGTAGGCAAAGAACTTTCGGTGGACCAATGAATGCGAGGTAGCCTTACAAAAAAAAAAAACAAGCCCTTCCTTTCCAGTCCTCCTATTTTGACTAAGCCTGTGCTTAATGAGCTTTTGTTACTATATCACTCTGCTTTAGAGAAGGTGTTAGCTCCACCCTGGTATGAGAAGAAGGGAATGAGCAATGCCTAGTTTATTTTGTTAGCAAAATGCTACAAGGACCAAAGAGAAGATGCCAAAGATTGAGCAGTTGGCTTTTGTAACATCCTCCAAATACAACCTCATCCTTAAGTCATGGCATCGTACTCGAGAGTTGTTACTTATAGATTTGTGGACCTTTCTTAATTATCTATAGTAAGAATTGGTCAAATCATGTATTAACTAACTCGTGGTTCTATTAAAATATATAGCAAGAAACAATGTATTTATTTAATACAAGTCAAGTACAAAAGGAAACTTTTCTATGAACTTTAGTTCACATATCTCGTTACTATATTTAGACATATATATATATATACACACACACACACACAATAGATATGAGTTCTTACAACTAAACTATAGAAATTACAATTTAGTCTTTCTTGTAGCTGCTTCACTATTCTCTAATAAATCTAAAATGACATGGAAACACAAACAAGGGGTGAGAACTGAAATTCCAAGTAGGGTATCATCATCATCCCAGCCACTTCGGTTTATCAAGAAAATGTAATCATACAATACATATTAAATATTCATTTTAAAGTTCTAAAACCATCATTCCGAAGTGGGTAGCTTTTATTATTCAATCATATAACATACTACTCAATATCATATAAACCCTATACTGCTAAATCACAACTTAATATATTGGCCTCAATATTGATACTAAAATTCTTCACTTAGCACATAAGATAAAAGACTACTCTAGGGTAATAGACTGCATTTTGGGGTGAGCTTATTCCTATACATGATCATTGGATTTACTTTCTCCAATTCTCACATAGACCTATTCCTAGCCATGTTTACTTCCCCGACTCAATTCAAGGGTAATCAGGTTTACTTTCCCCAACAAACCGGATTTACTTTCTTAAGCCCAAGAATTATAAACCTTATGCTTTTCTTGGTAGTCAGGTTTACTTTTCCTGACAAATGGATTTACTTTCTCCAAGCCTAAGAAACATAATCTTATATTTTTCTTCGCATATGAGCAATTGTAATAAGCATTCATATCTATGTGTGCCTAACCTCATCGATAAGTTCACACGCTCAATTATTCATATTCATATTCTTGTGCTCATGTCATACTAGTACAAGATGCCTTTATTTCATCAATTCAAAGTATCAATTCATTTTCAGCACAATATCAGATTTCACATATCGTAGCACAATTTATTCTGCATTACAAACCATCAAATCCAAGGCTATAAAAATTCTCAATGACATTTCAATGTGTCTACAAGGTTCCATAAAAATTTCAAAGCAAAAATAGTTCTCTAACTATGTTAACAAAATTAAAACCCGAATTCCTAATTTTTAACCCTAGCAAATGATTGAATCAATTCAAAAGAAAAAAATCATAGTTACACTTCAAGATGTTATCAACACTCACTAAAAATTTTAAAGAAAAATTCAATCATTTGCTATGGTAGAAAAATTAGACAAATTCGTAACTTCAATTCTAATAATCGGACAACATGGATACCATTTTGGTTCTTGATTTTTTTAAATCATTAGGAGTACAAAATAGAGCTCAAGAAAATTTGTGGAACTA
The DNA here is from genome assembly GCA_030441495.1 of Dalbergia oliveri. Classification (NCBI taxonomy): domain Eukaryota; kingdom Viridiplantae; phylum Streptophyta; class Magnoliopsida; order Fabales; family Fabaceae; genus Dalbergia; species Dalbergia oliveri. Next base: position 36,587,338 of record JAMLFY010000008.1, on the reverse strand, counting down.
GCTAGGATGTTAGCTTCAACATATATTTTTTCTAACTCATGAAAATACCCACAATTCCCTCAGAAAATTCGTGATCAGTGGCTACCTATACAAAAATCGAAAATCCAGCAACATGGTTCAAAATCTCTTTTCACAAAAATGATTTCTAACATCATCCAAACACTCCACCAAAATTAATACATCAATATCTATATATTACCAATCAATACAATGAAAAATATCAAGTAAATCAGTAATCAAACTTCAGAAAACATATTTGAAAACCAAAAAGGTTTAAGAGCCCTACTCTTGGAAACTAGTATATCCTTAGCTCTAAGATGCTCCAAGATAGATTTCCTTCACTCCAAAGCTCCCAAATCAAACCCAAACCCTTCCTAAATCAGTGAGGAAGTGAGGTATCAATGTGAGGAGTGATGGAGAATTGAGATTTCAATCGGTTAGATTTGTAAGTATTGATGTGTCAAATAAGTTTAATGAAGAAAACTTATGGATTCAACAAGTCTAGGCTTAGGATTTTGAGGTTGAAATTCAAGTTGGAGCTCTTGAGAAAAGAAAAATGGTGGCTGATGCTTCTCTTCCTCTCTGGCCGAAAAGTTATTAGTTTCAAGGAGAAGATTTGTGTGATGTTTATCTTGTAATTAAGTTGGAATATAATATAATATGAATGGATAATTCTTAAAGAAAGAAAGTAAAATGGATGGCTATGATTTAATTTTGTCTTACAAGATTAAATATTAGCCTTACACTTGGCTAATAAAGATAACTTTATCTTATTGTAAAGATTTGACTATCTTTCTGTTAAAAATTGTACACCAAAATTTTACCGAATTGGTAAAACCAGTACAGGGTAATCAAACATTGCCCCAAAAATTAATTCTAGACAAAAAATCTTTATTCCTTCCCATTTCTAATCTTAATCCTATAATTTCTCAGTTTCGGGTATCTTTGGTCCTAATTCTAAGGTTTCGACTATCCAAGGCTTGTGGGGTCCACAAGGTCACTATTCACCAAGCCAAGAATTTTTTCTTTTTAACACGTCCGTTGGGTCATCCTTATCATTACTTCATCTATTAAATTTTAGAAATTATAATTAACAAAACTCAAATTAATTTTTAACTAATTTTTTAGGGTGTTATAGCCTTGGCTTTGATCATCTCTTCTAGAAGGTTACGGCCTTATTTTCTAAGCCATCAAATCATTATGAAGACCGATCATCTAATTCGAAGGTCTTAGCCAAGCACGGTCAGCCGCCAGATGATTGCATGGTCGTAAAGTTGTCTGAATATAGGACCGTTTACGAAAGTCGAGGACCAATCAAATCTTAGTTTTTGGAAGACTTTATGGGTGAATGGTGCAATACCAAGCACTTCGAGTGAAGTCACTATTGAAACCTGGATTCTATATGTTGATGGAGCCTCCAACCTCTGGGAGTTAAGCCAACATCATTTGGAGGGGCCTCATGAGCTGACCATAGAATAGTATCTTGAAGTTTGGCTTCAAGGTCAACAATAGCCAAGCAAAGTATGAGGCATTCCTGGAGAACTTAGCAAGCCAATGAAGTAGGAGCTTCTATCATCATTGTGAAGGTACGCCCTTCCCCCTAGTCATGCAATCCCCATTTCCTACAAATCTATCCTACAAAACATAAGTCTCTATCCTACATACATATTGAAACATATAAATGATAAGGATTTGGTTACTAATCTCTACTGCGTGGAAAAAACCAAGAATGCGAAAGCTCCCTGCACAACAAAATCCAATCCTAAAAAATCCAATGAGGCCAAATATTTAATGTTACACATTTATAAACATTTATACATACAAAGCATAAAAAAAAATAAGGAAAAAAATGGCAAACCGCTCTCAATGTCAGACGTCGTAGTTCCACCCTCCAACACAACTCTCATTAACAAAATAACAATAGTGATTACTCTCAAATGCAATAAAACAAAACACAATGAGCACTCATAAATGAATGGAAAAACTAAACTAAATAAAAAAACTAAACTGATTAAAATGCTCACCAATGGTCCTAGATTGCAATGGTGGTCTCTGTTTCGCGACGAGCTCGGACGTGGTGCACGGTGGCAAGAAGGGCAGGCAGTGGAGGATAAGAGAGAGAGAGAGAGAGAGAGAGTTGAAATTGAAATGGGGAAGAAGAAGGCGTTTCGGTTTAAATGTACGCGGGTTCCTGATGGGTCAACTCGTTAGTAACCGATTAGTGAAATGGTGTGTTTCACATCTCACTTATTCCAGAAGAGTATGTGGAATCCCAGAGTTGCGTGCCAACATACATAATTTTCAAAAAATGTCGGTAAAATCGTCAGTAATGTTAAAATTTTAAAAAAATTACAAAAAAAATATATATATATATTTTTTACGATAACTTGTCGGTAAATATATTAAAAAATTAAGAAAAAAGTTACTGAAAATGTAGGAAATTTTAAATACTCGTTGGTAAACCCGTCGGTAGAGTGAATAAAAAATAAAAACCTATTGAAAAATTAAAAATGTATTTTTTTAATATCTCATTGGTAAAACCGTTGATAATTTAAGAAAAAATAAATAAAAATAAAATATTAAACACCCTTCGATAAACCTCGATAAGTGTCTCACGTCACGTGGCGCTCATGCAAGTATTAACGGTTACTAACGTGCTAAGAATTACTATTGTACCAATCAATAAACCCGTCAGTACATTCATTGGAAATCGTGCACGCCATATGGCGCAAAGTGATGCCATTAACTACCAATAGGTTTAACGATGAGTTGTTGTGCAAATTGATTATCACAAGTTTAATAATACAAAATTGACAACCTCGGTAATTACTGACAGATGCGTACCGATCGATATTTTTATCAGTATCTCGTGGATGTCTAGTAGTGTAGGGTATGGAAGTGAAATCTTATATAAAACTCCTTGTAGTTTTAATTTTCTAAGACTTGAAATTAATTTTTGTGTTTCTTTTTGTAGGCAAGTAGCGCTCAAGCAAGATGATTATGAAGACTAAAAGTGCAACATCATGCTTTGTTTATGTTGGATTTATTGGCTTCAATGTTGGACAACATGTTTTCTTGTGTCTTTTTGTTATTTTTGGTGTTTCTGTTTTTTTTTTTATTTTCTAGTAGACTTTTCTATTATTTTCGTATGTTTATGGATGTTGGACTTGGACATATTAGCATGAAATTGTGGTTTTATGTGACTTGAAGTTGATAATTTAATGTTGTGTAAGATTAACCTTTTTTAAAATTTATGGTGTTGGAATGCCAAATAAAATATATTTTTTGTAAATTCGGGCAATTTATTGATGAGTTTTTAGGTTAACAAACATTTTTGGCTCAATTTTGGACATCTCCACAGATTCGCACTGGGAATCGGGGATCTATGGAGATCAGAAATGGTGGAGGTTTTCTCTCCATGGTGGGGACGGAGTCGGGGTCAGGGAAGCTTGCAGAGATTTAAGACAGGAAATGAAGAAGTAGTCCCTGCACTTGCCCTGCCCTATTAGCATCCCTATTTATTACAAAGCCAGCCATCTACAGCTTGCCAAGTAGATTAGAATTGTACGACCAACCAATATATATATATATAAAGAGCAAGTGGATAATCACACGCAACACTGCACAGCAGCAATCAATCTGGAATGCAATCAGCAATGGGAGGTGGAACCATGCGTGTTGATCCTCCTGTGCCTCAGTTCAGGAGCACACCGAATAAGTTGTCTTCACCGTCATCTTTTTCTTCTTCTTCTTCTCCGTCTTCTTCTTCCTCCCCTAATCCCAATATCAAGCCTCCACTTTCAACTGCTGATAACTGTATGCTCTTATCACCGCCATACAGTAGCTTATCTTGTTGCAGTTGTCACAGTCAAGCTTGTAGAAATCTGAAGCCGGTGGATGGAAAAAACGAAGCGAAAACAGAAAATAGTTGTCTCTATGATCAAGTATTTGAGCCGGTTCCATCTCAACGGGAAGTTGAGGATGCGATATCGTCTCTTCAAAAGTAAGTAATGTTCTGAGTAGTGAATTGCTCACGCCTTGAACTAATTTGTTCTGGTTCTGGCATCTATAGGGTGGGTTTATGTTGTTATTGATTTGGATTTCTTGGAATTTCATATGCATGAATATTCTAGTTACTGTTTCGGTAGTGAATAGTTAACTTTAATTTTACTGTTGTCATTTCGTCTTCCTGCTAAACCATATGATGAAAGTGGGAAATAAATTCCAATTCAAAGCTTATTTTGTCCAGCTTGGGGGTAAATTTGGTCTGCGCTTCTGCATGTGGTTTGAAACTAATATTTGATGTTCGGTTGGCGTCGTTTTAATTTATCCAGTATTACTTCTTTTGTTATTCAGTATTCTATCTTTAGTCCTAACTTTATAAAATTTCTTTTCGTTTCTGAATCACATAGTCGCATGGCAAAAATTTTATGGCTTTACCAATTGTAGTCTATCAGTGTGTTGTGCGAGCAATAACAATCTTTGGCACACTTTTTCAAATTGTTTTGTCAGTTTCATACAAGTGGTGCCATCCTCAAGCACACATCAACAGATCTCAAGTTGTTATGATTCGAGGATATATCTGTCTGAGGGATATAAAAGACTTTATGATGCTATCCAGTTGCTGCAAGCTGATCCTTCCATTAAGGTTCCCTCTAGCAGTTTAACAACGTAGAGTTTTCTATTTCTCAAAGTAAACACGGGCAATCCCTACTTGAGTGAGAATCAAAATTATGATAACTGTGCAATAACTTTTCAAATGAAGTTGTGAAAAATTACACTGATTTTTTTATGATTAATATGTTGTTTTCGATGACATCTTGCTTTCTTTCTCAGCTTAAAGTATTGACTCTCTTTTCTTGATTGGAAGCAAGGAAACATGCTGTCTTACTTTCTTGGTGTTTGAACGTCATTTAACATGATATGGATCATATCATTAATTGGCACTAATAGTGATTCTTATTATTAGAACTGTTATCCCCATTTTGAACGTATCACTGGCATAGATGGTTATTCCTGCATTTATTATTTTATTTTCTGTGACTTCTGCTGTTGCTGTTCTTTTTAATTTTTCACGGTAGTTTGAATCTGTTTCTGGGATTATAAATTCCTTGTAGAGATTGGTGGCTTCACTATCATCTGATAAAGCTATTTGGGATGCTGTCATGAGCAATGTGCTGCATACAAAGCTCCTAGAGTCTCCTGATTCAGGTCTGTAATTCTGGTCATCTGCATGTGTATTTTGTAAAATGAAAAAGTTGAAAAGTAATTCAATGAGTGGCAGTGGCTACCAACTGTTTTCAAGTATTTCAAATAATAACAATAATCAAGAGATCGAGATGCAGTATACTGATAGTGGTTTTCATAAAACATGATATCGCCAATGTTTGTTTCATGAAATGTTGAAAGCCCCTTTAACCTGTACCAACTGATTCATTCACATTGTATATTTTTCATTCAGTTGAATGTAGAAGGCCTCAGATTTCTGAACAAAATGAATTCGGCATGCATATGTTGACCTGGATTCTGGCTATCATCAAAGGAAAGGTCTTGGAACTGATTGAACGTTTCCAGTCACTTATGAATGATTTATTTCAATATCCTAGGATGGAAAATGACACAGTAGATGCAACAGTGCTGCACGAAAAACTCAGGTCGTCTCTGCTTCTCTGCATTGTAATCCTCTTGATTGTAATCATGGCTCGATCCAAAAGGTCTTAGTATATGGATATCCGGATATGCAAGAGTACTTCGTTCTTGTTCTTGATTTCAATAACCTGGACGATCTTATTTTCTTTTAATCAGAATAATTTGGACAGTCTCGTGCTGCAGTCTTTTTGTCTCATCCCCATCACAGTTTTTCCTTGTACTAAAACTGTATAGCTGTTTGTGGGTGCAGAAATGACATATCCGGTAAAACTACAAATTCGTCCGACCAATTAATCCCTCAGGATTAAAAAGTCTCCTAGTCGTCTATTACCTTTTGAAAACGGAGACATATTAGTACTTATGTTCATTTGTCATTCCAAAACTTAGTGATTAAAAAAAAAAAACGTTTGGACAATTAAATTGATAGTGTGACTGTCAAATCTTATGATAGCACTCAGCAACCTTATTTTGACTTGAGATATGTAAAATGAAAAATGAATTAGAGAATGAATGATTTTAAAGTTTGAGGATGTATAAGTGTGTTGTTCTTCTTCTTTTTTTTTTTTGACATGATAAGCATGATTAATGAAGAAGAAGATCAAAATATGGTAGTTTTGACATGAGAAATCATTAATACGCTATTGTGGAGCTTAACAAAGGTTAAATCTTTAATTTAACGATTAACTTATACTTTTCAGTTAAGTGTTAAAATGACAAGTTCATATAAGGACAAACATGTTCTCTATTGTCAAAAATGAAGGATCACAAATAAAGTCTTAAATGTATAAAAAAAATAACTTTTGTATGATCAATTATATATAAATAATAATAATTATGCGTCTAGTTGAAGAAGGCCACAAGTAAAAACAAGTGATGCTTTGATGTCATGATAGAAAAATAGGGCTTTCAGCCTTACCTACTATTGAATTTGAATCAATAACTCTCATCATATAAAAGCGACACTCAACCCAACGAGTCAAGTAGATCAAGTTGAGTCAAATAATTGAATATTTTTAAAACTTGCAATTTTCCCAAACAAACTCTTAACTGTTAGAAAAGAAAGAGCAAAATCCCCAACTTCTTTGACTAATATTTTAGGAGATAAATTGGTCCATTAGGATTTGAAAATCCCATGTGATTTCTCATATGTTAGAAAAGGAGGCTTGTTAATCCCTCTATTAACTTATCATTTCAATACTTGATGAAAAAGCATGTGTAGCTCATTAAATTTTTTACTAGATATGTTAAAGTCAATGATAGCATTAAATGAGGTCATTTTGGCCTGAGATGTGTGAAAGTGAAGAAGATACTAGAGAATTAATGAGGTTAGGGTTTGAGGATATGTAAGCATAGTTAGTGAAAGAGAAGATAAAAGCATAGATGTTTCAATAAAAGCAAGAGTTTTTCATTGGTATGTTTCGGAAACTTATTTGAAGGTTCCTGTTCCAAAATGTTAATGATATTTTAAAAGCAATAAAATAAATTACAAAGAAAACTCAAGGCAAAGAAAAGAAGTTTACCTATACTATTAAAACAACTTTACACTGTTTATGAGAACAAACGTAAAAAGTATAGTACTGTGTTTAAAGCTATTGATGATACAGTATTACTATTCAAAGTTCACAAGTGCAAATAATGTCATAATGCCACAAGAACAAGTTCAGGATTCTTCAGTGGGATAATGAAGACCTTAAAAGATTAAAAAATTGATGATGATAATTGATTCTCACATGCTCATTTAAAAAAGTCACTATGAAGTTTTAGGAGTCATTGAATTCTAATTTGTTTAAATCAAAGCAAATTAAAATAAATGGTAAAATTCTCTCTGTACTACTTTTTTTGGTTCATAGAGCTCGAATCAAAGATATTTAAATAAACTAGGGTTAACATTTAAGCTATTGATGCATTCAGTGTTGTTTGTTTGTACTTTTTAAGAGAAGCAAAAGCAGAAAATGATCAATCTTCTACTTATTTTTCAAAAGCAAATAGGGAACTATTTTTCCCAAAATGAAAAGCAGTAGAAGAGAGAAAAATATATAGCATAATTATAGGATGCGTTTACAATGTGCACAAAAAAAAAACAAAACATTCAATCGTTCATAGGTGTAGTTTAGGCGGCAGCAGGTTTTTCGTTTTGTAAACTTTTTATTGTTAAATACAGAAAGAGTATTTTAATCTCACTTTATAACCTTATTTTCAATCTATAGTTTCCTCTCTCTCTTGCTTCTTGTGAACTACTACATCTCTCTCTATTCTTTTCATGTCTCCAGAGTTCAAACATTTTAGCACTAACTCATTTATTTTGCAGGTCATTTGAAAAAACTAAATTTGAACCATAAGGAATAATAGTCCAATCATTAGTTCTAAGAAGTTTAAAGAATTTTAGAATATTTCATATATGTCAACAATTTAGGAATAAAGTTTGAAATTTCTAGGCCTCTCATTAAATCTGTGAATTGTGAACAAATAAGAAGAAAAAAAAGGAAGAATAAACTTGGTGGAGAGGTCCCATTTATCACCAATCTATGTGTGGAGTATTAACGGAACAGAGTATTGATGGAATGTAGTTTTACCAACATCGACACCACCAACCCCCACCTCTCTCCTTCCAATCCTTCTTTGACCAATAGCTCTTCCTCGACAACAAAGGCAGCGTCGCAGCACTACCAATTCTATGTCCTCCCTTTGCATCAAACCCTAATGGTGGGCAGTGACAGTAACCGCAACCAAGGTACTTCCTTCAAAGATTTGATCCATCCTTAACTTCATGGTTAACCCCTAACCTCGAATGTCACAAGCCACGTTCATCAATCTTCATTTTTTATCTTCACCATCGATTGGTGACATTAGCCATTGTAATTGGATCACTTCTCCTTGGAATTTTTATTTTTGCTCTTTCCATGAAGGATTTTGCTCTTTTAAGTAAGGAAGTTGATAAAGTATAAAAGTGAAAGGTTAATCACTATTGAAATAACTTTTAATGTGATTCCACTAAATGATCTAGAGTGATTAACCTCTCACTTTTACACTTTACTAACCTTTACACTTTAGAGGAGCCAAATCCTTCCATGAATTCACTATTTATATTTTAATTGATTTTGAAATAATGAAACTGGTTACTTCATGGACAATGGAGCACCAACTCAATTCTTTCATACGTTAGACTCTCTTTGTCCTTTCCTACCATCAGACGTAGTCAACACTGGTAGAAATAATTGTAAAGAGCTGGAACATTGGATGTTCCAATTTTCATCGGAACATTGTAAATGTGACCTAATATATATGTTAATTATGTTTCCAAAAATATTATTGATATTTTTTAAAAATAACATAACATATCCTTACCTCCTTTAAATATTAAAAACTATATAAATTTAGGATATTCTTACACATATGATAATAATAACAATAATAATTGTTATGGGTAGGAGTTCGGGCCAAGTAAATGGATCACCATGAGCCCAACTGCTAAGGCCCAATCTAGTCAGCCTTGGACCTTCAAAGTTTGATTCCAACACCTTACCTCACTTGGTCTAGATGACCCTGCCATGTAAAATTAGTTATCGAGGCCACAATCTGCATCACCACTCTCGCCCATGAATGGAGAACGTGGGAATGAGGGGCATTGAGAATGATTTGCCCCATTTTCACCTAAACCACTTATAGGGTCATCCTTATAAATACCTCCATGGACCCCAAGTACCACTTTGAGCCTTTACTGACTTAGCGGTAAGTCCTTGTAACACCCTTCTAACTACCATGTGTTACTCGAATATTAACAGTGTCACTGACATTTTTAACTTGTACTAGTCGTAAAGCATGAAAATGGAGTAAAATAAACTTAACATCAACGGTTACTAAACGGCCATCAATAGCCCATCAATATATATATATGTCAAGTGGAACCTCGTAGCTATAGCCCAACAAGTCAATAGATGTGTACAATAATCTCAAATGTCTCCTAAATGTCTCTAAAGCAAAACTTTTGGCCATCCAAATGATAACATCACCTTCATACTGAAAATACAGAGTTAGACAATAATGGTTGAGCTGGTACACCCTTTGTAGAGTACTAACGGTGAAAGCGAGATTACAACACAAATTGGGTGTACTAGGAGCCAAGGTACACCACCCATGGAAATTCAAGATCGTAAAGAGGCATTGGAAGTAGACTAGCCAACGAGCGGTTGTATCATAATGCTTCTCCTACTATAGCAAGTTAACGAAAATCCATCGATGTGGCATCTCCAAGATCTGAAGAAAACACAAGGTACATGTAACATAGGGACGAGGATATTATAAAATTCTTAGTAAGGCAATCCCTCATACATAACATAGTGCAAATTGCTACTTTAGAGCATATATTGTCAAATTGAAACTTAAACATACTGGTCTCAATATAAACAATAAAGTCATACACTTAGTGCATAACATAAAGAATAACTTAGGACAATTGCTACTTTAACTGTCTTGGCCCTTGATATATGGTGGCTTATTCCACTCCTAGATAATAAACCTTTTAGGACTAAGCTCATTCCTATACATGATTATTGGATTTACTTTCTCCAACTCTCACATAGATTGATTCCTAGCCAGATTTATTTTCTCCAACTCTCATCGCATTCTGCTAGGATTTCACTATTAAAGAAAATTCTGGTTAATTAACTAAACATCATAAATATGGTGAATAATTTTCAGAGATACGTCAACATGTCTATGTCAATCTATAAAAAATTTGACTCATAAGGACATTTCTAGCTATGTAAAAAAAATTAAACAAAATTAGTGAACATAATTTGTAAGGATTTAGTCAGAATTTGTAATTTTATTACCATAGCAAATTAACTTAATAAATTTTATGAAAATTTAGGATTGGATCTCAAGGTATCTACAACAACTTAGATCATTTGTCATAGTAACGAAATTACAAAAGTTCAAAACTTCAAAACTGGCTCTTCAGTTCAACAACTATTACAGCCTCAATTTTTTATATTTCAAAAATAGTAAAATACTTCAAATGGACTCAAGAAAAATCTTGGAGTTACCTTAGCATGTTAGCTTCGCTACAAAGAAAAAAGCTAGATAAAAGAGACATCTCCAACTGTGTTTTAAAAATCACAAAAGTTTACTACCAACTCAAAATCTAGTTTTCAGTATACCAAACCAACATGTAAGTTGCTCAAAGAAGCATCCTAGCAACATGTACTAACCAAGTCATGTATGTTCATCAATATCTGAACTCCATCCTATGATAGCAAAACCAAACCCTAACCTAATTCCTTGAAAAATCTTCAAAAAAACAAAACTAGATTGAAGAAGGTTTTAAAGAAAACCCTACATTTAGTTAACAAGCTTTCCCACTTGTGATGATTTCTTCAGTGTTTTTCCACCAAAATAAATCAAGGCCAACAAAAAATCCTTCCTTCAACACTTGAGGCGGTGGTTTCTTCTTGGTGGTGAGGTTGGATGATGATTTTCTAGGTTAGAATTAGAGGTATAAATGAGTATATTAAGCTTTGTAGTGAAATATTTATTCTTGAAAGTAATAGAAATGGAGTTTTTAAACTAATTCATGAGGCTATGTGAAGATGAAACATGTAGTGGCTGCAAAGGGAGAAGAAGGCCGAAAATTGAGAGAGAAAAAAGTGAAAAAATTTATGAGTGATGAGGTTAATATAATACGTGTGTGAAATTTTATCAATAAAATATAATTTTGTAATGAAAATTAAAATAGGATTTTTGTGTGGCTCTGTTTCAATCTTGATAAAGTAGGGATATGCTCCATGTTTAGTGTATCCTAGAATTTATCACGATAAATATGCTATGACATAATCAAATCTCATTAAAATCTTATCATAACAATTATTAGATTAATCATGATATTCTTGTTATTTAAATTTTCCAATTGTATATCATGAATCAAAATAAATTTTTATTATAATCAAGGCTGCAAGCATTTTTAATTTTTCATTATCTATTTATTTTCCCATTTTAACAAAACCTTTTCTCATTTAATTAATAAACTAATCATTCATTAATTTAATAATTAATTATTCTAATTAATCATAAAATGTGCTAATTGGTATAAGAAAAATTGGGATGTCACATCAACTCTTCCTCAAAATTTGGTGCAAACATTAGTTCGTAAAATATATGGACAAATAATAGAATGACTAAAATGTACATTTAAGATAATTTAGGGTTTAGAGTTGTACCTTTTATTAAATTCAAGAATCAAAGTGAACATCACCTATAATTCAAGGGATAAAGTGCATTTTTTTCACATTATTTTAAATAACCAAACTAAAGTCATCGAAAATAAAATGATTGCACAAGACATCTTGATAAGTAAACATGTTAGTTTGATCTCATTCATGTAAAGATAAAAATAGATCAAATAAAATATTTGTTGGTTTTTAAGTTTAGATGAAGTAGAAACGTCATATGAGGTTTGACCTATAAATAAGATCTTGATCTTGGTTTTTTGTGCTAGCTCATTTGATAGACATCATTGTTGATATCTATCTAGGAATAGATGATGTTGATAGTGTGGTTGTTTAGGAATTTCATCATGTTTGTTATAGCCCTTTTGGTTTTGGAATTGATCTAACAAATTAGGAAATTTCAAGAAGTTAGAAGAGGATTAATAAGCTAAAGAATTAGATATTAATCAATTTAGAAATTTAACCATCAAGGGTGAAATTAGAACTTAGTTAACTAAGAAATTAATGATTCATTAGAAGAGTCAAGTGAAATCTTACTCCTAATTTCTTTTAAATCTTATTTCTTGTTTGTGTTATTAAAGAGAAAAATACAAAAAGTTTTAACAGTTGGTTGTTTTTTTTAGTTATAGTATAGTGCTTTCTTTGATCCAATAATCTAAATAGAAATTAAGTTGTTAATTGTTGTTTGGTATACTCAATCCACGTAGGACTACACTAATGCTCATTTTTATATTACTTGAACAATTCAATATACTTGTCGAGGAGCTCTGAGATGGATGGCTAGTAAGGGAATGACATGGAAAAAGGAGGCCAATTTCTAAAAATATGTTTAAGTGTAATAACTAGTAATAGAAGGGAATAGCAAAGTAGGCTGATGGAATCCCTTCCTTCCCATTTATATAGTGCATTTTGTTGTTCGTCCGATTTGGGGGGTCTAGGTGGAACAACAAAAAAAAATCCATCCATAATTGATTCAATTACTATCATACCCCTAAAAGTAATAAATCTATCATATATAATATTAAGCCATCGGATAAAATTGGAAAATTAGATTTATATCTCTTGCATTCTATCCACTTGTATTATAACCCTCCAACAAGAGTAGAAGGAGTCTCCTCAATTCCTTCATTAAACTACCAAGCAAAAAGTGGTATACTTTTATTCACTCCACTCATTGCCTCTCTCTTCTATCCCATTATAGGTCATTCTCTTCCATCATTTATAGGACTCTTAAACATAGCTTTAGGAACCATGCATCCTTACTTAAATATCTTCACCCTTGCCGAAACCTTGCAACAGAGGGACCTTACTGCTTGATTGGGATCCCGAGTTATTTAAGTAGTTCTCATTCTCGTGCAATTCCTTGTCTTTTGCTTTACCCCATATAACAGAATAAAACCCAACAGACAGTATCACTGCTCCAACAACACTGTCAAATAAAAAAGTTAAGAAAGGAGAACAAGTAGTTATGGAAAGGTAAAGTCATGTTAGTAGTGGCTTTCTACACATATGGAAGGAATTACAATTAAGAGAGATGAAGAAAGAAAGAATTTTAGTCTGTACCTTCCTAGATACAAAGCTTCACCGAGGAATATGACACTCATAGCAGCAGCAATGGCGATTGACAAGGGCTTAAAAATGGATACATATACAGGGCCTTTCACATGGACCCCCAAGTGTGAACAACAGTGCTGAAGAATGTGCTAAAGAATGCCTGCAAGAAGTGTATTACAGTCTTCATATTTATTGATGTATTTAATTGACATGGTGGTTACAGAATTCTGATGTTTCCTACCGAGTATATAACAGCCACCAGTGTTACATCAGCTTGTAGTCTCCAAAAACTGAAGTTTCGTTCTGCTAGAAAACATACCGGGGCAGCTACGATTGTCCCGAACAAGTTGAATAAGAAAACCACAATCAGCTCTGCTGGATACAATTTGATGACGTGGGTCTGTACAATGCTACAGAATTCAGCTTATTGAATTACCATGATCAAGGTAATTGCCGTAGTTGTTTAGTGAATTACCAGCACAATATACAAGATTGACATTAGAAGATATGCAACAGCTAGTAGGAAGCCACCTAGTATCCAATTCCTTTGTGAAGAGCCAAGCTGAGTATTCAGTGAGGGGGCAGTGATGGAGATGCATAATTAAAAATTATCGGTCCTTTGTAGAGAACAACTATGAGAGCACCTGCTATTGATCCTATTGAACCCAAGATTTTGGCTTGAGTGCTTGAACTTCTTAAAGTTATTTTTTCCATCCTTCATACAGGGACACATAAAGATATCAAATTAACATGAAGATTTCCCCAGAGGATGGAAGCTGGATTGCAAATGGCAATTTTGATTCCAAAATGCAACAAATATTGGCTTATGTGGCATTTAACCAGTATTTTAACAGTTATAATCAGAAATCCTATTTATGTGACAATTAACTAATTATCCTCTTGACATCCGGGTGCACTTGCAGTGCTCAGTTCAAGCTTATAGTTCGTTCTCGTCATGAATGTAAGCACAAGAAATAAGGATGAATGTTATGTCTCTTTGGCAATAAGTTATCTAGAGATGATTGATTGCTTAAACTCATCAAAACAATCTTATCAGGAAATATGGTGCTAATGGAATACTATGAACCAGTATTCTTGATCTACATTTTGTTGTCCATGTTAGGTTCCCCTGCAAAATTCAAGAGTCCTTCACACTTGACCAAGTAAATTCATCATCATTCTTAGGTCGCTTAGGAATGTAATGTTGGAGAGGCCCCAAAATTTCAAAATAACATATGGGTGTCTATAAAGAATCTCTTATATATGACTAGAATACCAGAATGTTATACTTTCTAAATGCTATTCATTGCAGAACTACCCTATCTTGTTCGAGAATTTCTTTTGTTAATGGGACGATTTAAGAGAAGAAACTAACTTGAAAAGGACAGCAAATATGAAGATAAAAGCGGGGAGGAGGTTGCTCGCAGCAGAAGCAAGACTTGGCGAACTGTACTCAATTCCTTTATATCCACAAAGCTGAGCTGAAAACCTGCCAATCAAAAGGTTTTACATTGAACAGGCATCTTTGAGGCCTGTGCTTCTTACCAACTACTTGGTTCTTCACATAGAAGTTAAAGAATTTAGAGGGCTTACGCAAGCAATCCTAGGGAGAAAATTTTGCAGAGAAGAGAAACATTGAGCGAGGAAAGCCCAATTGACCTGCATATACGTAAATACATATTTGAAATAATAAATACGGCACAATTTTTTGTCGGCAGAAAGAAACTGATTTGGAATCATATGATTAAATATGGGTATAGATGGAGGACAGAACCTGCGGATGATGAAGGGCAAAGGGATAAGCAGAACAAGATTGGAGAGAGCAAAGGAATAGAAAATGAACGCATAGTAACTCAAACCCTTCGCAGTGGCTTCCTTGAATAGAATGTTCACGCCTACCTCAGTAAACTGCACAGTCACCAATGCAATAAATGGAGCCACTTCCTTGTAACAAAACCTCCAAGGCCTGGTCATCCTTTTTCTGTCTCAAATGTCTCTGTTTCGCTCTGTGATCTACATATGACGGGTGAGTGTGCTCCTTTTGTTCTTAAGTACATTAACTTGAGAGTAGTATTATTTGTATTCTAATATAAATTCCTGTCAACTCAATATTCATTATGGATAGATATCTACCGTTAAGTAGAGTAATTCATTCAATAGTAGATGGTGTGTAAGGAGTGGTGCTTATACTTCATGGTGCGATCATCATTTCTCTTAGTTGCTATTGGTAGTTTGTTTCTATGAAATCTCAGCCCTGATCTTGTTTTTTAGATTTATATCTTTAAGGAGTACTCCAAAAAAATTATTGCATAAAACCTGGTGAAGGATAATTTGGTTCTCTGCAAAGTATTTGATGGTAGAGATCTTTATATGAACTAATAAAAAAAATTAATATTAATTTCAAATTTCTTATTAGTCCCTCAATAACTTTCGATCTTCGTTAGAATTTCTATCACACTCAACACATATCTTATACTCTCCATCATGTGTGTAATTAACTTACTTCGATTAATTGGAAAATTGTTAAGTTAGTTACAGATTTGTTAGATTAGTTGTAGATAGACTCTAGTTTTTATTCTTTGCTCCTAATTGTATAATTACTGGGCTACTCCCATTCATCTGTGTATATATAGGAAACTCTTGTATATTCAGATCAATGAAGTCATTTTTCATTATTTTCATAATTTGAGATTGTATTTCCTCTCTTCCACTGCTCACCTTCATGAACTTATTCCCTGAGTTCCTCTGTTCTCACCTCAAATTTCTCTGATTTCTGCTCCAAATCTAATTTCTGATATGTGCTCCAAATCGAATCTCTTTATTGATTTGAGCTTCACTCTCAATTTGTGCTCGGATTTCTTCATATTTGAGTTTGTTTCTTCGGATTAACCCCAATTTTTCCATCAAGTTGTACAACATGCATGGCACTGAGCAATGGCTAAAGAATTCCAGGCAATGCAGTCCAATAACATCTGGACCATCGTGCCTTTACCTCAAGGCAACAGCCCATTGGTTGTCGCTGGATATAAAAAATTAAATATCATGATGGCTTAATTGCCTGCTATAAAGCCCGCCTAGTAGCACATGGATTTATGCAACAAAGTTGACTACTTGGAAAACTTTTCTCCATAGCAAAATTAACTTCTGTCGCGTTCTTTTGGTGTGGCTGCACAACGTCACTGACATCTCATTCAATTAGGCATTAACAACACCTTTTTAAATGGGGACCTTGTGGAAGAAGTTTACATGCAGCTGCCACTTGGTCTTTCCCACCCCAAGACTACAACTGGGGGAGAAACTTGTGTGTCGCCTGAATAAATCCATCTATGGCTTGCAGCAGCTTTACGCCAATGGTTCACAAAATTCTCTTATTCACTATTGGCTCATGGTTTCACTTGATCAAAGAGTGACTATTCCCTATTTCACCATGGCCAAGGTTCCTCCCTTGTGATCCTTTTAGTTTATGTAGATGACATAATATTAGTTGGCCCTTCTCTCAAAGCAATAAATGTTGTCAAAGTCCTCTCCAATCACTATTCAAACTCAAAGATTTAGGCTATCTCAAATATTTCCTTGGTCTTGAGATTGTTGAGTCATCCACTAGCATATACTTGTCCCAACGCAAATATGCACTATCTCTCTTAGATGACATTGGTTTTTTGGCGCCAAACCAGCCTCTATTCCTATGGAATCAAATCTGAAACTCAACAAAGATGATGGTGAGCTTCTATTAGATCCTTTTGCCTATAAACATCTCATAGGCTCCCTTGCTTATCTTAATCTTTTCAGGCCTGACATTGCTTTCATTGTGAACAAACTTAGTTTGTTTCACAACACCTAGCTGCTATCCACCATTTGCTGCGTTACTTAAAACATGCACCAGGTCAGGGTTTATTTTTTATAATTACCAATTCCTTGTCAATTTCACCTATGTTTATGCAGGATTGGGTGGGTGTCCATATTCTTGTAAATCTACTTCTGGATATTGTGTGTTCCTTGGAGATGCTCTAGTGTCCTGGAAATCCAAGAAACAAGCTCCTTCACGTTCTTCTTCGAAGCAAAATATAGAGCCATCACCAGCATCACTAGTGAGCTGATTTGGTTGATTCAATTGTTGAAAGATTTTGGGATTTCAGCTCCCACGTTAAACTCTTTTGTGACAATCTCAACTCTATATTGCCACAAATCCCACCTTCCATGAATGCACCAAACATATTGAAATCGACTACCATTTTGTTAGTCAACATGTGCAACAAGGCTGGTTCAAGCTCATCCATGTTCCTAGCAAATATCAACTTGTGATGTCCTTACCAAAGTCATCCCTGCGCCATGTTTAAAGCTCCAATATCCAAGTTGGGAGTTCGCAACATCTACCTCCCACCCTGAGGGGAGTATCACACTCAACTCATATCTCATACTCTCCATCATATGTGTAATTAACTTAGTTAGATTAACTGGAAATTTGTTAAGTTAGTTAGGATTTGTTAGATTAGTTGTAGATGGACTCTAGTTTTTATTCTCTACTGATTGTATAGTTACTAGGCTACTCCTATTCATTTTGTATATATATAGGAAACTCTTGTATATTCATATCAATGAAGTCATTTTTCATCATTTTCATAGAATCTAGAATTTCTTCTACTCTTTTCCTCGCACCACCCACCTTCATTGGCCCCTCAAACCGTGCCACCAAGAAGTGCAAAAGAAAGCACACCCAAGTCTCAATAAATGAGTCACTAAAACACGCAGCAACACATATATACTTCGTTCAAAAAGAAAATTACATCAAACAAAAACCATTGGGAATGCAATCTGAAACTAAACCAATAGCAAATGATGAATGTAAGAATCCAATAACAAGTGAACATGAAACTCATGATAGCACGCACTTCACAAATACGATAACAAAATTATGAGCAAAAAAAAAAAGAAGGAATGAAATAAAAGATAATTGGGAAAGGCTCTGAGTCCAACATCTTAGGATTTGACTCCTCTAATGTCAGAAGGTTAGTAAAGTAAAAATGTGAGGGATTAATCACCTTCGATCATGTAGTGGAATCCATGCATAATGCACGCATGATAGGAAGTTATTAATTCAAGGGTCATTAATCTCCACTTGTGTACTTTATTAACTTTATCACTTTAGAGGAGCTAAATCCAACATGTCACTATAATAGAAAAGAAAAATATTAAAATATCTTAAAATATTAATTTGTAAATTTTCATAAAGACTAATCACTTAATGGAAATCTTCTATCCCAAATGGTATCATTTTTCATGTCCCTTCAATTATTTATTGACACGTGGTAATAGATATTATATATTTGATAACTTATAAATTTTCAAATATGTTTTGATTCTTATATTTTCACGTGTCAATAAATGATTTGTGAAACAGGAAGAGTACACCATTTGGAGACATAAGATTTTCATCCTACTCACTCATCTATCTAAATTTAAATCAAACATTTGATAATCTGATGCAAATAAAATAATTATAACATCAATAAGATAACTTGTGTGTATTTAGTTCAAGGACCCTATCTGTATACTTCCTGGAGCACACCTAAAAATTATTAAAAAAATCTCTAGAAAACTAATTGGCATCATTGCAAAGTGAAGCTCATTACTGAAAATTGTTGCAACTAATGATGAGTAGAGTGGCATTTTCCCATAGCCTGTGGCTAAGGCTGTCCATGGAAAGTGCACCATTGCAGGAGCACGTAGGCGGATTGCAAGAAGCAAGATGGCGGGGGCATGACCTTCAAAGGGAGTTTAACCATGGACGAAGTGGTAGTGAGGAAATGCTGTGATTTTGATCAGTATGTCTGATTGTGGTGGTGGCAAATGGAGGTGACGGTGGTGACAGCTTTGAAGATTATGGTGGCGGCATAGTTGGGGAGATGAATAGGAAAGAAGGAGCGTGGTTGAAAAGATGAGTTAGAATTTGAAAAGAGTGATATTATTTTGACTCACACTTTGTAGAATATCCTGACACCCTCAAATCCACCATTGAATTAAATGCGGATCCCACTTAGTTTGGGTCCCACATCCCATCCAATGGTGGATGTGAATGTGTTGGTATGGTGTCCCACAAAGTGTAAATCAAAATAACATTTCTCATTTGAAAATTAGCCAATGTAGTAATTACAAGAGTAGGTAAACATTTCTTGTACTCTAACTATACTTTACAACAATATAAACCAAGTATATTTTCAACCATTAGTTTTAAATGAAACTTGATCTAATGGTAAATGAAAGCAAACCATCAAGATAGTCCAAACATGGGTTGGACCAACAAATCCCCTCCATGAAACCAAAATTCACTCTACATCTTCTTCTTCTCTACATACAATCAAATTTAAAGTTTAATAACTATCTATCTATGTACAAAAATTCTAATTTTTTTTCTTTTATGGTACCCAAGCTAAATCTTGGGTTTCAAAATCCTTGCCCGTATAGACTAATTTAAAATCTCCATGTAGATTTGTAATAAATAGATATAAATATTCTTTTTGTAAAGTTTAATTTTGTAAACTAGTACTAAAAAAAAATAAAATTTATTTCACAAATCTTTAATTTTTGTAAAATATAACTCTTTCTTCAAAAGATAATATTATTACACTTTTATCCATCTATTTCTAAGGCATGTATTTCTATCTTCTAAGCAATTAAGATAAGTTATCATTTAATTTATTTTTATCTTTTTTAATTCTCTATTTTCTTATATTTATGATTTTATTTTTTAACAGAATATATAACTTTTATTAAAACTTATATATTTTATTCTTTTACAAAATAAAATATATGTAGTTTATAATAATATAAAATATTAATATATCTATATATAAGTAAAATTCACTACACTATTTAGTTAATACTCACTATATTTTTTTATTTATTGCATAACTCATTATATTTTGTAATTAAAATTAATTCTAATTTATAACTACACTATTATTATTCAATGAAACAATAATATGTATAAAAGTAATAGTGTAACTTTTTGTCTTTGGATAAACAAATTTAGATTGGGGAATGCTCTAGTCCAATATCAAGGCATGCTTCTAAGCTTAGTGAGTGCTTAGAAAAATACTTTCATATCACCTACTATCAGGGAAATCATGAGAATTGATCTCAAGTCACGGTGATGCATTAAAAGGTCGATGATGTAAACTAACCCCTGTTGGTGTAATAGTGTAACTATTGATATTCATCATCCAATATTATTATTATATGATTTATTACGTTTTATAACTGAAATTTACTTTAATTTATAATAATTACATGATAATTGTTATGAAATATTATCCATTTATGAATGTCCTAATCTTTAGCTATTCAGTTAAGATTTGATTTGATTAGATAGAATCTATTATAATTTGATGTGATATTATCTATCTTCCTTTTTGCTATAAATAGCCCTTTGGATGCTCCATGTAGAGTACCTTTTGAGATTTTCAATAAGACTATTCCTTCTTTTCTACTCCATTATTCTCTCTATTCGTATTCTTTATAACACGTTATCAACACAAGAACTTTATCTCCTAATAGAAGAAGACTTAGAAAATGATCAGAAAAAATAGTGTAGATATATGTCTTGCGAAACGCAACTACACACTATTCTCAAAAGTAAGATTTACTTCACTCATCGAGAATGGAAAAAGCGAGTGTTAATACCATTATTGGTAGTACCAATACGATTGAAGGCTCCAGAAGAGCTATTATTTTGTTCCTGGGAGAACAAAGTTCATCATAAATGATGCATTGTTTCTTGCAAGTCTCAAAGAAACTTATTGAGTTTCAAGGATATTCGCCAAAATGGATATCACATTGAGATAGTAAAAGAGGGAAATAATGAGTACCTTCATATTACAACTTGTGATTCAAACAAGAAAGTTGTACTAGAAAAATTGCATTCATTTTGTTCCAGTCTATATTACACTAATATTAGTGCAATTGAATCAAATGCTATTGTAAACCATAAGTTTACTAGCCCAAATGATTTTAACATTTGGCATGACGTTGGGACATCCTAAAGCAATAATGATGCGAAGGATTATAGAAAACTCATAAGGGCATTTATTGAAGAACTAGAAGATTCTTCAATTTAATGAGTTTTCTTGTGCTGCGTGTTCTCAAGGAAAATTAATTACACGGCCCTCACTAGCAAAGATTGGATTTGAATCCCCTGAATTTCTAGAAAGAATTCAAGGTGATATATGTGGACCAATTCATCCACCTTGTGGATCTTTTAGATATTTCATGGTCATAATTGACGCATCCACGAGATGGTCACATGTGTGCTTATTATCATCCGCAACCTGACGTTTACGAGATTACTTGCGCAAATTATTTGACTAAGCAAAATTTCTAGAAAATACAATCAAAACAATTCACCTTGATAATGCTGGTGAATTCACTTCTCAAGCATTTAATGCTTATTGTATGGCCAGTGGTATAAATGTTGAACATCCAGTAGCTCATGTTCATACACAGAATGGGCTAGCTGAATCATTTATAAAGTGCCTCCAAATGATTGCTAGACCATTGCTTATGATAATAAATCTCCCAATCTCTACTTGGGGGCATGTTATTTTACATGCTGCAACACTTATATGTTTAAGACCAAGTAGTTATCATAAATTTTCTCCCTTACAATTAGCTTTTAGCCAGTAGCCAAACATATCCCATTTAAGAATTTTTGGGTGTGCGATATATGTCCCAATTGCCCCACCTTATCGCACCAAAATGGGACCCAAAGAAAATTGGGAATATATGTTGGATATAACTCTTCCTCTATAGTAAATTATCTTGAAATACAAACGGGAGATGTATTTAAAGCTCGATTTGCTGATTGTCATTTCGATGAAGTAATGTTTCCAATATTAGATGGAGAAAATAAATAGCTGGAAAAGGAACTAAATTGGAATGTATCATCTTTGATTCATTTAGATCCTCGATCAAAGCAATGTGAACTATAAGTTCAAAAGATTATACATTTGCAAAGAATAGCAAATGAATTGCCAATGCATTTTTTGATCCAAAAAGGATAACTAAGTCCTATATACCAGCTGAAAATGCCCCAATTCGAATTGATGTCCCTGGACAATCGGTTAATGAAACAATTACATGCCAGAAGCGTGGGAGACCGCGGTTCCAAAGATAACAATCCTCGAAAAAGAGGGGCAAATGATGTTACGAGGGCAAAAGATTTCTTTGTAGAAGATGATATAGACACAGTAAGGACATCTGGTAGTCCAAAATTGACATAATTGAAATACTAGAAGACGTTCAGGTACCTGAAATAGTTAGAATATTGAAAATGATGAGATTTCAATAAACTATGTCTCCAGGAAAAAGATGGAACTGAATAGAAATTGTTGTCGACAACATATTTTCATATAATGTAGTGCTAGATATTATGCATGAGAATGAGGATCTTGAACCAAGAAGTGTCGAAGAATGTCGACGTAGAGATGATTGGCCAAAGTGGAAAGAAGCCATGCAGGCTGAATTAGACTCACTTGCAAAACATGAAGTCTTTGGACCTATAGTCCAAACACTAGAAGGTGTGAAACCCATGGGATATAAATGGGCATTTGTGAGAAAAAGGAATGAGAAAAATGAAATTGTACGCTATAAGACTCTACTTGTAGCACAAGATTTCTCACAAAGACCTGGTATAGATTATGGCGAAATGTATTCCCCAATAGTGGATGCAATAATGTTTCAATATTTGATTAGCTTATCTATATATAATAAGCTAAATGTGCATCTGATAGATGTTATCACAGCCTATCTATAGTTCATTAGATAATGATATTTATATGAAAAGTTCCTGAAGGATTAAAGATATCAATATCATCTAATGAATGTCCCCAAGGTATGTATTAAATGAAGTTGCAAAGATCTATATACGGTCTAAAGCAATTTGGATGGATGTGGTATAACCGTCTCAATGAGTATTTGATTAAGAAGGAGTTTACAAATGATATCATTTGCTCCTATGTTTATATTTGAATAGTTGTGTATGTTGATGACTTGAATATTATTGAAACTCCTGAAGAAGTTCCTATAGTCATAAAAGATCTAATAGAAGAATTTTAGAAGAAAGATCTTGGAAAGACAAAATTCTATCTTGGCCTAAGATTAGCACTTAACAAACAAAATGTTTGTTAATTAATCAATTTACACAGAGATAACTCTTATGAAATTTTATATGGATAAATTGCATATATTTTCTTCAGGTGTATTAGTATGTAAAAAATTTATCAATTTTGCATAAAGGCAGATATCAAACAAGTTTCTTTCATTTATGGAGACATGATCATATCTTGAAGATACACAAGCTAGACTATAGCCACTATTTCTTCAAATCGTAGAGAAATTAGTGCAATACATAAAACTCGTGAATTTTCTGGTTAAAGGCAATGGATCAACATGTTCAAACTATCATGAAGATTCTTTTAGAAGAAAATTGCACAACTTTACATGAGGACAATATGATCTAGATAGTTCAACTAAAAAGAGAAACTGATGTCTAATTTGTTCAAGTGATCGAGTTACTACCCATTTCTTCTTTATAGAAGTGGTGTACAAAATTAGAATATATCAATTATGAGATTTGAAGTAATACTTTAAAGAGGGAGAAATTGTACTCTTTTTCCTTAATCAAGGTTCTTATCCTAATGGGTTTTTCCTTGATAAGGGTTTTAATGAAGGTTATATTCCGCTATGAGGATGTTGCACTCTTTTCCTTCACTAAGATTTTTTTTCCATTGGGTTTTTTCTTAATAAGGTTTTAATGAGGCATATCCCTGATGGACATCCAAGGAGGAGTGTTATGAAATATTATCCATTTATGGATGTCCTAATCTTTAACTGATTTAGTTAAGATTTGATTAGATTAGATAGAATCTGTTATGATTTGATGTGATATTATCTATCTTCCTTTCCTTTGGATGCTCCATGTAGAGTATCTTTTGAGATTATTAATAAGACTATTCTTTTCTTCTTCTCCATTATTCTCTCTATTCTTATTCTTTATAACAATAATATTATTTTATACTTTTGCATATGACAGTTTTTTTATTGTTAAATTTAATTAGTTTAAAATTTAAAATTATGTTGATCTGCTAGCTTATGATAACATGTTGTTTTAAATTTTTATTTTAAGAACTAATCTACTTAAAATTTTCAAAACTACAAAGCTAAATTCATTTTTAAAGTAAAATTTGAATGATGAAGTCACCTACGCTTTTTTAAATTCATTGTTCTTGATTTTACACAAAGGCTATTGTGACATATTTGAAGAAATAAAAATTTTAATAAAAAATAGTAAACTTTATTATTATTTTACAAGCATCGATATTATAATTTTTTTTTATTAATTTGTACTATATAAACGTATTGCTCAAATTAAATGTTATTTGATATTCACTTCAATATTTTTAACAATTATTATTTATTTTCATGAAATAAAAAATAAATAATATATAATATTTTTTCTCTTAAATTTTAATGTTTCTTGTTATTTTAATATTAATTACATTTATTTCAATTTTTTTATATAATTATAATTTTGTTGAATATTATTTATTACTCAATATTATGTATTACTTATATTTAATTTTAATAATTAGATATTATTTTTTCAAATTATTTCTTAGTTTTTTAAAAATATTTAATTTTATTTATTTAAATAATTTGATATTTTGATTTACTTAGTGTAATTTTTATTTCAATAAAATATAAAAAAACTAATTGTAAAACACACCTTATCTATTATCATATAAAAAAATTATTTATACATTAAAAAATAATCAAGCATAATCTTATCTCTTTAAACTTGGTTAAGTTATCCACCATTTTAATGTATGAAAAATTTTTTAGGGATAAAATTATACAATATATTAGATGCACTTGATAAAGCATTTTAGCTAATAGTTGGTGTGTCAAACTTGTTTGATTGATCAATTTACTAACTATTAGTGTTTAAAAGTTATAATTTTAAAATATTAAAAGTTGGTCAGTTTATGCCTATGAGCTAAGCTTAAATGAGTCAAGTCAAAATAGTGGCTTGTTAACACTTGCCATATATGTAGGTTATAATAATATTAAATATTAATTAATATATTTATATTATAATTCACTATTAAAATTTTATTATAGTAGCATATTTGGGAAACTATAAGATTATACTTATTTCAGTAATCACTTATTTGTATAATCATTTTCTTTCTTCATATAATCACTTGTTTGAAAATCAATTTATATTTAGGCACTTTAGCTGAAAAGTGGTTTTAAGTTAATATGCGTATTATTTGAATTGTTAAAAATAATCATTTTCTTTGTGGTGAATGAGTATGAAGTATAAGTTATGTAAGATAAATTTTGTGGCAAATTATCATTAGTGAAAGTAGGTTGGGTATATCTGTTTGGCATATGTGGATTATAATTATAAATTTATTTCTAAAATAATGATTTTCTTTTTTATATTTGAACAACTTAAATTATTGACTTAAAAAACCTGACCAAACTTATATTTGTAAAATAGATTTTTTTTAAAAAAACTGAAAGTTAGTTTCCCAAACTTGCATAAGAAAACAAATATTAATAGTACCAATAATTTATAATAAGTCTTTTTTTAAAAATAAAATTTATATATTTTCTCAATTAGTAATTTTAGAAATGTGAGTAAAAATAAAAATATTTATTAATATGGTGTATAAAGATGAATCATGAAGAAAGTAACAAGAACAATTTTATTATTTCACTATAAAAAAATTAATATTAAACAATTAATAGTTTAGAAAATATGTAATTTTGTTTTTAAAAATAATTATTATAAATTAATTATGGTTACAATCAACATTTTGTTCTCTTAGTATGTAGTAATAATAAAATTCAAAATATATATAATTATTTTATATCATTATAAGTCACATATATTTTATTTTGTAAAAAGTTAATTAAAATATATAATTTTTAATAAAATTTATTTTTGTTAAAAATAAAATCATAATGTGAGAAAATAAAGAATTAAGGAAAAATTTAAACATAAATTAAAGTGTAGCCTATTTTAATTGTTTAGTGTAACATCCCATGCACATAGGTCTTTTCGTCTTTATCCTCACTCACACGCTCCTAGAAACTTTCTAGAAGATCACTCATCCCAAATTTCTCCAAGTCAAGCACGCTTAACCGTGAAGTTCTTTAGTGATGGCCTACCAAAAAGAAGATATATCTTGTTAGTATAGGTAGTACCAATCAATTCATATAAGATATCCTCAATTGTATAGTCCTATACCTATACAGTCTCATGATCCTTCTCATTTTGGTGTGTAATCAGTTTATTCATATACCCCTCCGCTTAGAAGCCTGCTAAACCGCTCCTTGTTCGTGTCTTTTTGGGCGATCACTCTTCACCCTTGTCAGCCCTGGGCGTTACATGCCCACTAGCTTCCATTTGGTTCGTCCCAAACTACCGTCCTGGGAAATGTGCTACTATAATACCATTTGTAACATCCAATGCTATTTTATGGATTGACGCTGTCCTCACAAACTAACAGGTTTTTTCAACGTGTTTTGTCCTTACTCACACGCTCCTGGGAAAACTTCCCAGGAGGTCACCTGTTCCAAAATTTAACCGTGGAATTCTTTAGTGATGAGCTATCGAAAAGAATATGCATCTTATTAATATAGGTTGTACAAATCAATTCATATAAGCAATCATTAACTGTATAGTCCCATACATACACAGTTTCAAGATCCTTCTCATTCTAGTGTGTAATTGATTCATTCATATATCCCTCCGCTAGAACTCAGAGCCGCTCATTGTCTTTGCCTTCTTGCACCAGTGATCACTCCCACTCTCGTAAGGGCGTTACATATAGGGGAGAGAAATATAAATATATTTTAAAAATAGAGGGGATAAAAGTATAATAATATATTCTTTCAAGGAAAGGATTGCATTTTACAAAAAAGAACAAAATATAGTTTCATTTATCAATTTTAATTCTTTAATACTACTTTACAAAATTAAATTTTGACAAAAAATATTTATATGCATTTATTACAAATTTATATAGATATTTCTTATTGGTCCATATAAGTAAGGGTTTCAAAACCCAACATTTGGCTTGGTAGAATTGAACTACCTTTTTTCAAAATCACTCAACTTCCTCTATCTTTTCTATTTGTAATATAATTTAAACTACCTTCCACTATTAAATTATCTTGCTCAATCTATTAATTTAATAATTGAATACACCATTATAAATTAGAATATAATGAAATTTCAATTTTAAAAATTTATAACTGCCCATTTATATATTAAAGCTTAAAATTATACAATTATATATATATATATTTATACAGAGAGATATTTTTATTTTGATATTAATTTTCATATACTAATTGATAGTGTTAGTCAATTACATTATATCATTTATATGATGCTTAAGATAATTATAATAAGAATCCTATCATATATCTATATCTAAAAGGCATACTACAAAATATTATTACATGTAACCTAAAATCACTCAACTTCTTAAATAACTCTTCTTCCTCTTTTTTTCTCTATATTCAATCAAATTTAAATTTTAAAAATTTATAACTATCCATTTATGCACAAAAATCTTAGATTTTTTCCCCTAAAACCACTTCACTCCCTCTTTCTTCTCTATTTGCAATAAAATTTAAACTAGGTTTCACTATTAAATTATCGAGCTCAATTTATTAATTGAATACACTTGTCACGACGGGAGGAAGAAATGGGCACGTGAAGGATTTGACCCCTACAAAAGCCTCTAACGTGACTGACTAATATGCATAAATAAATCAAAATATATATTCATAATATCTCAAGTTTAGCTAAATTCTATAATTCTGAAAATGTTTCCAAAACATAAATCTTGAATATAAAACTGCATAAAATCCATAGTCTGGGTCAAAGCCAAACATAATTAAATAAATGACTGAAATTTTGAAAATAATTAAAATAATATAATGCATATCCGGATCCTCTACATAATTCCTGAAGCATTATTAAACTAACATAACCTATATAAGCTTTACTCAGAATCAAAACTCACCAAAAGAAGCTTAACACTACTGAGGAGGATTTTGTGGTGCAACTAAACCTCTAGCTATATCTATAGGGGAGGAAAAGAGGAGTGAGTTCATCAAAACTCAATGAGTGAGCCTTAACTCACAACACGCGGACAGCAATAAAAATACATAACATATGCATGCAACTGTGTAAAACATTTTATATATAATTAAATATAATTATACTGAAAACAATAATTTAACTAATCTATGACAATTACTAGTAAAGAAACAAGAATTATTCTATATGTAAATATCTAAGCTGAATAGCTAAATTTAAGCAAATGACTAATCTGATGAACACCTAACTAGATCCTATAAATGGACACCTCACTAGGTTTCTTCCTGTGGGTGAGCTAGTCCTCTAACGAACCACTTGGTACCAAAGTTAATGATCAATCCTAAGGTTAACTAACTCGTTTCTTGCCAATTATTGGCTAAAAACTAATAGCAACAAAATTTATGGTTCTTATTGTTCATAAAAAACTAGAATTCATGAAATTTTCTAACTTATAAAATAAATCTAAATCATACATATAACAAGTACGGTCTCATGAGCTTTCTAAAATAAAAATTTTTCATGATAACTGCAAAACAATAATTTTCTAAAATTTCTATAATCCATAAAAGCATATTTTATGGGCATAAATCATTCTAAAATTCATAAATAATTTATATGATGCTAGAAAAATACTAATAATGACCAAAAGTATGGTCATGAGCTTGAACCCACCCATTGGTAGTCCAGTGTGCTTCTATTGATAACTTGACCTTGGAGGCAGGGAATACAGGGAACTGTCAAACAATATAATGAAAACATAAACAATCTGATTTAATCACCGAACTGAGTTTGGAATGATAAGGAGGAAGAATGTTGTGAGAAAACTATGATTGACAGTCCAAACTCATAGACTAGATAAATCAGGGAATGACTTGGCTAAATTCCATGAAGATCACTTCCAAAGAGATTGATGGAAGAAAATTGAGAGAAACCACGTTTTTCTTTAGAAAAAAATCCTTCATGGATAGAGTTCTTAAAGGAATGTTAGGAGTATGATGATATGCCAAATATATACTAGTGGTATATAAAAAAAAAAGTCAACTGAACGCATTTCGCGTCCGCCGCCTAACCAGTGTGCAGTTTTAACTTGATTGTTTAAATGCCAAATATATTGCATAACTTCTCACTGTTCCAAACGAATAGCAATTCAAAATTCAATGTTTTAAAAACATATATATATTCCAAACGAATGACACACCAACGTCAGATGCATTCCATTCCTTTACAAATTAAGTTTTGAAAATAATATATATATAATAATAATAATAAAGTTACATGTTGAACTTTTATATAAATATATATATAAATACGTTACTTACGTGCTTCCTTCTGCTGAACTTATATATATATATATAATAAAGTTACTTATACTATTACTTTTGAATAATAATAATAACAATAATAATACTAATAAAACTAGTGGTGGTGGTAATAATAATATTAACTTATATACTACTAAATTCTGTATTTGGAATATTACAACACTATTATTATAAATTAGAATTCAATCAAATTTAAATTTTAAAAATTTATAACTATCCATTTATATACGAAAAGCTTGGAATTATGCAATTATACACTTTTTTTGGTACATAGATGTATTTTTTTATATTAGTTTTCCTATACTAATTTATAGTGTCTGTCAATTACAATATATATCCTTTATATGATGCTTAAGATAATTAAAATAAGAATCAAACAATTTCAATGTTATTTTAATAAAAAAAATGAATTTAATGATGTGAGTATAAAGTGAGTGGATGTTGATGAATGTTTAAAAGTAGATTTTATTATTTTGAAGAGATTAACATTGATGTCTTAACAATGTAAACGAACTTTACATTGTTATTTATATTACCTCCAGAATCCTTGAGAAAGCTATCATAGCTTCGTTTACATTGTTATTTATATTACCTTGTTATTTATATTACCTCTAGAATCCTTGAGAAAGCTATCATAGCTTCGTTTACATTGTTATTTATATTACCTCTAGAATCCTTGAGAAAGCTATCATAGCTTAAGTTTTGAATGACATCAAAACAAATTTTGTTAAAACATTTTAAAGAAAGAACTAATGATTTTCTTGGGTTTTTATAGTACTTAACAGGAATTTTCTCAAATACATATAATTCAATTATTGATATATTTTTCATATTATCATGATTCAACATGATAAAAATATCATTCAAAGAGATTTAAATTGTTAAGAATGTAAAAAATAGCTCAGAAAGTGAATTATCATATGTAAGAAACTTAGGAAAACAAGCTAGAGCATTAGATTAGAAAGTAAGTCTGAGTCTTTAGAAACTAGTTCATGACATAGAAAGTGCTTTCTCATGATCAAATCAAGCACATTATTATCATTTTCATTCATGCTCATCATTTAAGAATAACAACACTATCTAAAGATCATCATCCATCTTAGAGGGAAGTTCAGATGGAATATAAAAAGCTTAGAAAGTGTAGAAGCTCATCATAAACTAAAGCTTACGTCAAAAACTACATTGGGTTCTGGAAAACTGAAAGGAAATTTAAATTTCAATGAAGTCAAAGCCTTAGAAAGTTATGATAGGGACATATCAACTTTATACTTGAAGAATCACCTTTTGCAATGAAGCCTTCACAAGAAGAGAAATTCATAAACCACACTACGTCTGAAAAAGTAGTTTTGAAGTTACCTTCATAATAAAGGATAGTTGTTTTCTGTACAAAAGCCCACCAACACAGCTAAGCTTACATGTCTAGAAGATTAAAATCATAGGATACACAAGGGTTGATCAACACATGTCAAGAGGAGAAAAGATCAAGTGGGCAACGGTCCAATTCAAATGCAAGTATAAAATGTGAAAGCATTTAAACAAGAAAAAGACTTTTGTGCACAAAAACCTTCAAGCACTCTTACTTTCTAAAGTTCTTTTTCATATCAATTTCAGTTTCTCTGAAAGAAAATCTTATCTCTTGTACTTTTTAGGAAATATTCTTCTTTAGAAGATTAGAAAGAAGTCTCTCAAGTAGCATCCTTATGCATTTCATTATCTTCAGAAACTTGAGTCTAATCTTGAAGTCATAAACACCAAAAGGTCATATATTTTTTACCTTGATCCATTAGTGATCAGAGTGAGATTAGCTTAGAGAGGCTAAGATTAAAACTAATTGTGAGTAAGGGTTAACTATATAAACCTCACTGGAAGAATAACCTGATGAGTCATCCATCATAATAATTAAGAGCATGCTTCAACCTCCACCATCCATCAAAATCACATCTTTAGTGGAGGGTGATGAAGCCTCAGAAATTGGCTTTCATATAGAAGAAGCAAAGTTCATACTACTAGAGATATTCCTGATCAAACTACTAGATTCCTACTTCATCTCTTGTTGATCCTAATGTGCTAAGAATAAGCTCTGAAATTACTAGAATCTGGGGACACTATTCTCCTAGATATTCTTGAAGAGCAACTTGCACTCAAAGCTACTCCTACACTAACTATTCACATACCAAACTAACCTAAACTCAACTAGATCACTAGTCAAATCTCACTGAAATCCAGTTCCTGTGGCATAATCAAAGGTACACAAGCCTAAACTAGACAGAGTAAAAGATTCCAATAGAGATTTTGGAGCACAACTTCTACAAAAGGGGAGAAAGAGAAAGAGGAAGGGGAGGCAGTGATGGTGTGACTATGTGCACACCTTTTTGTTGATAACAAAAGGAAGAGAAAAAGAAGAGAAATCCTTTTGTTTGAAAGAAAGAAGAGAAATATCTCATGTTAGACTAAGTCAAGGGTCAAGCTGGGGGCTCAGAAAGCTCAAAGCTTTACGTTTCATATAAATCATATCATCTTTAGAAAGTTTGAGTTTCCACATGCATATCATCTTTTAATTATGAAACAAACTTAGATACATTAGTTTACTAAAAACTTTGCTCTGATATATATGTTTCATGCCTTGACACATCTAAGCTTTTGCATATATATATATATATATATATATATATATATATATATATATATATATATTTATGAAAACTGATATTGTCTTTCTAAGGAAAGTGTGAGATCAAAGTTTGGGGAAACTTGTGCTAAATAAAGTTCAGATA
Organism: Dalbergia oliveri; assembly: GCA_030441495.1. Lineage (NCBI taxonomy): Eukaryota > Viridiplantae > Streptophyta > Magnoliopsida > Fabales > Fabaceae > Dalbergia > Dalbergia oliveri. Next base: position 36,554,637 of record JAMLFY010000008.1, on the reverse strand, counting down.
TTTATTTGCTTTAATACGTTTTTGAAGTTTTTTGAGAAACTTAAAACTTTATCTCATAATGATAGACCTCGAGAAAGTTTTCCTTCTGAAAGGCTAAATTATAAGACAAAGTTTTATCAAGTCTTTCAAAGTATTCTCTAAAAGATTTTCTCAAAATTTGATTTGTCATCATAAAAAAGGAGGAGATTGTTGGCTCAGAACCATTCAGAAAGTTTTATAGCTTGGGTTTTGAGTAACAACAAAACAAATTTTATTAAAATATTTTGAATAATGGACTAATGTTTCACTTGAGTTTCTGTAGCATCAACAAGACAATTCTCAAAGCATATAAGTTTCATTAAAGAAATATTTTTCACAATATGATCATAATCCCATTAAAAGAAATTCAGAATTTCAATGATGTGGAAAATAGTTTTGAAAATGACTGAAATATGTTAGAGACTCAAGGAGGCGCTCACGAGCATCAAAAACCATGCTGACAACATCAAAAAGTATCACGCTCATTCAAAAACCTCAACAATCGATGCAGAAATGCTTGTATTGAGCAAATCATGATCAAAACCTTCAATCTACATAAAGATAAACTCTAAAGACATCCTAAATGTTGAAAGAATCATTATCAAGCTTAGATTGCACAATGAGGATCAATACAAAGATTAGAATGAGTAAAGCTATACTAAATAAGTGCACACAAGGTTCAGAAAGTACTACATCCTTGAAGACATCACTTTTTTTTTTCCTGAAGAAAGTCATTATCACAGTCTTCAATCATGATGGGAAGATTTCTATCAAGCTCAAAATGAAGCAAAGAAGATCAACGAGAATATCAAAAATTGAGGAAGCACATCAGAAAGCATGTGCATTCAAAAACCGTCCTGACTTTCAAAAAGGAGGGAAAATTCAAATTCAAATAAGGTTAATGCTCAAAAAACCACTGATAGTGACACATTACTTTTATACTTGGTAAAGTACCCAAGCTTGAAGAAGAAGTTCAAAGATTATGTCCAGAAAGTAAAAAGTAGTTTCTGAAGATGCATTAGAAACTATAACGGATCTTTGCAATTGTAAAAGTGACTCTGACAGCGCACTACTTTGCTAGAAGACAATTCCTAGTGTTACCTCTAAACCCTTCAGAAAATGTTAGTGATTAATATTTTGATTGATAACAAAGCCAATTTCGTGAAAATATTTTGAAGAATGACTAATAGTTTGCTTGAGTTTCTTAAGTATACAAGGTTCATTATCATTATCATACAACTTCATGAACAAGTGTTATTTTCATGAAACCATGTGTAAACATGTTTAATCTCATTCAAAGAGATTTATAACTTAAAAGAAGTGAAAAATAATCCATAAAATGAACGTTGGTATGATGAGTGTAACACCTTAATATTTAACCTAACACGCCTAGGATGTGTTTAAGTTAATTATTTGTTGTTACTTTTTGGTTTCAATTTTTATCTTTTGACTTGAAAATACTTTAGTGAAAATACGCTTAAGTTTTTTTTTTTTCATGTGAGCCACACGTATAAATAAGACCCGTCATTCGTCTATCATAACATAAAGGAAAAACAAAGACTATTTACGGGCATATCAGAATGTAAACACGACAACCTTATGAACATAATTGCACGTCATATAGGTGGCATAAGTATTAATCGTTCCATGACTCATACCAAAACAAACCACTAAGATAGTATTATGCCTACCAACAAGGGTTGGGCCCAGTGCAATTCTCAGTGAAAGGAGTGCGGAGAACCAAAAGTTGATAACTAGGTGTGTGAATGGACGATCCAAGAAATGAAGGGCAGATGACACATCGACCTACGAAATGATAAGCCATCAAGGATGAAATGTATTTCCTAGGTGGTAATCAACTTAGATCACGAACATGACCATCACTCTCTGAGAGCGAGATGGAAAGAAAATAGGAATAAGAAACCCAAGAAGAGGGAGGGCTCTTGCCTCCAGACATATGTCATCATCTTTGTCTTAGAGACCTCGGGTTTCATTATGAAAACAATGAACATAATAAGATTCATTTATCAAATTTAAAAGCCATTAGCAGAAGTCGTGTCTTTTAGCATGATTTTTAATGCTATGGGTGCATCATATCTCATCATAAATGTATGTTAATGCCATATGAACACATATCATAATAATCATAATAAATCAATATGGCATAAAGAACACAGGTTATCATAACTTGATCTTTCCTCTTTAATATCTTAGGTAACTTAACTTTCTTGCTCTCTTCTAGGGCCACCCTACTATTCTCTCCTCTTGAGAGTTCTAGGTTATGAGCTCATACCTAACTAGTTGTCACTAGTATATACTTATCATCTTGATAAGCTAATTCCCGACTCCAAATCAGGGGGTAGGGGGGCATGGGATCACCTTTTATAACCATTAATTCCTGGAGTCTAAAGGATCACCCATTGGGTCACCTCCTATAACCATTAATTCCTAGAGTTTGGAGGATCCTATTATTAGATCACCTCTCATAACCATTAATTCATAGAGTCTAGGATCATTTCCACGTGTCTTATGTCACCTTTGATCTTAGCATGTTATAAGAGATGCAATATATGAACATATAACCATAACATATCATTTAACATTTCATGCTCGTGAAACACATAAATCATGCACCTCCATACTTCAGTCATAATCACATGAGTGTGCATCACATTATTTGCATATATCCTTAAGCATGTTATGCATATATGCAAACATGAGCATGTAATCATAACCATCATAATAACTTATGAATTAAATTTTATGTACAAAATAAAGAATTACGGAAAAGTGGAATAATAATAATAATAAAGAAAAGGAGAATAAAATTTTAGGAAAAATTAATTTTGGCTTGATAGCTATTAGCTACGGACGTATCAGCATGATGAGAACTCAAAGGGCGTCGTTCTCTATAAAATAATTATGTGAGTTGATAATTTTTATTTATGAAGAACAAGATTTGTAACAAAGTGTATAAACCCCAAGTTAGTACTAATTTCAATCATAACTGACACAATTAATTTAAAGACAAAACTGTTGATCAAATCAAGGATACGAATAAAATGATTAAAAATTAAAAGCAAATCAAAGGCATATATATATATATATTTGAAGGCCTTTAGCACCAAGTTTACTAAAATATGAGATATGTAAATAGATCATTCCCTAAATTAAATTATTTAATCTCGCTCAAATAAATTAGAATGTTTGCTAAAATGAAACAAGTAAACAACCATTCTCTCTTTAGTCAAATTTTGTTTTTGAAAAAAAATAATAATTAAAGACACTTTAAGACCCAAAACATGTTGTGAAAGGAGAAATAAAGGACATAAGCCCAATGGTCACAGAAAAAAAAAAAAAAAAAAACAGAATGAGCTCTTAGATCAAATTCTAAATGTAATACAGTACACTTCCCTGCCAACATAAAGTCAAGTGGCCCAAATAAAGCCTTAACAAAATTCAATAGAGATAGTAGCCCAAAAGAGAATTTCAGAGAACCATACAAAAAAATAATATGAAATAATCCAAATGAAATAAAAATGGAATTTCAACTTGAAAGACACAATATTGCTAGTACAATTAAGAAAGGAAATATAATGTAATTATGATTAAATGAACCTAGATAACATGAAGAATATTACTCGTTTTGAAAGCTAAGTATGAATGTTAGGGACTTCATTTTTATTATTATTGTTATTATTATTTTTATTATTATTATTATCATTTTATTTTAATTTTTTTTTTTGAAATAAGAGAATGTGGGTTAGAAGATTACACACGCTAAAAACAAAATTCTCTATCTCTCACACACGCGCACACACATACACACACGCTAATCACTGTCTCTCACACGCGAAAACACACACACACACACTTATCGCCAAACAAAGCTGTCTCTCTCACTCACACACACAGCACTCTCTCCTTTTTGCTTACACACACACAACTAACTGCTGAGAGGGAGAGGGGATGCACGAGAGAGGGAGTGAGAGATCGAGAGGCAGAGTAATGGGGGCGGAGGCCACGTGACCAGGGGAAGGAAGACTGTGCAAGGGACGAGGAAGGGGGGACTGGTTCACGGCGGAGGGGTTGTGCGGACTCACCGGTGCTCGGCGGGGAGGGAGGCTGGGTTAGGCGGAGCTTCGCGGAACCCCCATGGGTCGCGATCCGGCCGCAGATCGGGGTGGAGGTGGCGCTCCCGGCGGCACTGCATGCGCGATCCGGCGGCTTGGCGGGGCTCGGGTTTTGCGGCGGGGGTGACCGGTGGAGACCGCGACGGAGAAGAAAGGGGGCGGCGTTGATGGGTGTCTTACAAGTACGAAGCCATGGCGCCATGGATGGGGATGCGCGGCGGCTTGCTAGGCAATGAGGCCGCGACGGTGATGCATGCGGAGGAGGAGCAGAGGCCGTGTGACTACCAAGGGGAGGAAACCATGGTGGTGGCACCGGCGGAGCAGGTCAGCGGCTCCTCTCTTTTCTGCTCTTTATATATTTTGGATCTATGATGGTTTAATTGTGACTTTGTTTGTGCTTAAAATGGAATGGGATTTGCTTGGTTTTTCTCATCTTCGTTCATGGTTTGGGATTGAAACTGATTGGTTTGTTTTGATGTGCCCCTGGCTGGCAGGTTGCTGGTGATGATAATGGGAGGATGATGATGGTTCTGATGGTGGCTAGGATGAGAGGTGCTAGTGGTGTTAATGCTGATGGAAGGGTGACGGCAACACCACCATGCAGGGAGAGTGATGCTGCCTTCTCGCCCTTTTTGTTTTCTGTTTTGTACTTGTGTTGTTGGTTTTTCTTTTACTGTGGTTTTCTGATTTGGTTTACAATTTATGGGTCTTGCATGGCTGGTTTTTGGATGATGATTTGAGTGTTGTTCTAAAGATTATTGTTTCCTTTGGCTGGGGTTTGATAATTTTGATTGTGGACAGGGAATTTTAATTTGTGTTTGTTTATGGTTGGAGGACACTATATTTGCTAGGATGAGGAATGGATTCCTGAATCAAGTTGGTTTTCAAAAGAAATTAAATGGCAGATAAGACGCTAGAAATATAGGATGAGTTGAATTTTGATTTCTTACTTCTCCTTGTGTTTTGATCTCCCTCCAAACTCTAACTCTCGCTAGTTCCTTTGCTTTCAACAATTAGGAATGAAGTGCTGATGATGAAAGTGCGGTGAGAAGGAAAAGAGATTGAAAGTTGGTAGATGATGAAGATGAATGTGAGGTTAGTTCCTTCCTAACGGGTTCGTGGCTTGCTCAAATATTGATACTCCCCTAGCTTGTGTTGATAATTCAATCTTTGATTCCATGTTGTTCATGGAGTGGGGAAGAACCCACGCTAACTTGTCTCCCATGTTTTCTGCAGGTGTTAAATATTTCATTATAGAGCCCATTTTTTTTTTTTTTCATTGCAGGGAGAGCAGGGAATGTCATGTCCCCCATGCTTCTGCAGCTGCTAGACGCTCCACTAACCCATCTTCATTTGCAGGGAGTGGAGATGGCTGCAATTGATTTTATTGTTATTTATTATTATACTTTTGGCTGGATTTTCGTTTTGGGACATGTACACGGACTGTTATTAATATTGTATATAGAAATTCTCTTCCCCTTTGTTTTTGTAACTTAACGTGCCTATCATAACAATTTTTATATTATTTGTGTAACTTGGCAAGGAATTAGGGACAATAATTAGTTTATAGTGTCTAAAATAAAAAGTTTCATCATAATCACACATATGCCAAAGCATGCTTTGCAACGAATACATTTAATATTTTTACATACATATCTATATTTACAATAGCAATCTATTTTCAATAATTCAGTATATTTTAAAATTTAAAGTTTTTATGTAACAGTTATAGCAATTAACTTTGTTTACAGTAATTATATAATTGAATAAAAATACAATACTCATATATATCGTATCAAAATTAGTAATGTCATATATAGAAACACTAAAACTTTAAAATAATTAAAGATAACAATTAGCATAATCATAAATTATTAAGATACTAAAATTAATCAGGAAAGACTAATTATCTAGTAATTAATCAGTTAAGGTAATCAACTCTTAATTTGACATAGCTGGTCTTAATTAGTCATATAATTAATACCAAATGAAAATCGAGGTATTACATAAAGCATAAAAGAAAATATCAAGAACAAGAAATCAAAACTCAGAACTTTAAAAATATCATGCAACTTCAGAAAGTATCATTTAAGTGAAGATTTCAATTTAATTCTGAAACAATGTGTGATTTCCATCTTCAATTATTATGATTGTGATATATCTATTATAAAAAGCTTTGATTGAAGCATAGAAAATCAAAAGGAAAGTCTAGAACTGAAATAGCACTCCAAAAAGTATGTATACTATAAATGGTGTACTTTGCATAAATAGGAGGCAAAATTTGAATTTCAAATTTTAAAGTCAATTTTAGTCCAGGGATTGATAGTGACATCTCTTTCAACTTGGTTAACTAGTCCAGCTTATAGAAAAAAAGTTTTGAAATCTCGTTAGAAAGCAAAAAGTAGTTCCAAAGTGGACTCAGAAACTTCTATTAGAAACGAGTTCCTGACTACAAAAAGTAACTAACATCAGAGCTATTCTTCTAGACTTCATTTCTAAGACACAAAAAAAGATCTACACGTGTCACTAGGAAAAAGATTAGGGTAATAATAGTCATAAATAAAGATAAAGTATAAGAGGAGATGATGTGCTTACAACTTAATATTTTTGATCATTATCTATGTCTAAATGTGAAAACATTTTCTTCATTTTCTGGAAACTATTAAGCTTGTAATCAGTTTCATCCTGAAAAATCTTCTTTCTACGTTCTTATTAGATTATACTTTTTTCCTAGGAATAAATAGAAAGAAGTCACCCAACTTTTCAACTAATGCACTGATTCATCTAGAGAAAACTTGAGTGTTTCTTCATTTGAGTGAACCAACTCAAACATTGTAACAAATTTTCCTGTGAAAATGACAAAATACCCCTAAAGTCATTTTTGCACAAGAGAGGATGGCTTGTCCATGCCATCCTCATTGGGTAATTTAATGTTAGAATAAGACTATATGTGGTTTGGGTAGCAATTTGTGCAAACATCGCAATCCCCAATTTTTCGTATGCAAAATGACCAAAATGCTCCTTAGGTCATTTTGCATGGAAATCGAGGACGACTTGTTCCAACTATCCTCAAGGGGTTAGTTTGATGATCAAATGGGATTAGATGTGTTTTGGATGACAATGGATGCGAAAATCTTAATTCTTGGTTTTTCCCATGCTCAAAATTGCCCTAGGGTAATTTAACGTGTAAATAAGCTACGACCTACCTTATCATCTCAAGAGTTGGATATACCAATTAGAGGGGATATGTGTAAAATTACGATTTTACCCTAGTTAGTGCTAATTAAGTTTAATTAAAATAATTAACAAAATATAGGCAATATTAGACTCTAATTTAAGATTAATTTATTTTATTTATTAATTTTGAGTCAAGATAATTATTTAAAGTTAATTAAGACCAAAGGTTGCTTAGGGAATCATATTCTTATTCAAGGATTACCTATGAGACCAAAAAGCAAAAAGTAAAGGGCAAAAGTATTTTATCTCTCTTTTTTTTTTAAAGATTAGGAAGATGTTGGGGTTTGAATTTTGAATTAATTAAGCTTAGCTTAGCTAAACTTGCAAGACAACTTATTAACCTTGTCTTGAAAGTCTTAAACACCAAATTACCAATTTCTAACCAATCCTCTAATTAAAATTACCCAAAAATCCTAATCCCTACACTCAAATGAAAGAAAAATTTCCCCCCAAACCCCTAAGTGGCCAGTGGCCTCCTCCCTCAATTGTAACATCCTCCCAAGTACAACATCATCTTTAAGTCATGACATTATACTTAGAAGTTGTTCCTTATAAATTACGGACCTTTCTTAATTATCTATAGTAAGATCAATGGAATAATGCAGGAACTAAGTCGTAATTCTATTATAATATATAGAACAAAGTAATATTAGATTTATTGAATCCAACGTCAAGTACAAAAGGAAGCCCTTCTATGAATTTTAATACATATCTATTCTCATTTATAGTTACATACATATATCTACAACTACATAAAACCGATATAAGCCTCAATACTAAACTACTTGCAAATCTGATTCCTTTTGTGTAGCAACTCCATAGTTAATTAGATCAACCTGAAACGACACGGAAACACAAACACGTAGGAGTGAAAATTATACAATTATTAGTAGGGCTTTCCCCCAAATACATAACAATAAATGTCATCGTCATCATTCCAGCCACTTTAGTTTATTAGGAAAAGGGTGATCATGCACTACATAACAACAGTTCTTTTTAAAGTTCCAAATCATACCTCCAAGTAGGTTACTTTTAATAATCTGTCACTTAGTACTCCTATATCATAAAGCTCATAGTCATAGTAAATAATGTTAAACAAAATGATTTAATATGATGTGAATATGCATATACTAAATGTAGTGAAATTATCTTAAAGTGCCCTTGACATCATGAAAGTGGTTCTGTTTTTCTTATGACCACAAAACTCAATTTAGTGCATTTTTCTCTTTTATCAATATAGGAAAGACTTAGTTTATACCTAATGGGTATCTGCGTGGACAACTCCACAAACGGGAAATAAACTACTTATCAATATTGAGTTCATTCCTATACATGATCATCAGACTTCATTTTTTCTTTTTCTGAATTCACACAGATCTATTCCTGAGCTAACGTCTATCGACTCATAATATCTCTAGGGAAGTTCCTCCTTTTGCTTTCCCTTTTACCTAACATAAGTCTTATTTTTGTTTTGTCCATATGTCAGAACATGGATGATTGAAGTTTATACATTCTCTTTTCTCACAGAATTGTATCATGTATTTTTCTTTCTCAAATGCATGTATAAGCCATATGTAGGCATTCAATCACAGGTGATTTCAATCATGCCTCATAAACTAATTTTTAAAGTCACTAGCATGCATTCATATACATCATACTTGAACCAAAAATGCCATTACATTACCAATTCAAGTCTTGGGTTCATTTCTAGCACATGGATAGATTCTTATACCAAAGTAGAAAAACTAAGTTGCACATTAAACAACCAATTCAAAGGCTATAAAAATTACCCAAGACACTTCAATGTGTTCACAAGGTCCTGGAAAATTTCAGAGCAAAACAAGGTCTCTACCTATATTAATAAAATTAGACAAATTCAGGTCAGAAACTACTTGTTTTCAAACAGCCATAAGTCTTGATTTTATTACCATATTAAATGATCATATAAAGACTTACAAAATTCAGGGTTGGACTTCAAGATGTGCTCAATGCCTTGTAAAAATTTCAGCTCAAGAATTCGATCATTTGGTATGCTAATAAAATTAGACAATTTCATGTCCTAGAATTTGACTATTCAGGTAGCAACATAACTAATTCAGTTCTTGATTTTTTAAACATAGGAAAAGTTCCCATAATGACTCCAAATTTTTACTAGAGACATCTTAACATTTTAGCTACATCCCATAAAATTTTCAGCTTAATTCAAGATCTCTAAATGGTCAGAAAATTTGAACAAATTCCTTATTTGCTTAAAAGGATTGTCAGCAATAAGGTTCAAAGTATATTTTGAGAAAAAGGATTTTTAATATCATCCAGTCACTCCACCAAATTAAACACATCAATATCTATCTATCATCAACCAATACATATATAAAATTCTAGCTAAATCAATCAGAAAAATTCAGAGCAAAATTAGAAAGGAAAGAGAACAAATAAAGCCCTACTTTGGTGGCTTTAGGGATCTTGGCTCCAAAGGTGATCCAAGAATGATTTCCTTCACTTCAAAGCCTCTAAACTAACACTAAACCCTCCCTTAGGTAGCAGATTGTGAGCTCTCAAAGTAGAAAAGGTTGATGGATTCAAATTCTAATCGGTTAGTTTTGTAGGTCTCAAATTCTAGTTGATTAGTTTTGTAGGTCTTGATGAGTAGAATGAGTTTAGTAAAGGGAGTTTGAAGTTTTACCAAGTGTAGGTTAGGTGTTTGGAGGTTTAAATCAAGTTTTCAAGCTCTTTGAAGAAACAAAGAAATGGAGGTTGGCTGGTTTCTGGTCTTAGCTAAGAATGACAAGGAAGAGTAACAAGTTTGGTGGTTCATATATATCCTAAGTTAGATATATTAACAATGTAGTCAAAGTTTTCTTATTTCTAATAATAAAAAGAAATGAATAGTTAGGATGCCTTACACTTAGCCCTAAAGGATAGGCATTATCCTTTTATAAAGAATAAACTATCTTTTGGTGTTAGAGATTCGCACACTAAAATTTTACTGAACTGGTAAAATAACATACTCGGGTAATCAAACATTGCCTGAAAATTAAATTTCAGGTATAACATTATCATTCACAACTATTTCTAACCTTAATCTTATAATTTCTCAATTTTGGGCATCTCTGGGCCCAATTTTAGGGTTTTGACCCATAGGCTTGCATAGTTATTATTCACTTTTTTTACACGTCCCTTGAACCATTCTCATCATTGCTAAAACTATTAGATTTTTGAAATTCATACTAATAAAGTTTAAATTAATTTTTAAATAATTTTTTGAGTGTTACACCAATTCCCTCTCATATGTTGATTTTTTCAACTCTCTTACACTCACATTCTCTCATTCTTCCTATCCACTTTTTTAGTGAAAACTTGTCCATCAAGATTGTGTCAAAAAACTCTCGCTCTCTCTAAACTCAAGCTCTCTTCTTCTTCTTCTCTTACACTTTCTAGAACCTTTATTCTTGATCTTCATATAAGCTACAAACATCAAACCACCACACCACCACACCACCACACCACTACCATAGATCAACCCCTAAACACCTAACCTTTCTATTTCCATACACAAGAACACAACAAAATCCTCCTCCTATTTCATCTGCTCTTGCAGAAACCTCCTCTTGCTCCAAGAGGATTTTTCTTCTCTTTTCCTCACAAAAGATCAAACATTCTCACTTGCAACCAAGAAATCTTCTTGGTAGGGATTTTATTCTTGAGTTTTCTTTTCATTTCTACTCTTTTCTTTTGTTTTTGTGGTGATCAAAACCATAGCTTGATGATGCGTGTTCTTGATGATGGTTGTGAGAACATCATGTGTATGACCTCTAAAGCTTGAGGCTTGATCTTTGGTTAAAAAAAAAAGGAGAGAAAGAATGCTCATTTGGTTTCTCTTTATTTTTGAGCTTGATGGTGAGTCCAAGACATGAGGTTCCTTGACTCATGGGAATAAAGGACAGTAATGCTCATTTTTATTTTGTTAAGATTAATAGGATTGCAAGTCTCACTCTTTAAAATCTTGAGTTTTTGAGTTCTAATAAGATATAAAAATGGATTTGCATTAATGTTTATGTTTCACATTTTGCATCTTCATGTTTATATTTCAATGCCTTGCACATCATATTTATGTTCCAAGTTGTCACCTTGTAATCTTAAAGACTTAAAAATGAACTTGCATTTTCATGTTTATATTCTAAGTCTTACATTTCACGTTTATATTTCAAGTTGTCATCTTATAATCTTGAAGGCTTAAAAATGGGTTTGCAACTCATGTTTAAATTTCAAGTCTTGCACATCATATTTATATTTCCAAGTTGTCACCTTATAATGTTAAAGACTTAAAATAAGATTGCATGTCATGTTTATGATTCTAGTCATCACTATGTCTCTAAAGCTCAAGACTTGCTCCTTTGGTCTTAAATGGAAAATTTGATCATGGACACATATCACATGTACATTTCGGCCATGTAGTAATCTTGGATTTGAAGTTAGTTTTATTTTATTTTAAGACTTGAATCTTGTGTTTTGAATGTATAAAGGAATTTTGAAAGATATAGGAATTTAAAAGGAGCAAAAATGTGATTTTTAAATAAATAAAACCTCATTTATGAAATTTTAAGTTTTGCTGATTTAAATTGTAACATCCTCCCGAGTGCAACATCATCCTTAAGTCATGACATTATACTTAAGAGTTGTTACTTATAAATTAAAACTTTCTTAATTATCTATAACAAGATCGATCGAGTTGTGAAGTAACTAATACTGATTCGTTAAAATATATAACAAAGAAACAAACATTTATTGATTACAAGGTCGATACAAAAGAAAGCTCTTCTATGAGCTTCAATACACATCTGGTCTCCATTATATTTATAGACTTAACATATGACTAAGTACAATCGATATAAGCTTCAACCTTAAACTACTACAAATCCGATTTCCTTTCATACAATAGCCTCCTTGTTCTCTAAATCAACCTGGAGCGATGGGAACACAAACACATAGGGGTGAGAATTATAAAATTCTCAGGAGGGCATCCCAAAAACATATACTAAAATCCATGTCATTGTCATCATCCCAGCCACTTTGGTTTATTAAGAAAAATGTGATTATGCAACTCATATTAAAGACTCATTTTAGAGTTCAAAACCATCCTTTCGAAGTGGGTTTCTTTTAGTATTCAGTCACTTAATGCACATATATCAAAATGTTTCAACAAATAGTAAATCATCCTAGGCAGATAATTCAGAATAACATGAGTATGCATATAATAAATAGAGTGCAATTATCTCAAAGTGACATGCTTTCACTTATGGCCATAGAACTCAACTCAGTGCATTTTTCTTTTCATCGATATAGGAAAAAGACTTAGTTTATACCACATGGTATTTATAGTGGATCACACCACACACAAAAAAGACTACTTATCAGGACTGAGCTCATTCCTATACGTGATCATCAGACTTCATTTTTTCCTCTTCCGAATCACACACAGATCTATTTCTAGCCGATACATCTACCGACTCATAATATCTTTAGGGAAGTTCTTCTTTTTGCCTTCCCTTTTACCCAATATAAGTCTTATTTCTATTTTGTCCATTTGTTAGAACATGCACGATTGAAGTTTATACATTCACTTTTCTCATATAATTGCATTATGTACTTTTCTTTTCTCAAATGCATGCACAAGCCACATGTAGGCATTCATTCACAATGTAATTTCAATCATGCCTCATAAATCAATCCCCAAGTCACTAGCATGCATTCATATACATCATACTTGAACCAAAAATGCCATTACATTACCAATTCAAAACTTGGGTTCAATTCCAGCACATGGGTATATTTTTATACTAAAGTAGCAAAATTAAGTTACACATCAAACAACCAATTCAAAGGTTATAAAAATTCTCCATGACACCTCAATGTGTCCACAAGGTCCTGTAAAAATTTGAGAGTAAGAATAATTTTCTAACTAAATTAACAAAATTAGACAAATTCGTGATCAGAGACCACTAAATCTCAACTCAAAACCAAGAAATTCATAATTTTTAATCCTAGCAAATGACTGAATCAATTCAGAATAAAAATCATAGTTGAACTTCAAGATGTTTCCAACACTTTGCAAAAATTTCAAAGGAAAAATCAATCATTTGCTATGTTAACAAAATTAGCAAATTTCACTACTTCTATTCTAACAATTAAGGCAGCACATGTATTATTTCGGTTCATGATTTTTCTCAAGCAATAAAAGTCTTTAACATAACCCAAGAAAAATCATGGAGTTTCCTTAAGATGTTAGCTTCAAAATTAATTTTTCTAGCTTATAAAAATACCTACTATTGTACCAGAAAATTCGAAGACTCATTGCCTATAACAAAACCGAATTCTAGCAAGGTATTCTAAAGTTCTTTTTGACAAAAATGATTTTTTCACAACTCCTATGCAATTACATGTATATCTATGTGAAATCATACATTAGAACTAGAAAATTTGAAATTCCAAGAGGTGAAAATCTAGAAAAATAGAATCACAACAAACAAGAATACAAAACCCTACTTTGAATGCTTTAGAGCCTTATAACCCCAAAGGATGCTTCAAATGGTTTCTTTTCATTTCAAGGCCACCAAATCAACCTCAAACCTTTCCCTAATTAGTGAGATATGAGATATCAAGTTGAGGATTGGTGAGGAATTGAAATTTCAATCGGTTAGATTGGTAGGTATTGATGAGTAGAACAAGTTTTGTGAATGAAGTTTATGTTTTGCGAATGGAGGTTTGAATTCAAGTTTTCATGGTTTTTGTGAAGAAACAATGGAGGGGGTTGTTCTCTTGGCCGAGAATGGTAACCTTCAATGGTAAGTTTGGTGGTTTTGACTTATCTTGTTGTTAATATAAACATTATGTGATATTAACATATAGCTCTTTAAAGAAAAAGAAAAAACAAATGGATGGTTAGGATTTAATTTTGTAAAGCAAAATTTGAGCCTTATGTTTGGCATATAAAGGATAGACATTATCCTTCTATAAGATTAAACTATCTTTCGTGTTAGAAATTACACACCAAAATTTTTACTTACAGGTAACACCCGGTAATCGAACATTACCCGAAATTATTTTCCAAGTATAAAATCCTCATTTCTAACTATTTCTAATCTTAATCCTCTTTTTTCTCAGTCCCAGGCATTCCTGGGCCCGTAAGGTTACTATGTATGCCCGCCCCCAAAATTTTTTTTAACACGTCCATTGGGTCATCTTCATTGTTGCTAAAACTTAGATTTTTGAAATTATGACTAATAATGGTCAAATTAATTTTTAAATAATTTTTGGGATATTACATAAATGGTAATAATTAATTCCTATGAAGGACAAAATGATTTCATGCTTAAGTGTCTTAGAATAGTTTTTGGGAAAAACTAGTAATTATAAAAGGTTAAAAATGCAATTTCCAAACTTTTTGACAATTTAAATTTTGGCACTATATGACACTATTTAACACGTTCACGTGGTCAAAAAATGTGTTAAAAATTGTTTCATATGTCTTAGATGTCTTAGAATGGGATTAGGAAAAACTAGTAATTGAAAAAGGTCAAAAATATAATTTCTAAAGCTTTTGTAATTTTAATTTCTGGTACTAGTAGGCACTATTCACATGTATAACAATTATTAATAATTATTGTAAAAATTATTTTTTGCACCTTAGGAAAAGCTAGTAAGTATAAAGGGTGAAAAATGTAATTTTCAAAGCTTTTGAAATTAAAATCTAAATCCTTGTAGCATTTGGTACTATTCAGGTGCTTAAAATTTGTGATAATTTTTGTAAAAATTATTTTTGGTGTCTTAGGTGCTTAAAAGGATAATTGCAAGTGTTAGGTTGGACCATTTTGTAAAATGCGAAAAATTGTGTCTTCAACTTCCCATTATGGAATTTTGGCCAAATGGGTCTAATTAGAGTTAATAATGATTTTGAATGTGTGCATGTGGTCAAAATACCATTTATGATATTAAAAATAATTTTTGGAAGCATTGGCACTTCCTAAGTGTTAAAAATATGAAACTTTGCACTTTGACCTTTAAAATCTAACAAAATTTGGCCAATGGCCCAAAATATTTTTTATGATAAATTTAAATAATTTCTAAGTGTTATGGGTGTTAAAGGAGTAAATTAATTGTGGGACATTAATTGGAAAATTTACACTTTGACCTAAAAACTTTTAGAAACTGTAGTTTTTACCCTCTTGGGGCTAAAGTATGACAATCAAACAACTTGATGATATTAATGTGAATGATATGTTATGAGAGCTATGTTCATATGAATTGTTTGGAAATTATATGACTTGAAGTGATTATGCAAAATTATGAGTTGATAACTATGCATGCTTGATTTTTTAATTATGCAAGTAATGATTATTGC
The DNA here is from genome assembly GCA_030441495.1 of Dalbergia oliveri. Lineage (NCBI taxonomy): Eukaryota > Viridiplantae > Streptophyta > Magnoliopsida > Fabales > Fabaceae > Dalbergia > Dalbergia oliveri. Next base: position 36,538,851 of record JAMLFY010000008.1, on the reverse strand, counting down.
CTATGTTATACATATATCCTATTGAGCATAGTATATGCATTAGCTTGTTCCTTTGATTTCCAGCATATTGGGTAGGAGCATGTTTACTTTTCACTGAGACATTGATGCTAACATGCTTATGGATATATGCAAAGAATGTGATGCATGCTTATGTGATCAATTACATGATGAATTATGGCATGTTGTGATTATGAATGAATAATTGAGGTGCATAATTGATATGTTCTATGGCATGAAGCAAATTTGGGAGACTCCTAGCCGTTATGCTGGATTTTCGCCAAATTTGTAGACTTAGAAAAATTATGAAATTTTGAGTATGAAATGTTGAATGATAAGTTATGATGATGACCATGTTTATATGCTCATGTTTACATCTCTAAATGACATGCTAAGATTAAAGGTGACATAAGACACATGGAAATGATCCTCTAGACTCTAGGAATTAATGGTTATGAGAGGTGATCCATAAGGGGATCCTTTAGACTCTAGAAATTAATGGTTATGAAAGGTGACTCTATGCCCCCTATCCTGCACTTGGGAGTCGAGAATTTAGCTTATCAAGAGGATAAGTATAGACTAGTGACGACTAGTTAGGTATGAGCTCATAACCTAAAACTTTCAAGAGGAAAGAGTATTAGGGTGGCCCTTTAGAAAAGAATAAGAAGGTTAAGTCACCTAAGAGAATAAGAAAGAAAAGTTATGTTAAGAGGTTTTATGTTCCTTATGCTATGCTAATTCATTATGATTCTTGTGATATGTTGCATAAGGCATTGACATGTACTCATAATATGGTATGATGCATCAATGACATTAAGACTCATGCTAAAAGACACGAACCTTGACTAATGGCTTTTTAAACTTAATAAATGAACCTCATTTATGTCCACTATTTTCATAATGAAACTTGAGGTTCTTGAGGATGAAGATGATGACATTTGCTTGGAGGTGAAAGCCCTACTGAGATTCTTGTACAAGTTTCTCATTCCCTCTCTCTTTCTTTCCATATTGTCTTTAGAGGTCGATGGCCATCTTCGTGGTCTACATTGATGCACCCACCTGGGAGATGCACTACGACCCGGGCAACTGGTCATATCACTTTGTAGGTCATTATTCTGTCTACCTATTCATGTTTCTGGATCGTCCTTTGCGCACTCTATTAATAGCTTTTAGTTTTCCATGGCCACTTCCTTGACCAATGATTTTATCTTGAGCGTGCTCGCCCTTGTGTAAAGGAGATTCCTCGTGTCTCTGCCTTTGTTGCAAGAGACTTTCCAGAGTATGTTCCCCTATCACCACCTTGCCCCACTGCTCAGTGGTCTAACCTATTTGAGGAGTCACTTTCCAGCATTCCTCCAGCAATTAGCACCCACGATCCTCATGGAGGTAGGGAGTGGTAACAATGGGGAGACTACGATGGCACAACCTTTGAAGGTAGTAGTCCGGTTTGTAGAAGAGCTTCTCATCTGCATCGTGGTGCTCATGTTCATCCTATTGGTCGTCTTGCTACACCTCCTGATGTTGCCCGCGTGCTTAGATACCTTCCTTCCTCCCGGAAGCGACACACTTAGGAGCTAATAGCATATCACATTGAGCACTTGTGCATACTTCGTTGAGAGGATAACCTTCTTTTGTTATTATATCATGGGTTATCTACTTTAGGCGCATCTTAATAGGAGTAGTGAAAGGGAGGATTTAGTAGGCTGTTCATATCAGCTATTTATGTTCTAACTATATTTCTATTAGATTATTGTACTTAGCTCAACCTCTGTTGGTGGGCATGATATTATTTAGTTATTTTGTTTTGATGCGTGATATGGAATGGTTGATAAATATAATCATTTATATATATGATGCATGATATGCTCATGATTTGGTTATACTTGGATTCTTTATGTATGCTCGTGATATGTTTTATTTTCTTTATGGTATAAGATGAATGGCATGTTTTATCTAGTGTGCACAGCTCACATTTTGTTTTTAAATGCAATAAAAAAAATTATGCGAAATTTTATTAAAGTATTTCCAAAAGTTAAAGATAAGAATTGAAAAAAAGAGTAATATCTAATAATTAACTTAAATTCATCCTAGGCGTGTTGGGTTAAATATTAGGGTGTTACAAACATACTTTTTGTAACCCAATCCATATTGATCATTATGAGGTAGCTTGAAGAAGCTAGTTAAAGACTACTTGGAAGTGACAGTAGAGTGAGCTATTGTCACATGAGATAGCTTGGGAAGGCTATTGAAAGACTATCTAACTTTCTTAGGGTTGAGAAAGGGTTGATTACTGGAACTTAACGGTTGTTGAAACTGGATGTAGGCGGGTTGTCCAAACCAGCATAAAAATTCTTTTGCATTGTCTTCTATCTCCCTGAATTTCCTTTATATTCTGTTTTGTGTTTATCATATTTGTTCTTCTAAAAAAAAAAAAACTTATTCAAACTTGTTTTCTATATCTCTATTTTAGTTTAGAAAGTCTCTTTGTGATATATATATATATATATATATTGATACTATTTCCATTGCACTTCAAGTTCATACTTGATAGTATTTGTTTAAGTTTTTCAAAATCTAAATCAAAAAGAAAAGCCAAAGAATGATTCAACTCCCCTTCTCATGTACTTTTCTACCTACACCTAGGACACAAGAAAAAGGAGATCAACACGTGTCAAGGGAAAGAAATCAAGGGCAACAAGTCCATTCTAAACCAAGTATAAAAGGAGGTGACCTTCATATAAGAAAATAGAGACTTTTTAAAAAAATATCATTTGCATAGAACTATTGCTGAAAAGCCTTCATGCTTATCCCTTTTTTTTTTTGTGAGTCATTACATCTTGTAATTAGTTTCTAAAAATCTTCTTTCTAGTTTTCATTAGATAACACTTTCTTCTTAGGAAGAATTTTAGAAAGAAGTCACTCTTTCAGGTCATACTCGTTTTATCCATAGAAAAGCTTGAGTGTTTATTTGTTTGAGAGAACCAACCAATCACAAAATCATTATACCCTGATTCAGGAGTGATCATTGTGAGGTTAGCTTGGAGATGCTAGTAAAAAGACTACTTGGTGTTAGGTTGGAGGGGCTAGTAAAAGACTACTTGGAGTGACATTAAATCAGAACTCCTGGTTACTAAAAATAGCTTGAGAAGGTTATCTGAAGACTATATAAATTTCTCTGATTTGAGAAAGGTTTGTTAGTGAAATTCAACAGGGTTGAGAAGTAGATGTAGGCAGAATTGGCCGAACTAGTATAAAAACATTGTGTAATATCTCTCTATCCTTATCTCCTTTATTATTCAGTGTTTATGATTGTTTGCGTTGTATATTTTCTGAAAAATAGTTGCAAACAATTTCTAGTTTTGCACGTAGTTCAGAAAGTAAAATTCTAAACCATACTAACAAACAAGTGAAAAACTTGATAGATTTTGTTTAGACCTTTCAAAAAGCAGAACGAAGTTAAAGCATGATTCAACCCCTCTTCTTATGCTACTTTTAACCTAAAGAAACCACATTTTTGTTATGGAAAGAAGCCTTAGTTTGCTTGCCTTTCTCACAGAAATCACAAGTTAAATCTCTCATAACTAATCCTTGGATGGCCTTTCACAAACTTTCTGAGATAGCTTAGAAATTAGCTTTGTATGAACATGGCCAAGTTTCTTATGCCACATAAGTGTGCAAAACATTTTCCATCTTGGTTTAGAAGGTCATCCAAGAATAACACATAAGTGTTATCATGTCTCTTGCTAGATAAAATGATTTGTTTAGAAGTTAGATTCATCACATGGCATGCCTTTGCATTAAACTAGACATTAAAGCCTTGATCATAAAATTGGTTGATGCTCAACAAGTTATGAGCTAGACTATCAACTGATAATCCATTAGAAATTTAGTAAGAGTCATCCTTACCAATATCTCCAATGCTTGTGACTTTGGCTTTATCTCCATTAGCAAATTTTACAGAACTTAAGTTCTTTGGCCTTAAGCTTTTGAACCATTTCTGCTTCCTAACATGTGTTTGGAGTAGCCACTATCCATGTACCATTTGTTGTCCTTTCAAGATGCGTTCTCAGACACACTTGCGAAAGATAGTTTTTATTTTAAGTACCCATACTTTCTTGGGTCCTCTTGGGTTTGTTGAGGGAGGTTTTCCAGCTTGCTTTACTACTTTCTTTTTCATAAAACATTTATCAGGTGGATGCCTCTTCTTGTGAAAGAAGTTACATGATATTTTACTCTTAATTTTCTTTGATGAGCTTACTTTAGCTTCTTATCCAATGCATCCTCATATTGTAATCTTGTTTTCTAAAATAAGGTTTCTGACCACCAAGCATCATATTCAAATTCTTGGAGCCATTCACCATTTTTTCTAAATTAGTTTTGAGAACTTTGAAGTTTTCTCAAGTTCAGAAATTACTTTCTAAGCTTTCTGATCTTTGTTAGAAAAATCATCTTCCAAGGACTTGATTTTATATTTAAAAATTTATTTTCTCCTTGAATTTCATCTTTCTCAAGCCTTAGGTTCTCAAAATTAGTTTTCACTTTCTCAAGCTCTAAAGTGGTTTTCTAATGATTCTTTTTTAGAGTGATATAGTAAGAAGTTAAGGTCTAAAAATTGTCAAACAACTCATCATATAATGCCAAAAGATCATCATAAGAGAGATTAGTTTCTGAAGGTTTATTTACCTCAATTTCTTTTCAAGTGTAGTCAGCCATGAAACATAGATTGGCCATATCTTCAAGCTCTTCTTGGCTTTCTGATCTTTCTTTTTTAATCTTTTGAGTCACTCTAGGTGGCAAGCATCTCCTTTCTCTTTGGAGTGAACTTCTTTTGTGGATCCTTGAGTTTGGGACAATCTATCTTGAAGTGTCTATTCTCTCCACAATTGTACCAGCTCACATTCTCCATTTTCCCCTTACATTTCTTATCCATTCTGGGGTTGAAGTCCTTCTTCTTCCTAATTTTGCTCTTCTATGCTCTGGACATCTTCTTCACTAGCATGGAGATCTCACCTCCATCTTCTTCATTAGACTTTTTTCCCAAGTTTTTTCTTCTTCATGGTTTCAATAACTTTCATTGCTTTACCTTTGATTTGCTTCTTGTGAGAGGACTTCAAGGCAACTGATTTATTCTTCTTCATAGCTTCACTATGAACTTTAGAGAGTACAACCTCATGGGTTCTTAGGAATCCACCATCTAAGCTAAGGGTTTGAAGATCCTTAGCTTTAGTGATGGTTATGATCTTAGGAAGCCATTTGGAAGGAAGACTTCTTAGGATTTTTCTTACCATCTTAGAGTTTAAGTATTTTTTACCCAAACCTTTGAGTTGGTTTACAATATCCATGAACCTAGTGGTCATGTCATCAATACTCTCTTGTTCAGTCATTTTGAACATTTCATATTGATGGACCAACATGCTTATCTTGGTCTCCTTGACCTGACTCTGCTCTTTCATGCAGCATGTGTAGTCTGTCCCAAATTTCTTTTGATGTGTCACAAACAATGATTTTGTCATATTCAGCTTAGGTGAATAGATATTTAGCTTTAGAGTTCAACTAAACTCTTACTTTGTATTGCTTTGTCCATCTGCTATTAGGAATCTCTCTAGATGTCGAGGGTCCATCTTAGCTCGGAGAACCTCTTCCATAAGAGTATAGTTTCCTTCTTGTATGATTTCCCATAAGTTAAGACTTTTGTATTTGATAAATAACTACATCCTATCTCTCCAATAGGCATAGTCACTACAATCAAAGAATAGAGGTCTATTTATGGCATATTCAACAACTTTGTAATCAATTACCAGAGAGCAAAATGCTTATGGACACTTGTAGACTATTTTAATTAATTAAAAGAGCTTCAAAATCACATTTTCAGCATTTTAAAAGCCTTCAAACCATTCCAACATGCAAGATATCATTCTCAATGTCTTTTCAAACATTTTAAAAGCAAAACCAACTAATTAAATACTTCAAACAACATTTTAAACACCTTTCACTGATTAGATCCTTCAAAGACTTAGATACACAACTTAGAACATAAAGATTCAAAATTTCAACCTATTAAAACTTTCATAAACACAGATGAGCACATTAGAACACAAAAGCTTACTTTTTTAACCGATTAAATCTTTCAAAGATAGTAAAGAACACATTAGAACATAAAGCTTGCATTTTTAACCGATTAAATGTTTCAAAAATACAAAGAAGCACTTTGATCATAAAAGCTCATATTTTTAATTGATTAAAACTATCAAAAACTCACTTAAACAATATAGCATAAAAAAACAAGCAACTTTCAGCAATTAAAATTCAAGACCTAAGCTTTAAAGCCTCATTGGTGGCTACTTGGATCACTAGCTAAAGGATATCATTATTAAGCATCCATCTTGATAGAACAACAAAGAAAAACAAAAAAAAGAGTAGAAGGAGCATGAAAACAAGAAGAAATCCCTACCAAAGCTTGAAGATTAAGATGATATCAAGGAACTGAAGTAACTTGGAGAGTGAAGAGAAAAAATTGAGTTTTTCATCCAAAATAAAAAAAATAAAAAAGAGTATTTATGGATACTATCCGTTTTGATAGAATTTACCAATATACACCATTTTTTAAATTATAGCAAAACAACCAACAGTAACGAAATAAAAAAGCAAACCGTTGCACAACTAAACGAATTAAGTAGACATGTGACATATGCACAGAACATAAAATGGCTAACAACTAGCCATTTTATGAGAGATAAAACATTTAAATGAAACGTTTGCAATTTAAACATTTTAATGACCCGACCCCTAGCCCAATGAATTAGATCCTATCAGCACTTCTATAAAACCCATCTAAAATGAACACTGGAGAATAAGAGATGTGGGGAAATTGTTTTTTTGTTAGCTAAGTGAAAAAAAATACCAGGAGGTTTTTCATAGTTGTTCATCACAACTATGAGATAATTCAAAACCCACAACATGGAGTCCAGTTTTTGCCTCAAAATCCACCATTTATTAGTGTTCATTCATCTATGACTCTTTCTGAGCTTCACTCTAAAATTCTTCACAAGTTGCATGCTAGAAACAAGGAAATGATTTAAATGATGTTGTAGGTTGAAAAGTGTACGAGAAAGGGGAGGTTGAATTGTGCCTTGACTTTTTTTTCTTTTTTAAGTTTCTAAAAATCTTAAACAAGTATATCAAGTGTAAACTTGAAGGGCATTGGAAATAATATTAGTATATGTCAAAAAGTGACTTTCTAAACTAAGACAAAGATAAGCAAAAACAAGCTTAAAGAATTTTTTCAGAAGAGCAAATATTATAAGCATAAAAACAGAATATAAAGGAGATTTAGGGAAAGAGAAGATACTGCATAAGAGTTTTTATACTAGTTTGGCCAACCTGCCATCCAGTTATCAACAACCTTTGAGTTCCACTAATTAACCCTTTCTCAACCCCCGAGAAAGTCAAATAGTCTTTCTATAGCCTTCTCAAGCTATCTCCATGTGACCAGGAGTTCACTCCACGTCACTCCCAAATAGTCTTTGACTAGACTTTTCAAGCTAATTTAACGTGACCAGGAGCTCACTCTATTGTCAACTTCAAGTAGTCTTTGACTAGTCTCTTCAAGCTATCTTACGATGATCATTACTGGATTAGATTATAGGATGTGTTTGGGTTAGATCACTCAAACTATCAAGCTCTCAAGTTTTCTCTAATAAAACAATATCAGAGTTGAAAACTTGAATGACTTCTTTCTCATTGTTCTTCCTTGAAAGAAGATGTTATCTAATGAGAACTTAGAAAGAAGATTTTTACAGATGAAAGAAACTGATTACAAGTTGTAATAGTTTTACAAAAGATGAGAAAAGATTTCTTCGATATTTAAGCACAAGGTAATGATCCAAAATTCTTGAGTTGTAAGCACACAATCTCTTTTTATACTTGATGATTGAAGATGGTAACCATACTTTTCTTCAAAGTTGGATTGAAATCTTCACTTGAATCTTGTTTTCTGAAGTCGTGGCATGCTTTCTGAAGATCTAATCTTGGTTTCTTGTTTTGAGAATTTCCTTTCCTCGTTAGCATAGAAACGTTCATTTCAAGCTTTATTTTTCACTTTCTTTAAGTTCTAAATCTCTTTAAATGAGATTAATTGTGTTTGCACATATCATTGAGAAAATAATCTCGTTTTAGGAACATGTATGCTAACGTGAATAGTCATGTTCAATGCTTCAAGAAACTCAAGAAAAGATTAGTTCTTCTTCAAAATATTTTCATGAAATTGGTTTTGTTATAAGTCAAAACATTAAGCATTGATACTTTCTAAAGGGTTCTGAAGCCAACAATCTCCCCCTCTTTTATGATGACAAACCAATTCTGAGAAAATTTTTAGAGAGATTTTGAAAGAAATATATGAACAAATATTGGAACAAGAGAATTCCATATTCTTGCCAAATACATCAGATGGAGTTTTAGAAGAGCTCATTCTTAAGGTATGATGTAGATGTGGTCAGGATATGTAGCAACCTTAAGTGACTTGAATAAGGGCTGTTTCACTTCAAGGAAGGTTTCTGAAGTTTATTAGAGCCCTTTTTGAGAAGTATTAGAGCAAATTTTTGAAAAGGTTTGGAGCATTTAAGCTTTCTAAACAAAAACAGGTTGATTTTAAGTCATTTGACTTTTTGAACTTATGCATATTTGAATAAAGAAGATGATACTCGTGATATTCATTCTTGATATTGAATCTATGGCATAACTTTATCCAAAACATATACCAAATAGGCTTTGCACACAAAAGAAGTTTTTGAAGCATGTGTATCAGAGCATGTATGTGTATATGAGAAAACTTCAAGTTTGTGTGACAGAGCATACATATCATAGCATTAGAGAGAATGTGTATATATATATCAGAGCTATAATTGATATGTATAAGAGCTAATCATTAAATATATCAGAGCATATGATGGATGTAGATAAGTATCAGAGCATACACTCAAAACTTATAAGACATACTTCAAGATATATGTTAAGGTATTCAAGCAAGATATATCAAAACTTAACATCCTAAAAAGATAAACTGATCATATATGTACTAGAGTAATAGTGTAACATCCTCCCAAGTACAACATCATCCTTAAGTCATGACATTATACTTAGGAGTTGTCACTTATAAAGTAGCGGACTTTTCTTAAATGTCTATAGTAGAATCGGTGAAATTGTGTAGTAAATAATTTGTGGTTCTATCAAAATATATAGCAAAGAAACAAAGTATCTATTTAATACAACGTCAAGTACAAAAAGAAGCTCTTCTATGAGCTTTAATATACATATGTTATCTCCTATATTTACAGACCTATACATATAACTAAGTACAACATATACAAACCTCTATATTAACCACTGCAATTCCAATTTAATCCTTCCTGCAATTGGCTTGTTATCTGCTAGATCAACTTGGAGATGACATGGGAACACAAATACATAGGCGTGAAAATTCTAAAATTCTCAGTAGGGCATCCCCAAAACATACTAAAATCATGTCATTGTCATCATCCTAGCCACTTCGGTTTATTAGAAAAAATATGAGCATGCAACATATATCAAAGGTTCATTTTAAAGTTTAAAAACCATTCTTCTGAAGTGGGTTTCCTTTTATCATTCAATCACTTAATATATACGTATTATACTATTCAACATCACAGTACTCCATTCTCAATTGGACATTCCTCTGGATATCGAAGGGATCTCATATACATCATTCCTATCTTTCTGTGTTCTACATAATAAAGGGATTTTCATGCCCTTAACATTCTAACATACTATAGGGGATCTTTCTATGCCCTTAACATATATATAGGATCTTTGTGCCCTTAATATACTAAAGGGGATTTCGTTCTTCACTTAACACATACATCATCCTCAATTCACATATATAAGCATCACATTCCTATATACATTAGCATAAATCTCTGATTTCATAATGCTTCAAACATGTATATATCATTCATTCATTCCTCATAAAATAATCTTTAAAGTCTATAGCATTCATTCATACCCCTCATACTTGAATCAAAGTCATTGTATCATTAATTCAAGGCATTATCACAATTCCAACACATTGGCAGATTTTTTACTCAAGTAGAAAAATTTATTTTTCCTATCAAATAACCATTTAAAAGGCTATAAAAATTCCCCAAGACACTTAAATATGTTCCCAAGGTCCTGTAAAAATTTCAAAGCAATAATCATTCTCTAACTATATTAATAAAATTAGGCAAATTTGGTGGTTAGAGGCCACCTATCTCAGCCCAAAGCCAAAATTCCATAATCTTTAACCCTAGCAAATGACTAAATCAATCCAGAATAAAAATCATGGTTAAACCTTAAGATGTTTCAAACACTTGTAAAAATTTCAAAGGAAAAATCAATCATTTGCTACAGTAACAAAATTAGACAATTTCCAGCTTCAATTAAAACAATTTAGGCAGCACATGTATAGTTTCGGTTCTTAATTTTTTTTAAGTAGTAAAATTCCAAAACAGAGCTCAAGAAAATTCATTTAGGATGTTAGCTTCAATATATAATTTTTATAGCTCATAAAAATACCTACAAATATATCAGAAAAATCAGGATTAGTTGTTTCCTAGGACAAAACCGAAATTCAGCAACCTAATCAAAACTTCTTTTGACAAAAATGATTTTCTAACCTCATTCAAACACTTCACCAATTTAAACACATCAATATATATCTATCATCAACCAATATAATAGAATTTCTAGCCAAACCAATCAGAAAATTAAAAACAAATTTTGAAATAAAAGAGAACAAATAAAGCCCTACTTGTTACTAGAAGATCTTTCCACTTCTCTTGGTTCTTCTAAGTGCTTTTTTCCTTCAAGACCTTCTCAAACAAACCTCAATCCTTTTATAATAGAGGTATATGATATCTCAAGGTGTAGGTTAGTGATGAATCAAAATTCCAATCAGTTAGTTTTGATGATTATGAGGAGTAGATGAAGTTTTGTGAAATAAGCTTGTAATTTTATTAACTTGAGCTTTAGATTATGAGACCATGGAAGCAAGATTTTTGGGTTTGTGAAAGAAAAACATGAAGGCTGAAGAATGGAGAAACCTGGCCGAGAATGTTGCTTTAAAGTGATAAGGTTTGGTGCTTTTAATATATCTTAGGATAAAGTAGCATTATGTAGTCAAGTGTATTTCTTTTCCTTTTTAAAAAGAAACAATGGAATGGGAGGATTTAATCTTGTTAGTCAAGATTAAATCTTGGCCACCCACTTGGCTTTAAAAGATAAGTATTATCATATTGTAAGGATTAAACTATCTTTCAGTGTTAGAAATCGCACATCGAAATTTTACCGAACAGGTAAAACACCGTACCCAATTAATCAAACACCGATTAATCAAACATTGCCTGAAAATTAATTCCAGATATAAAATCTTCATTTATAACTATTTCTAACCTTAACCATTTTTTCTTAGTCTCGGCATCTCCTGTCCCTTTAGGGTTTCAACTTGAGGCGCGAAGCCCGTAAGATTACTATTCACATGTTTTTTTACAAATCCGTTGACTCTCCTCATCATCACTAAAACTGTCAAATTTTTAAATTCACACTAATAAGGTTCAAATTAATTTTAAATAATTTTCAGGTGTTACAAATAGATCAGGTACCAGAAGTAATAATGAAGACAAGTTCAAAGAAAAACAAAAAACAATGAATGAACAAAAAAAAAAAAAACTAATGCTGATTGTGCAAAAAAGATGAAGTCTCTACACTCTAACTCCCCTTCAGCTTACCCTCCTTAATTTTTAGATAGAATATTTTCTTCATTTCTTATCTTCTTCTTCCCCTTTTGTCATCAACAAAAAAAGGTATGCCTGGAAACTAGGTTACACCATCGTACCCTCCACCTAATTTCTCGAAGAAGTTCCAGGAGCAACTCTTTGTGTTTCTCAATTAAGCTTATACTTTGTCCAATTGAACAGCCATGTCGTCCTAATTATGTAATAGGAGTTAGACCTCTGAAAAGCTTAGTTGAGGTTCAAGTTGAGGTTGGCTTGAGAAATAGGTTACTTTTGCTTGATCTTTCTAGTTTTTTCTATATCAGAGCAAGAAATGGTGCAGAAATAGTAGCAGGAGTAGAAATGAGGGAGCGGCATGAGGTGAGCCGTCTCAGAATCTCCATTGAGCCTCAACCTCTAAGGACTCTCAAAGTCCTGAAGACATGAATGGAATAAAGGATTCTTCTTCCTTCTGGTCCTTAGTCCTCCGCTTCTTCATTTTTCTAACCTTATTTGATTTTCCTAGATTATTTAGTGTCCTCTGAGTTGCTTTTAATGAGGATCACTTTTCTTTTTCCTTTGCATTTCTTTGCTTCTTTAGTATCCTTTTTAGTATTTGCATCTCTGATCCTAGAGCTCGTCTTCTACACAGTGTTGGGTGCATTGGTCTTTCTTCTCAGGGTCTTGAAAGAGTTTAAGGTGTACTAAGTACCTTCCATGTATTCGAACCACTCCTCATCCAAGGGGTAGTTCAAGTGTTAAAGATTCTGGTTAATAATACCCATAGAAAAGCAGTTCTACTATTTTATTTGGAAATGGCACTAATCATATAGTCGAAAATTAATCGGGGCAAGTTTACCTTCCTCTTTGCCAATAAACAAAATAGTAGCATGCAGTCCATTCTAATAAGCAAGTCAGTACTTCCCAATCTTGGGAGAAGAGAGAATTGGATTACAGTTGCCCTGGAACTCAGGAAGTAGTTGTGATTTCCCCTGGTTTATATATGGGATAGTCGTGAGACACTTGGAGATCTCCTTCAAAAATTTTGAGAGATTTGAACTTAGTTAGCATCTGACTCCAGTTGTTGATGCTTTGATGATATTGGAGATTTCATTGATTCCTACCTCCATATCGATACCCCTAATAGTGCTCTTCAATATAGACTCTGATTTCAACTCCAACTTGGACTAGTAGGTAGTTACCATTCCTAAGAAAACCCTGCTAGAGATTTCCAAGAACTGTCCCCATCCTTAGAATGAGAAAACCTCCTTAAGAAAAGGAATCTAGTTCATCAGTCTCTGTTAACCTTTTTTTTATGCCACTTTTCTTTGAGAAAAGTTATTTGCATAACGTTATTGCATAAGAGGTTCATTATACATGAGGATTTTTCCCATTCTTGCAATGCTTCTGTTGAGATGCTTTCCCTTTGCCATTTTAGATAAAGGTTTAAAAGGATTGAGCGAAAAGTTGAAGGTGTGAGGAAACGGTGAAGGTTGCAGAAGAAGGTTGGAGGAGAAGGTGAAACGGTTTTAGTGAAGGTGAAAGTGTTTGAGGTTGAATATGAAGGGGTTATATGTGGCATGTGAGAAGTAGGAAGTTATAAATGCAATAGGATATAAAGTCTGAAGGTGAGGCAATGTGAGAGAGAAACTTAAAAAGGTGTAAATTATCTCATCTTTTCAGTCTTCCAGAATAAGTGATTTCTGAATCGTGGAACCACTTTCTAAACCTTAATCCACTTTCTAAGCTAGTGTAGATATTATATGAGCCTTCATAGCTACACTGCTTCCTCATATATGAATGTTTTTCCATATTCCGAGCGTGTATAACTTTCTAACCCATTTTCTACTTCTAACCTTCTTTGACCTTGCATCCTGACTTTATGGTCTTCCAAAGTGATTTTTTGTCCTTGCATAGATGTCTTCGTTTGGGCCTCAATTTAGAGCCATAATGGGAAGTCTCCAAAAATGTTTATGCGTGAATGCTATTCATATTTAAAAGCTTTTAAGGTTCTAAAGCATTTTCAAGTAGCAAAAAATGATCTTCAGCTAATGGTTTTGTGAATATATCAAACACTTGGTCTTCAGCATTCACAAACTTCATAAACATTAACTCAACATCCCCTTTTTTAACATGATCTCTAATAAAATGATGTTTAACATCAATATGGTTGGATCTAGAGTGCTGGACAAGATTCTTTGCAAGATTTATAGCACTAGTATTTTCACAAAAGATAAGGGTTTTGGAGTACCTCAGGTGATAATCTTCTAGTTGATTCTTTATCCACAGGATTGGGTGCAATAGCTTAATGCATCTATATATTTAGCTTTAGTAGAGAAAGCAATGGTGTTTTGCTTCTTGCATGACCAAGTGAAAAACTCTTTCCAAAGAAAAAATAAATATCCACTGCGCTTTTTCTTTCTATCTCCAACAAAATTAGCATTATAGTAACCTACAATCTCATAAGTTGTATTTTTCTACCATAAACCAAGATTAGTAGTACTAGATAAATATCTCAAAATTCTTTTAACAACATTTAAGTATGATTTCTTTGGGTTAGATTGAAATCTAGCACAAATTCCCATACTTAATTGAATGTCTGGTCTACTTGTTGTAAGATATAGAAGTGAACCAATCATTACTTATAATTATTTTTTGATACCTTTTTCCATTTTCATCTATATCAATGACTTAAGATGGATGTATGAGAGTTCTCATGGGTTTGGCTTGATCCATATTAAACTTTTTCAAAATCTCTTTCATATACTTTTCTTGCTTGATCAAAGTTCCTTCTTTTTGTTGTTTTATTTGAAGTCCAAGGAAAAACTTGAGTTCACCCCTCATGCTTATCTCAAATTCACTTTGCATCAATTTTGAAAACTTTTCACAAAGAGAATGATCAGTGGTGCCAAATATAATGTCATCAACATATATTTGAACTATCAGAAAGTAATTATTTTGTTCAAGAGTAAATAGGGTTGTATCAAATTTACCTCTCTTAAACCCATTCTTTAGTAAAAAGATACTTAGCCTACGTAAACCTCCTTAGAGAGGAATCCATTTAGGAATATAGACTTAACATCCATTTCGTAAAGAGTGAATCCCTTGAAGGTAGCAAAAGTAAGTAGTATTCTTGTAGCTTCAACCTTTGCTTCTAGTGCAAAAGTTTCATCATAATCAATTCCCTCTTGTTGATTATAACCTTGTATAACCAATTTTGCTTTGTTTATGATCACTTTTCTAGCTTCATCCAGGATTTCTGAACACCCATTTGGTTCCAATGATAGTTTTTCCTTTGGGCTTTTCCATGAGTGTCCAAACTGTACTTTCTTGAACTAATCTAGCTCCTCTTGTATAACTTCCACCCAACTTTGATCATTCAAAGCATCTTCTATACAATCAAGCTCGATGGTGGAAATGATGGCATAGTTGGACTCATTTCTGAGGGAGGATCTAGTTCTCACTACAACAGCCCATCCTGCTTTATGGATTGATGCCTCCCCACAAACCAACACATGTATTCTCAGTGCTTTGTCCTCACTCACATGCTTCTTGAGAAAACTTCCAGGAGATCACCCATCCAAAATTTATCTAAGTCAAGCACACTTAACCATGGAGTTCTTTAGTGATGGGCTATTGAAAAGAAGATACATCTTGTTAGTATAGGTAGTACTAATCAATTCATATAAATCATCCTAACTGTATAGTCCTATACCTACACAATCTCAGGATCCCTCTTATTCTAGTGTGTAATCGGTTTATTCATGTGCCCTTCCGCTTAAAAGCCTCCAGGATCCACTCATTGTCCATGCCTTCTTATACCGATGATCACTCTTACCCTCACCCAAGCATTACATGCCCACCAGCTTCCACTGGTTTGTCCAGAATCACACTTACTAGGAGAGGTATTGCTCTGATACCATTTGTAACATCCCATCCTGCTTTATGGATCACCGTCCCTACAAACCAACATAGGTCTTCTTAGCGTGATTTGTCCTCACTCACATGCTTCTTGGAAAACTTCCTAAAAGGTCACCTATCCAAAAATTTCTCCAAGTCAAACATGCTTAACCATGAAGTTTTTTAGTGATGTGCTTAAAAGAAAATGCATCTATTAGTATAGGTAGTACCAATCAATTCATATAAGCCATCCTCAAATGTAGAGTGTCATACCTACAAGTCTCAGGATTCCTCTCATTCTGGTGTGTAATAGGTTCATTCATGTACCTCTCTCTAAGTCTACTAGGAGCTGCGTTGTTTGTACCTTCTTGTACCAGCGATCACTCCCCGTCCTTGTCAGCCCTGGTGTTACACTCACACCCTTAGAAATGTCTCCTAGAACTTTGTTATGAGAAACTATTCTTAAATCAGAAACACCTCTGTTATTTTTGTAGCCTTGATGTTCTTCAGTTTCCTTTTCATCTTCAGATTCATCTTCATGCTTAAAGATATCATTTTCTGAGAGCTTTGGAGTTCTAAGTAAGCTTTCTGAACTAATGAGTTCTAGAGCTTACTTTCTAAAGATTGTGCTTTCTTTTATTTGCTTTCTAAGGATTCTTTGAGATTAAGCTTTTTAATATTCTCTTCCTATTCATCTAGTTCATAAGTAAAGTCCTTCTTAAGCTTTTTAAAATTGAAGTGGATGGTCTCTTCAACACATTATGCTCTCTTGTTGTATACCCTTTAAGCTTTTGAGACTAGAGTATCCTAAGAAAATTTCATCATTATTTAGGATCAAACTTTGTGAGTTTGTCCTTAGTGTTAGAGTAAGATGAGCTAAATATATGGAAGTATGATATATTGAGTTTTCTACCGTTCCATAAATCATAAAAAGTTTTCTTGAGGATTGGCTTTAGAAAGATTCTATTTTGAATGTAGCATGAGGTGTTTATAGCCTCATCCCAAAAATCTTTGTATAAACCACTTTCTAAAAGCGTAGTTCTGGCCATTTCTTGCAAACTTCTATTCTTTCTTTTAGCAACCCCATTTTTTTGGGGAGTTCTAGGTGCAAAAACTCATGTGAGATGCCATGTTTTTCACAAAACTCTTCAAAAACATGATTTTCAAATTCTCCTCCATGATCTAATCTTATAGAGGTAATTTGAGAATTTTTTTCACTACAAACACATTTTGCAAAAACTTTGAATCTTTTTGCCACCTCATTCTTAGATGCTAGGAAGATATCCCATGTAAATCTAGAAATCATCCACTATGACAAGGTAATATCTTTTCTAGTAAGACTTGCAATCTTGGTTGGTCCAAAGAGATCCATGTGTAAAAGCTCAAGTGATTTCGTGGTTGAAACCACATTTTTGTTGTGGAAATAAGCTTTGGTTTGCTTGCCTTTCTTATAGAAATCACAAGTTGAATCCTTGTCATATATGATCTTTGGCAAGCTTTTAACAAGTTCTTTCTGAGATAGCTTAGAAATAAGCTTCATATGATAGCTCAATATAAGCTTCATATGAGCATGTCCAAGCTTCTTATGCTACAACCACTTATCATCTATGAAGGATGTAAGACATTTTACATCTTGATCTAGAAGATCATCTAAGAATAACACATAAGTGTTATCATGTCTCTTACTAGATAAAATGACTTGTCCAAAAGTAGGATTTACAATTTTACAAGCATGTACATTAAATAAAACATTAAAACATTGGTCACAAAATTGGCTAATGCTAAACAATTGTGACCCAGACCATCAAAGAGTAAAACATCAGAAATTTAGTGGGAATCATCCTTATCAACATTTCCTATACTTGTAACCTTGACTTTACTTTTATTAGCAAACTTTATTGATCCAGAGTTCTTAGGCTTCAAGTATTTAAACCACTTTCCTGATCCAGACATGTGTTTGGAAAAACCACTGTCTATGTACCACTTGTTGTCTTCGTCAATGTGTATTCTCGAACACACCTCAAATTCTCCTTTTGAAGAATAACCTGCATAAAGCATAAGTTTGCTACATCTTCAAGCTCATCCTGGCTTTCTGAACATTCTTTCTCCTCTTCTAAATCACTCCAAGTGGCTAGCATCCCTTTCTTCTTTGAAGGAAACTTTTTGTGGATCCTTAAGCTTAGGACAATCAGTTTGAATTGTCCTTCTCTCCAAGTTGTAATAGGTCATGTTGTCCAGCTTTCCCTTGCCCTTCCTACCCTTTCTGAAGTTGATGTCTCTTCTTTTCTTTGTTCTACTTCTTAAGCTTTAGCCATCTTCCTCACGAGCATGGAGATCTTATCTTCATCTTCTTGTTTAGACTCATCTTCTATTCTTTCTTCATCTAGGCTTCATCAACTTTCATTACTTTACCTTTGGGCTGATTCTTGTGTGAGGACTTCACAACCATAGATTTATTCTTCTTGATGGATTCACCATGTCCTTCAGCGAACATAACCTTATGGATTTTCAAAGACCCAATGAAAGCATCCAGACTAAAGGTCTAATGGCCTTTAGCCTTCAGTAATGGCAAACCTTGGGGAGCTATTTATTTGGAAGACTTCTCAAGATCTTCCTAACCATATCAGAGTTTGAGTGCCTTTTATCTATTCCTTTGAGTTGGTTTACAATGTGCATGAACCTGGTGGTCATGTCATCAATACTCTCTTGCTCCTTCATTTTAAACATCTCATATTGATGGATCAACATACTAATCTTTGTCTCCTTGACTTGATCAGGATCTTCATGCAACATATGAAGTCCATCCCAGATTTCTTTGGTTATGTTATAAGCAATGATTTTATCATACTCATCTTTGCTTAGTACACATGCAAGTAGATATTTGGCCTTCGAGTTCAACTGAAGTCTTGCCTTATGTTGCTCTATCCACCTGCTTCTGGGACTTCTAAAGGTGGAAGGTGAATCTTCAGTTTCAGGAACCTCTTCCATTGGAACATAATCTTCTTCTTGAATGATTTCCCATAAGTCAAGAGTTGTGTATTTTATGAATAGCTTCATTCTATCTTTCCAATATGCATAGTCTCCATTATCAAAGAATAGCAGTCCTGTTATGGAGTGTACTTTTGCAATATGGATATTCTATGCCATATCTCCTAGGATCTTTAACCTCTAGTCGTTAGAATACTCAATCCCTTATATGTCTTAGCTCTGATGCTAATTGTAGGTAAAAAAGTGCACAAGAATGGGGTTGAATTGTGCTTTGACTCTTTCCTTTTTTAGTTTATGAAAAACTTAAACAAGTACTATCAAGTGTGAATTTGAAGTGCAGCAAAATAACGTTAGTAAATGTTAGAAAGTGACTTCTTAACTAAGGCAAAGATAAGAAAAACAAGGTTAAAGAAATTTTTCAAAAGAGCAAATATTATAAGCATAAAAATAGAATATAAAGGAGATTCAAAAGAATATACTACACAAGATTTTTTATACTGATTCGGCTAACCTGCATATATCAGTTCTCAACAACCATTGAGTTCCACTAATTAACCCTTTCTCAACCCCAACAAAGTCAAATAGTCTTTCTATAGCCTTATCAAGCTATCTCCACATGACTAGTAGCTTACTCTACTGTCATTTTCAAATAGTCTTTGACTAGCCTCTTCAAGCTAACTTAACGTGACTAGTAGCTCACTCTCCTGTCACCTTCAGTAGTCTTTGACTAGCCTCTTCAAGCTATCTTACAATAATCACTACCGATCGATTACAAAGGATGTGTTTGCATTGGATCATTCAAACTATCAAGCACTTAAGTTTTCTCGAAATAAAACAATATCAAAGCTAAAAACTTGAATGACTTCTTTATAACTATTCTTCTTAAGAAGAGATATTATTAATAAGAACTTAGAAAGAAGATTTTTACATATGAAAGAAATTGATTACAAACTATAATAGTTTTACAAAAGATGAGAAAAGATTTCTTCGATGTTTAAGCACAAGGTAATGATCCAAAAGTCTTGAGTTGTAAGCACACCATCTTTTTTTATACTTGATATTCATTTATGACTGTTGCCCTAGATCTATTTTCCTAGTGACACGTGTTTATTTTTTTTTTTATGTCTAGACAATGAAGTCTACTAGACATTTGATATTTACTTTTTTATTGTCTAAAAGAGGTTACTGAGTCCACTTTTAGAAACTACTTTTTGCTTTCTGAATGAGGTTTTGAACTTTTTTTTTTAAAAGTGGGGTAGTTGACCAAGTTGAAAAGAGATGTCACTATTGTTAGCTCCAGGACCCTTTAAAAGCTTCAATGCTAAAATTTTGAATGATAACAAAATCAATTTTGTGAAAATATTTTGAAGAAGGACTAATCTGTTACTTGAGTTTCTTGAAGCACCAAACAGGTTAATTCACATTAGCATACTAGTTCTTAAAACGAAAACATTTTCACAATGACATGTGCAAACATGTTTAATCTCATTTAAAGAGATTTGGAACTCAAAGAAAGTGAAAATAAATCGTGGAATGAAACATTTCTATGCTCAATGCATAAAAGGAAATTTTCAACAACAAGAAACTAAGCTTAAGGTCTTCAAAAGTATGGCACAACTTCAAAAAGTGAGTTTCAAGTGAAGATTTCAATCCAGTTCTAAAGAAAAGCATGGATACCACCTTCAATCATCATGATCATGATCATTTCCTTAATAACAAGCTCTGATTAAAGAATGAAATATCAAAAGGATTGTCTAGAAACTAAGAAGGCACTTCAAATGCGTTTATTGTAAACGTGGCTCTTTACAAAATGGGAGGGAAAATTTGAAATTCAAATTTAAAGTCAAACTCAGTTAGGGACTAATAGTGACATCTCTTTTCAACTTGGTCAATTGCCCCAACTTCTAGAAAAAAAAGTTCAGAAACCTTATTCAAGAAAGCAAAAAGTAGTTTTTAAAGGTGGACTCATAAAACTCTATTAGACAACGGCTTCTGTCATTGTAAAAAGTAAATCTTACACACAAAGCTACTCTTCTAGACTTCATTTCCAAGGCACAAAAAGAAGATCAACATGTGTCACTAGAAAAACAGATCAAGGGCAACGATCATAAATGAAGATCAAATATAAAAGGAGATGTTGTGCTAACAACTAAAGAAAAGAACTTTTGCATTATCATTAACTTAAATGTCTGAAGGAATTTCCTTTCATCTTCTGGAAAAACTATTATAGGTTGTAATCAGTTTTATCTTTGTAAAAATCTTCTTTCTACGTTCTCAGTAGATCATACGTTCTTCCTAGAAAGAATAGCTAGAAAGAAGTCATTCCAATTTTCAGCTCAAATACTGTTTTATTATGAGAAAGCTTGAGTGTTTGATATTTTGAGTGATCTAACCTAAACACAAATCTCTATAACTCGATGATAGTGATCGTTATGAGTTAGCTTGAAGAGGCTAAGCAAAGACTACTTGTGACAGTGAGATGAGCTATTGGTCACATGGAGATAGCTTGGAACTATAGAAAGACTCTCTAATCTTCTAGGTAGAAAGGGTTTTTAGTCGAACTCAACAATGGTTAAGAACGGATATAGGCAAGTTGGCTGAACCAGTATAAAAACTAATATGCAATATCTTTCTCTCCCTAAATCTCCTTTATATTCTATTTTGTGCTTATTGTATTTATATCTTTGATAAGCTTATTTAGTATTGCATTTATTACTTTTGAGATAGTTTAGAAAGTTACTTTCTAACATTTACTGACCATTTCCACTGCACTTCAAGTTCATACTTGATAGTTTCTGTTAAGCTTTTTAGACTCAAAGGGAAAGAAAAGTTAAAGCACGATTCAACCCACCTTCTCGTGTACTTTTCAACCTACAACTATCAATCCCTGAATTTCAAATTTGAATTTCAAATTTTCCCTCCCATTTTTGCAAAGTACACCTTTTATAGTAAATGTGCTTTTGAAATGCTATTTTAGTTTCTAGATAATCCTTAAATTTCTGTTCTTCAATCAGAGCTTGTTGTAAAGGAAATAATTATGATCATGATGATTGAAGATGGTAACCACACTTTTCTTTAGAGATAGATTGAAATCTTCACTTGAATCTTGCTTTCTGAAGTCGTGGCATGCTTTCTGAAGATTTGAACCTTGGTTTCTTGTTCTTGAGAATTTCCTTTCATGCGTTGAGCATAGAAACATTCATTTCAAGATTTATTTTTCACTTTCTTTGAGTTCTAAATCTCTTTAAATGAGATTAATCATGTTTGCACATGTCATTATGAAATAATCTCGTTTTAGGAACATGTATCCTAACGTGAATAGTCATGTTTGGTGTTTAAGAAACTCAAGAAAAAATTAGTCATTCTTCAAAATATTTTCATGAAATTGACTTTATTATCACTCAAACCATTAAGCACTGATGCTTTCTGAAGGGTTATGGAGCTAACAGATCTATCGCTGCCTATGTTGATTGTTCAAGGTGCAGTTTTGATATGGAAGTTGCAGTATTGAAAGTCACGATGACTAAAGGATGTTGTTTGATTGTCATAGTCAATTTCCTGAGCTTCATATTATGGAGGTATTCGTAACTTTAGTAGAGTTTAGATAAGTTCTGATGGAAGCACCCAAGCCTTTGATGGATTGCCATTAGCTTAGCCTTCACAGAAACTTCAAATGCCAAGTCTAGTGGTCAATGAGAATCTTGAAGAAGTAAA
Source organism: Dalbergia oliveri (assembly GCA_030441495.1). Taxonomy (NCBI): domain Eukaryota; kingdom Viridiplantae; phylum Streptophyta; class Magnoliopsida; order Fabales; family Fabaceae; genus Dalbergia; species Dalbergia oliveri. The sequence continues at coordinate 36,516,469 of JAMLFY010000008.1, read as the reverse complement.
TGCAGAAAATGTGATGAGTGGCCCTACCTTGAGAAAGCTAGCGGCCGAGGTTGATAGAGGGGTTCTGCTTATGGTCCAATTGTAGGTATGAAGAGTATAATGAGTTAGGTTCTGAAAGGTAACAAACGTCGTAAAATTTTACTTATAGTGTTATTTTGAATTAATTTTTTTATTGTTTTTGTGCAACTTATATAGTATTGTCTAAGGTCTGATTAGTTTGCTATTTTTTTATGAAGTATGTGAGTTTTCGCTTCCATTGTTACTTGTGGTAATTTGTTGTATTTTTCAATTATTTGTTGTTAATTTAATAGTTGATATTGTTTAAATAATTAATTATGAAGTTGTGCACTAATTTATTTTTAATTGTTGTTCATGCATTATGTAACATCCTCCTAACTACTATGCATTACTAAGTGTTAACACAGTAACTAGAAGAGTGTTACTTTTTGATAATATTTCTACTAGTCGAGAAATGAAAATAAAGTAAATGAAACTCATATATTGCAATATATGATATTGAAATAGACCATATATAGTTCACAAAAACTTTTATATATATATATACACACTCACATACATCATGTACAAGTCATCAACATATACATTATACTGGAAGATAAGTTAGTCCACTAGTAAGACTATTCAAGAACTAAGTTCAAAACCACATCAAGTGTCTAGCCTAACCTCAATCCTAAGGCTTAACAAAATAACATATACACAAAAACGGGCCTAAAAAACATCTAGCAAAATGGTCTAGGCTCGCGAGGTCCTAAGACTAGGCTACAACTATGTACATGCAAAAGAGTTCTTGAATGTATCTTATCCTCCTAATGAAAGCTGTTTGCCCAGGATGATGGCACCATCCCGGCATTGAACGGATGGATTAGAAAAGAGCAAGATGAAGATAGGGCATTTCCAGGAGTCCCTGGTGGTGCAAGCGAGGTACAAAGACAACCGAGTGTGCTAGGTGGAGGGGCACACCATCATATGGAAAAGTCGGGTCAAAATTGGCCGTAAACACAGAAGAACTAAACGAGCAACTAAAGAACACATAAGTGCGGACCTGGAGGTAGCCTACGATAAACAGAGAGTCTAGTACAAGATCGTAGTGCCACTTCCATTGTGGAAAATCAAGGAAGAATATCATTGATGGTATCTACAGGAACTGAATACAATACAAAATGCACACAAACATAGGGGTAAGAATATTATAAAATTCTAGGGAACTCCCTCAAATATAAACTGAACATAACCAGCAATTTCATTCATACAAGAAACTCTACGTAAAAATCATATGCAAAAATAATAATAATAATGTATATTCTCTTGTACCCTTAGAACTCAATTTAGTGCATTTTTCTCTTTTCATCAACATAGGGAAGACTTAGATTATACCAACTGGTAATAGTGGTTACACCGCACCTGGAAATAGAGTGCTTATCAAGATTGAGCTCATTCCTATACATGATCATTTGACTTCACTTTTTTCCTCTACGAATCACACACAGTTTTATTCCTAATACGTCTACCGACTTATAATATCACCAGGGAAGTTCCTCTTTTTGCTTTCCTTCATTTAACATAAGTCTTATTTTTGTTTTGCCCACATGTCAGAATATGTACAATTGAAGTTCATACATTCACTTTTATCACATATATGCATTATGTACTTTTCTTTTCCAACTGCATGCATAAAGCACATATAGATAATTAATCACAAGTGATTCTCATTCATTTCTCATAAACCAATCTTTAAAGTAAATAGCATGCGTTCATATACATCATACTTGAATCCAAAGTCTTATATCATCAATTCAAGACTTTGGTTCATTTCAGCACATTGGCAGATATTTTACTAGGGTAGCAAAATTTAATTTGCAAATCAAAAAACTAGTTCAAAAGCTACAACAATTTCCTATGACACTTCAATGTGTCCATAAGGTCCTGAAAATTTCAGAGCAAAAGTAGTTCTCTAGCTATGTTAACAAAATTCTACAAATTTGGTGGTCTTTGACCACCAAATCTCAACTCAAAGCCAGAATCCTTAATTTTTTAACCATAGTAAATAAATCCAGAAAATTAAAACAAAATTCATGGTTAAACCTTGATATGTTTCCAACACCGTGTAAAAATTTCAAAAAAAACTTCAATCATTTGCTATAATAATAAAATTGGAAAAATTCACAGCTTCAGGTTAGCAGCAAGGAGTATTCATAGTCCCGGTTCTTTTTTTTAAAGCAATAAGAGTCCTTAAATGACCCAAGAAAAATCGTGGAATTGCCTTAGAATGTTAGCTTCAATATATAAAATTTTTAGCTCATATAAATACCCACAAATACATGAAAAATCATGACTAATTCCTACTTGGGAAAAATCTAAATATCCAGGCAACTAGTTCAAAACTTCTTTTGATAAAATGATTTTCCAATAACACCAAACTGCTCCACCAATGTAAATACATCTATATCTATGTGTAATCATACATTAGAACTAGAAATATCAAATTTAAACAATGAAAATCTGCAAGAAAATAGAAATGAACCAAACAAGGTACAAAACCTTACTTTTTGGAGCTTTAAAGCCCTTGACTCCAAAGGTTGTTTTAAAAATGACTCCTCCTCACTTCTAGGCTTTCCAATCAGCACCAAGCCCTTCCTTAAGCAGTGGAGAATGAGATATCAAAGTGAGAAATGGTGATGAATTGAAATTTCAATCGATTAGTTTTGTAGATCTTGATAAGTAGAATAAGTTTAGTAAAGGAAGTTTGAAGTTTTAGTAACTTTGGGCTAGGGTTTTGATGGTTTGAATTCAAGATCAGAGCTCTTGAGAAAGCAACAATGGAAGCTAGTTCTTTTTCTCCTTTGGCCAAAATGATGAAGTTGAGTGATAAGGTTGTTTGGTCTTGTATTTATCTTAGGTTAGGTTTTAAGCATTTATTTAATGTAAAGGCTAAATTCTTTCTAAAAAGAAAATAAAATGGATGGCTAGGATTTGATCTTGTTAACAAAGATTGAATCTTAGCCATCCACTTGATTTAAATGGATAGACATTATCCAAATCTTAAAGATTAAAGCCATCTTTCAATGTAAAAATCACACACTGAAATTTTACCGAAGAGTGGAACACCATACCTGCAGAATATTACTGAATTTAATCTTGGGTCTAATATTCTATCTCAATCCTTATCCTATCTTCCCTTGGTCCGGGTCTCATTCAGGGTTACCTGCGTCTACAAGCTTATAAAGTTACTATTCACACCTGGGCCCAAATTTTTTTTCTCTTCCGTTAGGTCATCCTCATCATTACTACGTCTAAGAATATTGAAACTCTTATTAATAAAGCTTTAATTAATTTGTAAATAACTCCAGGGTGTTACCCATTAGTGTTATCACAATGATAAGGTGTGTGGTTAGTTTATTATTCAATACAATTGATTGATTATGTACATTGAATATTATGATATTTTGATTTGACTTGAAACCCATCAATGCCGAACGATGATGATGATGATGAGGTAATACCTTTAAAGTTACCTTCCACATAATCTCTTGCGTGATTTGAAAGTCAATGGATAGGACATTATTCAAGTTTGAATATAGAAGCAATAGAAGTAAGAATGGATGCTGGATTAAGGGCATTGTCAGGATTAGATATTATACAATTATCTGGGAAACACCCTTTGCAAAAAGTGTAGGTTCCCAAATAAAGTCTGTGGTACTTGGAGTTAAAAACTATAGCATCTGATGTGAGTTGAGTACAAGGTCCATGAGTTAAATCACACAAATATCAAGGAAAATGCAAGCATTATGGGAATGGGTGTAATGGGGCATCCATGTGACAAATCGACGAAATAGAGGGATCTAGAGGTTCAGAAGTATAATGGAGAACATACTTGTTTGGCTAGAAGAGTTTCATAGTGCAACCCTACTTGGATGTTGATGTCATCACTTCTTGCATTTTTTTTGTTGTTAAAAACTCCGACCATTCCTATTAGAATGTTGCTAGGCTAAGTGCTTGAAAAGTATGGATTTATTGTTTCAAATAGGAGAACATGACTGGCAAAATAAATAGCCATTGCTCGGATTTATGGAGATTGGGAAAAGTCTTATAGTGAGCTTCCGAAATGGCTATTTGGTTTACAATCATTTATGCCTGGTACTTTTATATTCTATACTTTTCTAAGCACACACACACACACACACACACACATATATATATTGCCATTGTTCTCCATTTAATAATTTTTTTAATTCCAATATCATGTATGTTAGGTACGATATTTGAATTGTCAACTTTGCCTTATCATGATGGAGATTTGGTTGACCATTCTTGTGCGATGTTGGATAATCTGTTTTGGATTTTTCCCCCATGTGTAGAGCCTTTTGAATACTGCAAGCATTTTGTTTCAGTGGACAGATGCATTTGTATGGAAAATATGGGGGTACACTACTCATGGCGATTGCACAAGATGGTAATTCAAGCGTTTTGCCCATTACATTTGCTGTGGTTGAAGGAGAGACAAGAGAGGCCTGTCATTTTTCCTAACTAATCTTTGACGCTATGTGATACCATAAGAGGGAATTTTGATAATTTTTTATAGGCATGCTGCTATTAAAGTTGCTTTAGATGTGGAGGGTAGTGGAAGGCATCTTCCATAGGCCTACCATGTTTGTTGTACTCGACACATTTCTTCAAACTTTGCACTTAAATTCAAGGACAAAGATGCAAAGCGAGCTCTGGTCAATATAGCATATTCGAAGACATAGGCAGAGTTGATCAAAACTTAATTTTAACTAATAGAAAACTGAACACGAAAGCTAATAAACTTACATCATCATGGGTCAGGAGGCTAATGCACATCCGCATATCTAATCGTGTGTCCACATCGTCCAATAGACACCTACATCCACGCCACCTAAAAATATGTGCAACTTTTATGCTTAATTTTTTTGGTTAAATCAGATATTAAAATAATAAAATATGACATAAAGCAAAAACCAACAATGCCAAACAAAATAATCATACCTGTTGGTTAGTGGAAAGGCAATACTAGCATCTACTCTAGGCCTTAGCTTTAGCAACCTGTATCAAATCCAAGATTGTAGCAAATTTAGACATTACAAAGATCTATGGTGTACATGCCACACCCCGACTCAGGCCGTGATATAGTATGCATAGCAGCTGAACCCATCTAAGCCCACAGTATGCAAAGTCCTCCAGGAATAGGAAATATCTCACATGGACCTAGCAAAAGACTTATCTGAAAGTAGCACCCTTCCAATCAGCATCAAAATATATGCCTGTGCTGCTTGCATGATCCAAGCATCGGTCTCCTCAAGACCAACTCACACACTCAATCCAAGCCATGACAGGGAAAATGCATTCTTATAATGCCTTTGGGAATCCTCAATGGCACAATGCCCAGCGCTCGTATATCACCCATATATCCTCTCCAATATGGTCAACACATTGTCCAATGTATTCGCTAATGGGCTCACCATACACTTTAAGCCCAAGCCTGTGGGAAACATCCTAGAGTAATGGTACACTCTCCCTAGGCAAGTAGAACGTGTGCATCTTTGGCTTCCTTGTTCCACAAAGGCCGAAGCAACACGTTGTCGTACTCATAAAGGGAATCTATGCGGCATGCCAAAACCCAGCCTGTATGAGGTATGGCTCAATACGCTAATCCAACTCTACACGCGTAAAATCAAATTGACCGCTAAGTACTCGACTATGCTACAAAAGAAATAAAGTTATCCTTTTTTTATAAGTTAAGTTATCACTTAAACTACACCAAATAAACTTTCAAACTAGTATTAAACTTGTATAATCTAAATTAAATTAGCTAAACCAAACTGAAGGTATATTACTAAATTGTTATCAACATTAATTATTCATAAATAATTAAAACATTTTAAGATATCAAAAGTTAACAAAAATCGTCAATGTAGAGCCTTAAATTACACCAAACTAAACTTACATGATATTATTCAACTTGTATATTACAAATATAATTAACTAGATAAACTAAATTCTACACTACTAGATTTTGATCAAGCTTAATTATTCATAAACAAAATATAAAAAAGTTTGCAAAAGGAAACAAAATTAGCCAATCAATGGCAAACCAACCCTAAACCAATAAACTTACAGGCTAAAAATATAAATAATTAAATAATCCAAAAATTAGTAATTTCCTATCAATATCTAACATTTAAATAAATGTCGTATATTACAATCCATAAACTAAACTATATTATTTAAAAAAGTATAGAATATAAACTAAACTTGGACACTAAAATTCAACATGCATGGTATAAACTAAATTAACTTTAATACTATTCTAAACTAAATATGTACACTAAACTAATTAAACTACATAAATAAAAAAATTCATTAAACTATTTCAAGTAATTAGTTCCTATAACTACATAAATTAATAAAAATGCACTACACTATTCAAATGAAAAATACACTACTTAAAATAAATGCACTACACTATTCTGATAAAAAAAATACACTACTTAAATAAATGCACCACATAATATAAAGCAAATAAAATTAAATTATTAACAAAAAAATTAACTGCGCATCTAGATTCGTAGAGATATGTCGCATGATCCGACCATATAAATTGTTTTCCTCTTTGCCTTGTATGCTACTAATGCTACCACTTAAACTCTCACCCAAATAAAAAACAAAAAAGGAAGAAACAAAAAAAATGGAGGAAATGGCGTGTATTGGACTAGAAATATGAGCCGAACACCTCGCCAGAGCCTCTAGAGCTCAAACACTGGTCCTGAGATTGAACACGTGACCCAATCCCCCATGGATTCTCCCTAGATTTAGTCGAGGATATTTCTAAATCTCATAGAATCTTTATATATCTTTCATTATATCCTATCATTATTACATCATATCTCATATATTATAATATCTCATGCAAATATGGAACGTATCTAACATCTACTAAATCCTAGGAATATCTCCCTTGTATAGGAAAGATTATCTCCTAACTTATCATGGAGTCACCTCACACTATATTAGGTCAACGCCCTAGGTATCACAAGCTTATTACATGTTATTCTTTGACTACTCTATGCCTCATTTATTCATTAACTTGAGCATCGGAGTGCCTTTGTAGGTGTCCGCCCCACTTGAACGGATGTTGGAGCTACTTGCATGGATGTTAGAGCTACTTGCACTCTTGCAGCATTCCATGTAAGAACATTGGCACCTACTATAAGGGGTAAACAAACCTATCTTACCTAAGTCTGAAGAATGAGCCAAGCCGCAAAACAATCACACAACAAGGAACAAATTCCCATTAGAAGCATTTCTAGTAAAATAAATCAATTTTCAGGCGATATCCATAATTCTACAAATCCTTATCAGGAACTTTCTCCATTATCAATTAAACCAAATTCCCAGGTTACATCTTTTCATTATTTTGATGTGAATTGCATGAGAATATATTCTACACATAAGCTTGAAACAATGATGCTGCAATTCAAAATCTCTGTTGTGTATTCACATGATAGCAAATTAAGCAACACACGCCTCCAATGCTAATTTCCAGCAAATCAATTTTGTATTCACATGATTCAAGTTACAATTTCTTTTATTAACACCATGCTACCATAATCAGAGAAACACAAAATGCATTAAATCGTGAACCTATTTCCTTGGTTAGTCTTATCCAACATATATCATATGCACATCATATATTTTACACCTTATGTTCATCATAAACAAACATCACAAGTTGTTGTTATTACTTGAAGCTCCTTATATTGCAGGAACAGGCCGAACTCTATCACGAGCACCAATGCCACCCCCATCGGATTATATCATCACTTCCTGGCCAAAATCCAACAACTTTGATGGTCGAGCTACATCTCCATGTACAACCAGCTCCCCTTTTCCCTGAGAGCTCTTTTGCTTTGGACAAACTCCACCTTCTCCAAGTCGAGCTACTTTTTCATTTTTGCCACCTTGGCCAAGCCCTCACACATGCCGGTTGACCTCTACTACCTCCTCACGACCTTACCACCTCTACCTACACCATTGTGCCCTCTCATCCAGGAATTTCACATAGAGAGTGCATAATCACGACATAACAAGTTTGGTATTATTATACAACTCTACATAAATATGTATATATTATCTTTCTTAGAAATGACATATCAACATGGCTTAACAATCATGGTTAGCTATCTTCACTCAACATATTATCCAACTTATCATCAACTCTCAACTGATGACAAGTGAAGAATTTTTAAGTGCTACTCATGTTATACTTTCATGCTCAACCAACTTGGATACAAAGAACTATCTTTATCTTGTTTTCATGATAAATTAATCTTGATATAACTATTTTTGGAAGCTAAGCATTATCTTTGATAGGCTGACCTCCACTACTGCTTTAAGTTCTCAGCAAAGCCCTGGTCCTACCAGGTACTCTGCCTTCTAGACTAGCTCTCAATAAAGCCCTAGTCCTACCAGGCACTCTTTTTTCTCAAGTCGAACTCTAAAAAAAGCCCCTGGTCCAACAGGCACTCAGCCTTCTTAGGTCAAGTTCTTAGTAAAGACTTGGTCCCACTAGGCACTTTACCTTCTCAAGACGAGCTATGCTACCTAACTTCCAGTGAAAGTAGGATAGCCTCGGCACCGGAACTCTGAACCACTCCAACTCCAAATTCCAATGAAAGTAGAGAGCGTCAACACTAGCCAGCAGCTTTGAACCACTCCATAAGTCCAACTTCCAGTGAAGTAGATAACCTCTGGAGACTTAGCAACTTTGAACTACTTCAGGAGTCCACAATCCAAGTGAAAGAGGGACAGCCTGGCAGGCAGACCTCAAACCACTGAGCAAGTCCAACTTCCAGTGAAAGTATGGCAGCCTGAACAGGCCGGACATATCAGAGAACTCTCCAACAAGAGAATTACAAGATAGAATGTACTTGGACAAGTGCCAAGCACTCTTCGACCTCAGAGCAATCAATAAACTGGGGCTTCAATCGCCCATTGACATAGGCAAAAAGGTGCCACGCACACCATGTGAACATCCATGACCAGGACCATCCCATAGCCGAAGTACAACAACTCGGCCAAATTAATACAAGCTCGGACCTTGACTCACTCAAGTTGCCCTCAAATAATCGTAAGACCATCCAAAATGGAGCAAAAAATTGCTCTTGACAAGAAAAGCAACATGAACACTACTGCAAAACAAACACCCTACCTAATTAAGGACTAAGGGCTTGCCACTTTGATCGAATGGCTCACATGCGAGAAGACATACCATAACCATGCTTGCATAATCAGGCAATTTGAGCTCGCCCAAAGTCCAGCACTTATTGCCCAACATATCACCAAAACCAAGAGAATTTAACCTCCATCTCATTAAATTACTAGGGGCTAATCACTTTAAATCCAATGGTTGTCACTACAATAATTGAAAAGGCACACCAAGTAGCTAACAACAAGTCTAATCATTTGTCGACACATAGTCCTCATTAGACATACCTCGGTCATGACACGTCGATCATGACACATCGACACTAGCTACTCGGCCTACGACTAAGCTTCTGGGCTATGTACTGGACTAGAAATATGGGCGAACACCTGGATTGGAGCGACTAAAGCTCAAACATCGGGTCCGGAGATTGGCCACGTGACACCCAGATTGTAACGCCTCGATGTTTCTTATGTACAAAAATGACCAAAATGCCCTTAAGGTCATTTCTCCAAAGAGAACGTTGTCCTGGCTATCCTCAGTAGGGTAGTTTGATGTTTGAAGAGGATTAAATGTGTTATGGATGTGTTAGAGATTAAATCTCAATTTCTTGGTTTTTCCCATATGCAAAATTACCAAAATACCCTAGCTAATTTAATGCGGATCAAGTGACGAATGAACCCCATCACTCCTGGAGTTCGAAATGTTAGTTATAAGTGTTGCATGATATCTGAAAGTCTAGATGATCCGAGGAGTTTTTGTGTGAATTTACATTTTGCCCCTGATTGGTGCTAAATGAGCTTAATTAAATGATTAAGGAAATATAGGCAATATTAAGCTCTAATTAAAGATAAATTAATTTTATCTATTAATTTTGAGTCAAATTATTTATGTGAGGTTAATTAAGGCCTAAGTTTGATTAAGAAAGTTCAAATTCCCTTCTTAAATCAAAGACATTGTATCATGTCATAGCAAATAGTATTTTCTCTCTTCAATTCCCTAAATTAAAGAATGTGTTGGAAATTTGAATTTCAAACTAATTGAGGTTAATTCAAACTAAGTTGCAAGACAACTCCTTAAATCTTGTCTTGAAAGCCTTAATCACCACATTACAACTCCTAACACCAAATTACCAATTCCTAACATTTTCCCTAATTAAATCTATCACTAATCCAAGTCCTAACACATATGAGATATGAAATTTTCCCCCAAAACCCCTTAGAGGCTGATGGATTTCCCTCCCCCATTTCCATTTTTAACACTTACCATTCACAAAAACTATCATTCTTACCACTCATATATATATATTATTTTTTGCAGAGCTATGTCAAAAAAGTGCTCTAAAAATCCTCTCTTTTTCTCAACTCAAAGCTTTCTCTTCTTCCTCTTCCACCTCCATCCTCAACCTCCTTTCCACTTCAAACCACTACACCTCCACCATAGATCATCTTTAAGACACGTAACCTTTCCATTCTAAGATCAAGCTTACTCATTTTCAACTAAAGAAACAATCTTGGTAAGGATTTTGTTTTGAGTTCTTTCTCTTATTTCTTTTCTTTCATTTTCAGATTTTAATGATGGTTGAATGGTTAAGTTGTTGTTCTTCTTCTTTTTCCTTTTGGTTTGGATATTCCTTTTCTTCCTTCCTTTTTTGATTTTAAAGGATGATGAATGTTGTTCATTCCTTTGAAGTATTTTCTTGTTTTCTTTCTTTGATGTTCAAGGCCATAGCTTGATGATGAGGATTTCTTGATATTGGTTGTGAAATTATCATGTGTTGACCTCTAAAGCTCAAGGCTTGATTTTTGGTTTCACAAAAGTATGAAAAATGGATTTGTTGTTGGTTGCTTTTGTTGGCTTTTCTTCTAGCTTGATGGTGAGTCTAAAGAAACGAGGTTCTTGGAGCCATGATGTTAAAGGACTCTAAAGCTCATTTTTATTTTGTTAAGATTGATTGGGTTGAGAGTTTGATTTTTTAAAGTCTTGAAATGAGCTCTAGTAAAACATAAAAATGGACTTGCATCATGTTTATATTTCAAGTTCTTGCATCTCATGTTTATGTTTCAATGCTTTGCATATCATGTTTATTTTCTAGTCATCACCTTAAATCTTGAAGACTAAAGAAATGGACTTGCATTTTCATGTTTAAATTTCAAGCCTTGTATTTCATGTTTATATTTCAGGTAATCACCTAAACCTTGAAGACTTAAAAATGAACTTGCATTCTCATATTTATATTTCAATTCTTGCATATCATATTTATATTTCAAGCCATCACCTAATAATGATAAAGATAAAAAATGAGGTTGCATAGCATGTTTATTATTCTTGTCATCACCTAAATCTCTAGAGCTCAAAGACTTGTCCTTGTATCTTAAAATGGAAATCTTGATCATAGCTATTGAATGTATTTTTTTTTTGGCCATAATATAATGTTGGTTTTATTTTCTTTTTGAGGCTTGAATCTTGCTTCTATGATGTACATAGAAATTCCATAGTATTTGAGAACTCAAGAAGAGTCAAATGTATTTCTTAAAGGATTGAAATCCTAATAATAAAATCTTTAGTTTCAATAAAAAGCTTGTTTTTTTTGTGAGAAAGTGAGGATGATTTCAAAAGGAGTGTTAGAAAGATGTTTTAAAATGGTCTTGAAATGAAAGAATAGCTTGAAATGTGTTAAATCTTTGATTTCTCAAATTTTGGGCATTTTTAATAATTACAACCCATGTAATCGATTACCAGGATGATTCTTTGTTAACGGAACAAGTTCTGACCCTGGTAATTGATTACCAATTTCTAATCGATTACCATATGTTTATACTTGAACAAGTTTTTGGTTTTGGTAATCGATTACAGTTCATGTAATAGATTACCATATTGTTCTTTGTGCCCAGAACAAGTTTTTGACTCTGGTAATGAATTACCACATGTAATCGATTACCAAAACCCCAAATGTGCAAATAAGTGTGTTCTAAACAAGATAAAATGGATTGGTGACCCTATATGCTTAAGTTTTGAATTATGTGAATGATGATTCCCTAGTATGTTGTGTGTGTGTGTGTGTGTGTATATATATATATATATATCCTTAAGCATTACATATGCATTAGCTGAGTTTATCTTGATTTCAGCATACTGGGTAAGAGCATATTTATTGCTAAATGATAACGATTGATATTATGCTTATGGATTTATGCAAAGAGATGTGATGCATGTTTATGTGATTTATGACATGATGATTTTGTGGCATGATGTGGTTATAAATGAATGATTAAGATGCATGATCTATGCGAATTATGAGCATAATATGTTAGATGATAAGTTATGATGTTGGCCATATTTATATGCTCATGATTGCATCTCTAAATGATATGCTAAGATTAAAAGTGACATAAGACACATGGAAATGATCCTCTAGACTCCAGGAATTAATGGTTATGAGAGGTGATCTAAGGAAATTGCATGCTCATGATAAGAAAGTTAAGTTAAAAGCAAGGAAGTGATGTGTTTCCCTCTCTATTACCCCATATTAAATCTAGTGACGGCTAGTTAGGTTGACTCATCCTAGGCAATTGGTGAGGTGAAGTTTTGGTGGTTATTGTAAAATCGAAGGAAGGTTGGTTTAGGGTGGTTATGTACGAGGATGGTCATTAAGAAAAGAACTTGAGGGTTCAATCATGATAAAGTAAAGTACCGTGGGTTCATTTGCTTTCCCATGCATGTTAAATGTCATATGACTTATCATGCTTGTACCATTATGCATTCACTCACTTGCCAATAAATCATGAAATTTGAGTGTCAAGTCACCCAAGAAAGTAAAGATGTATATCCATACATTACATTGTTGCTCTATTGGATTTGAATGCTACCAACTCATGTTGTGAATATGTTTATGCTATTTGCATGTGTTACTTATGCTCTTAAGGTATTGTCATGCATACATGAGATATCTATTGCATTCATGACATTAAGACCCATGCTAAAAACACCCACTTCGAATAAAGGAATTTTGAGATGTTTAAAAATTGAACCTTATGCATGTACATCTCCTTCATAATGAAAACCAAGTGGCTGAGGGTGATGATGATGACACTTGTGTTAGAGTTGGAGCCCTACTAGAATCTTGAATAGTTTCTCACCCCTTTCTTTCTCCGGTCGTCTCCAAGATGTGGATAATGATGTGTTATTCGTGATCTTCTTTGAAGCGGATATAGGAGTCGCTACCCACCGAATCAAAGGGTCAAGCGGAAGCATGGAGATAGTTTTCGTTTGGGCATTAGCTGAAGGGTTGTCATGCCCGTTATACCGTTTGTAGCCTATTCTTTTGATGGACGTGTACTACAGACTAATTTAGTTTTGTTATAATTATGTTTGGCATTAGACTATTACATGTTCAACCTTTATTGTTGTGCTTAGTGTCTTAGGATGTCCTTTATGTTTATAGGACATTGCTATTATGTTATGGTTATGACATGTTAATATGGTTTGTGCCGTGTTATGCTATGGTTTACACATATATTATGATGAGGTTTAAATGATTGCTAATGTCATGCATGTAGTGATTAGTATCTGTGCACACGTAGCTCACATTTTAGTTTTAAAGTTCCAAAAAAAAAATTTAGTCATATTTTTATTACTCGTATTTTAAAGAAGAATAAGTTAATTTCTAGACAAAAGCGTAATAACTAATAATTAACAGAATGAACTCGAGCGTATTAGGTTAAAAGTTAGGGTGTTACACAGATCCCCACATTTTTCCCAGATTTTGTCGAGGATATCTCCTAAATCCCATATGAGATCTCTTTATATCTTTCATTATATCATATCATTATTACATCATATCTCATATATTATACCATATCTCCTGAATATGGAACATATCTAATATCTACTAAATCCTAGGAATATCTCCCTTATCAGGGAAGATTATCTCTAACTTATCACGAGGTTACCTCACACTATATAAGGGCTCAACGCCAGTATCACAAGCTTATTACATCATATTTTTTACCACTCTATGCCTCATCCATTCACTGACTTGAGTGTCAGAGTGTCTTGCAGGTACCCATTCCCGCTTGCATGGACGTTGGAACTATTTGCACTCTTGTCACATTTCCAGGTAAGAACAGGATGGTACACCACGAAAAGGACTACGCTTTTATAGTGGTCCACTACGCCTAATACGTTTGACGTGCACCATGTTCATAATACGTTTGGCTATTGGATTAACAATAGCTTATGATAGCCGTTTTACATGTAGGTGTCTCTACAATGGTCAGTTGAATGCATGCAAAACGTTGCACATTGACACGTTTTGCGTGCATGATTTGTTTAGCAGTTAAACATTTTATGTTTGTAATTCGGCTCACTGTAAGTCGTATGCATTAATTCAAAATCTAGTGTATGTTGGTAAATACTTTCAAAATGGATGGAGATCCCTAAAAGTCTTTTTTTAATTTTTTGGTAAAAATGCCAAAAAAATATCCTCTTGAAATGGTGATGTAGGGCATGAGCTATATAAGGGAAAAGAGAGATTTTGTGAGCTTGATGATACTTGAGTTGAGTGTTTAATGTAATATTTAAGGCAAGGTTATAAAAAAGATCATTATTTTAGTGATTCAATGTAGGTTTAATGGTTGGGGTTGAAGAGAGGATAAAGAGAGAATGAGGGAGCAGAGAGATTTTTTAAGAGATTTCTATTTTTTTTTAACAAGTGAGTGTCTTAGCAATTGTGTGTCAAAAAATAAAATGAGGTGTGAATGGGAAAAGGGGCGTTATTTTCTATGCATAGAGGAGTGGTAGGAATTTTTTGTGATGTAATATTGGGGTTTCTAGAAGGATAATATGAATAAAAATAATTAAAAAGAATTTAAAATATAAAATATTTTACAATTAGTACTAAACTCAATTAAATTTAAATAAAAAAGAAACTAAATATCTCTTCTACCTAGAAAAAGACAAAAGACATGTAGTAATTGTCACATCATCACTTTTTCTTTCTCTCTTAATTAAACATGATTAAGAATGAGATTACATCTTAGCTAATTGTTTAGAGGCTAGAATCAATTGAAGATAATCAAATCATCTTTAAATTAATTAATTAGAGTAATTAATCTCAATCAAGTTAATTAGCCTTAATTAACCTTGATTAAGCTTAATTAATGCTAATTAAAGGATAATTAGTATGTTTAAGCCTAATTACACATCATAACTCATTGAAAACTCATATAGTCTCATCAAACATACAACTAACCCTCTAGTGATCCTTGATCTCATACAATTTTACCTCAAGGTCATTTTGATAACTTGTACAAAAGTTAGAAAATCAAGGCGTCATAACAACTTTCATCTAAAATTGCTTCAAAGTCATTATTATGTTAAACCCATATATAAACTATTTGAACAGGGGCTGCATATTATGTTGAATTCTAGCGTATAATATTGTTATTGACATGACAATTGCATTTTATGTATTCATGATATACGCTCAACCGTACTTAATTTGATTTGTTGAGGATAGTATCATATTCGGTTAAAAATAAATTTGGTTCAAAAGTAAAAAGAAAATTAAGAAGAAAAGAGAACAAGCTACTTACAAGGATGAATACGGTATACAGAGGATGATATGGAAGGAAGGAGGCAATTTATTGAGAGCATGTGTTTTGGTGGAGAAATCCACAATCTTGTTTTCTTTTGCCATTGTTGTGCCATAGGTTTATATTCATAATTTTTACTCACTAATCACTATTTTCGGCTTCTCCTTAATGGCCATAAACACCTCCCAACTCCCACTACTAACAGATATGCTAATCAGCTAGCCACATCTTGAACTACCCATTCATCATTCAACTAACCCATCACCTGTGTAGAAACCACCAAAATCATTTGCACAGAGACACTCACAAATAGCACCGTTAAATCAAGGCTGAGTGAACCGTTAATGACGTGTTAAAAAGGGGTGGAGTGTTATTTTGTAAGAAGAATAGGGTTGAATGTTATTTCCTGCAAACGTCAAGGGGTGTTATTTACCCTTTCAATAATAAATAGTCTAAATCTAGGTCTACATTTTGATTCTGGAATCTAGGATCCATACCAGTAATTCCATTTGAAACATTTCAAATTTAAACGCATATTAATTTCCATGCAAGATTTTATATGATTATGAATAAAATTTCACCGTACTCCTCTGGGTGAGTCTATCTCACCAACTCCCAACTAATTGCGAGACTTTCTTAAAATTTATTGGATGTCACGTAGCAATTTACATATTACACAGCATTTCACGATGAAAATGTAGGTTAACTATATATTGTTTCTGTACCCCAATTCTTTCCTGAATCGGATATTTATCAACAATCACCATGCGCGATCTCACTGTTATCTTTCACGCTGTTGTTCTCCAATAAAGGAGTCTTACTATTGGATGTAGACTGAGTTCTGCCCAAGTCAAAGTCCTTACTTAGTTCTTCTTTTGCTTTACCCCATATAATAGCATAAAACCCAATTGATAGTATTACTGCTCCAACAACACTGCAACAATGAACAACATGCTTATTTCAAATTGCATAACACAAACAAATTAACGAAGCAGACAGTACCTTGTTTTATGCTTTTAATATGTTCCAACAGTTAAATCATAATCAAGAAAGGGAATGGATTTCTTACGTTCCCAAATACAGTGGATCACCAAGAAATATAGCACTCATAGCCGCTGCAATGGCTATTGACAGAGGCTTAAAGCTTGATATATACACTGGGCCTTTAATATGGAGACCCCAAGTGTGAACCAAACTGCTTAGGCCTGTGCAAAAGAATCCCTGCATTAAGTGTTAAATTTCAGTTGGATTTTATTTGTATGTACTTTCCATGACTCAGTTTATTCAATGAATAAATTTGATAGCTTCTCACAGAGTATATAATGGCGATCAACGTTATGTCAAGATTTATCTTCCAAGCACTCAAGTTTGATTCTTCTAGCAGTAAGCATACTGGTGCAGATATGAGAGTCCCGCACAGGTTGTAAATGAAGACCACAATAACCTCTGCTGGAAATTCTTTGATCACATTGGTCTGTTGCAAACAACAAAACAGATTTTATTTTATTTTATTTCGAAATTCTCAATATGACTAAACTCTTAGGTACTTGCTTTGAGAACTCTTCCAATAAGTTTAGTACCTGAATAATGTACCAAATGGGAACCAGGAGAAACTCAATGGCAAGTAGAAATCCACCAAGAATCCAATTCTGTTGGGATGATGAGCCCATTGGAGAATCAATATGAGGTGATTGTATGGGTGACGAAGCTGATAACAATGTAGGGCCCTTGTAGAGAACAACTATGAGTGCACCTAATATAGATACTGTAGAACCCAAGATTTTGGCCTGAGTACTTGAGCTTCTAATAAAAACTTTTTCCATTCTTTAACGCAAGGACCAAAAAAATGGTTCAGAATGGAAACATTAGAGCATGTAATATTAACACGTCAACAAAAAAAAAGGAAAAAAAACGCCAAATACAGAATTTCCAAAGGACAAATGGTGACCTGACAAGTTTTGATGGCATAATGCTGAACTTTCTTTCCTTTTTATTTTTTATTTTTGCACGAGTCTCTCCAATACTAATTCAATTTTAACTCCTCTCACTTAGTACTTATGGGGAAATACCTCATCCTATTTTTCATAAAGAAAACTATTGCATAAATCACACACAAAAGGCTACAAATTCTCTTAGAATATATATAACTTTTGTTATATTTTATTGATAATTTTATAACAATTCATTGTATTTCAAAGTCAATAAGTTGGTTGACTAACGATGTGTTTGGGTTGGAGTTTGCAAATTCAATTTACATCAACTTGATTTTGCAAAATTGATTTTGATAAAAAAAAAAAGAGTTGGTGTCAATATGATTTATGTTTAGAAAATTTTATATTAAATTTGATTATGATAAAGTGAATATTTGGTGTGATTGTTTCATGTTTTGAAAAAAAAGTGATTTTACAACTTAAATTTTATATATAATAAAAAAAGTTAAAAGTAATTCTTTTTTAAATTCTAATTATTTTTAAAAATTTATTGAAACATGAAAAAAGTGTTAAAGAAGTAATTTTTTCTTAAAAAAAATCTAATACAAACGCAACCAACATTATTTGGATGATGGTAATCAAAATCACTTTTTTATGTCTAATTACTAAAACGGTTATAGCAGGTTTAGATTTTATATATTACCATTTTATTTCATTTTTATTTTTAAGATTTTGGAATAAATTATTTTTTACATTATTTTAAAGAAAATTATAAAAAATGTTATTTTGAAAATTATAAAGAAAATTATACAAACATTTTTAAGATTTTATATAATTGACGTAATTTACATGTAAGACTCATTAACATTCCACAAAGATAATGTAGCATATATATACAAGAGGAAAAATAAAAGGAAATCAAACACATGTAGTTGAATTAAAATTTTAATTAATAAAATTATATAACACATGCAACGAATAAAGTTTTAATATATGAAAGTTAGAGCTTCTTAATTAATTGTGTTGACCAAAGGTTAAAATGAGAAGTTAACAAAATTATTTCTTAATTATCTTTTCCTCGAACGGGGACAACATCAGCCTATAAGCAACAAGGAGTTGCTTCAACTTGAACCCTAGTTAGGGATGAAAATCCCATTGGAAATATTTAACTTGCAAACATCCAGACATATATGTGCAGCGTTCATTGAAAGAGAACGCAGATTGGAGAGTGAAAAACACTTATCCAAACACACACTGTCTTTTAATGGAAAAAGTTGTTCCTAATTTTGTGCTTAGTTATATTTAACAACTACTTCTCTAGTTGAAAATAACTGTCCATTTGAACAAATTAATATATTACAAATATATATATATATATATATAATAAACAATATATATATATATATATATGTGTGTATGTGTGTGTATCAAATGAAATGAATAATTTATTATAAGAGATGACTAAACTTAAATTGTATAACCATATATTAGGGTCAAGCTACATGATCATGAGAAATTAAATATAGTTGATAAAACTGCCAGCTAGTAACTATCCTACTGACTTAGTTGAATGCATAACGTGACTGATTCAGAGTCTCTTGTACTGTCAATGACTCTTTTTATGTCTTCACTTGTTAAATGTAAAACACTTAATCCTCAAGTTTAGCCTTTGACAAATATTTTGGGAGATAAATTGATCCCTAGTTTAGGATTTTAAAGTCTCAATGCGGGCCCTTATTTTTCCAAAAATATTAACTCATCATGTCAATACTTTATGAAAAAATACATGTGGCTCATTGAATTATTGATGTAGCTACCTTAAAGTCAATGACACTAAAGGCAAATGTGATTTTGGCCTAAGATGTGTGAAAATGAAGAAGGAACTAGAAAATCAATGAGATTTGGGTTTGGGGATATATAATCCCAATCAGTGAAAAAGATAAAAATGTAAATGTTTTGATGAAAATTATTAGCAATATGTTATTTTGAACCTTAATAAGAGTCAAATCAACTTAATGGACCATTTTTAGTTTATCGTCAAATATTGAAATAATAAGTTAAGAGAGATATGTCATCTTTTTTGAAAAACAGAGACTATAAGGACCAATTTGTCTTGAAATATTAATGAGGGGTCAATTTGAAAATCTAATCAATGCAAAAGTTGGATGAAAATGAATCAAGTCAAGCACAGCCCACAATAAAAAAAATCTTAAATAATTGTTCATGCATTGTGTTTATTCTTTTTTGTTATTAAATGACAAAAAAAAAATTGATAAAGTTCTCTCTATTTTTTTTTATTTAAACTAAAATAACTCATAATGAAAATTTTCACCCCAATTTAAATCCCCAACCAAACACAAGATCAGTAGACTAATAATGAAGAATTAAAGTTATATTGATATAGGGGAAAAAGTCAGAAATATTATTTGTATTCACAATATATCAGACATCATATCAACATACTTTATCTTTCCAGTCTCAACCCACTTAGTTTAAGTCCTACATCTCATCTAATGATAAATAGGAATGTATCGACATGATATCTTACATTGTGAGTTAAAATAACACTGCTTGAAAAAAAAATAAAGAACATTACTTTTAGCATATCTGTTATATTTAATTTAATGAACTATCATTGAGTATCATGTAATAACTCCTAATAATTGCAATTCAATTAAAAAAAAATTCCCACCCTTCGTATATGTTCATGGTGCCCTGAACTTTGATTTCTGCCCATTTCGGCACCCCTCCCTCTGTTTTCTCTAAGTTTATATGCTTCGATCGGTTCTTAATTTCATGTTTTTTTTTTCCGTCCTTGTTTGCTTTTTCTAATTTTATATCTTTTGTTTCTTTGTTGTTTCATTCTCCATCTTTTAAGCAAAATTAAATTTATATAAATTTGATTTTAAATAAAAATATAATCTATTATTCGTAATTAAATAGATGAAATTTGATTAGTTAACACGTAGCAATTCTTAACTATAATTAAAGAAAAATCATTCCCCCTAAATTGTATTTATTTATTTTCAAATTTCTACAACTAAATATTCTATCTCTATGTGCTATGTGTTAGCTCTGAATTATAATCAAACAAACATCATACTTTCTAAATTCTATCTATTTATTATATATAATTAAATCAACTACCACTAAAAGTCACATGGTAACTCTCAATTAATTATAATTAAACATAATTAAATTACTCCAGTTAAAATCTATTTAATTATTTATTATTTATAACTAAATAACTATCTCTAAGTGTCACCTGACAACTATTACTCACAATTAGAGAAAAATCATTCTCGCCAAAATATATCAATTATTTATTATCTATAATCAAATAGAATATATTTGAATGTTATGTGGAAACTCCTAATTACAATTAAAGAAACATTAGAGCTGTTTGAAAAATGTTTGCAGAACTATTTTTAGTTTTTAAAAATAAAAAATGAAAAAAACTTATTTGGTTGATTATTTTTTAGATTGATTTTAAAAAAAAAAAATATATTTTGTGTTTTAAAAGCAAAAATTAGAAAACAGTTTAAAGATATTTTTAAAATTTTATTTTTTAAAATAAGAAAAAATGCAATGACACAATTGTAATTAGTTAATTTCATTAACTACTATCCAAAACAGTTTTCAAAAACAAAAAAATAAAAACAATTTCAAACAACCCCATTATTTCCTATAAAATCTATCCATATGTTATCTATTATCTATAACTAAATGGATTATCTCAATATGTCACACGTCTAACTCTTAATTATAAATAACTAAATGGATATTCTCTAACTGTCATGCGACAACTAATATCGGCACTTTACCCAAGTAAAGCCTTCTGACCCATGAACCCAAGTGACCTTCTAAGCCTAATGTCCTTACCCGATGTTCCCTTCCATCACCCATGTCCCACTCTGCCTCTTGCCCTTCTCTGGTTATGCTACTCACATCCCTCTCATCTTTGAGCATTTTTGGACCATGGTGGTTATTGGCAGAAGTGGAGATGGTGGTGAAGATCGGTTTCCAGTGGCTATTTTCCACGAGTTGACATCGATGTCGAACTTGACATAGAAGCGGAGGTGGGTAACACACGGTGGGCAATGGCAATGTTGCAGCATAGTGGTACGATAATGGGGTTGTGGAGTATGGTTCTATGTTTGATGGTGAAGGTTGTTATCTCTGAAGCTGCTGGAAGCCTAACCTATCACTACTAAAAACTCGTGGAACACAGATAAAAAATATAGACAGATTTTATTTCATCTCTACTATAGACAGAATTATAGATGGGAAAATGAAAACTAGGAAATTTGTTTTTCAAAGTTACATAGTTTGTCTGTAAATGTTGGTGCAACTTCACGCCACATGGCGCACAACAAGATGGAAATTACAAACGAATTCTGCAAGATAAAAATTTCCAAAACAAACAAGCAGTTTTTTATTTAATTTATTGATTTAAAATAAATCCAATATATTATAGACAAAAAAATCTGTCTGTAATTTTAAATTCAAGGCACATTTTTAACGCACGTCATTGTCCTTTTCTTTTGGATGTTGTCGGTAATAGACCTCTATTTTACAAATGGTTTGTACCATTATATTCGTGGTAAGATTCTCTACCTTTTAATTGTTTTTTTTTTATTTTCTGCCTTATTTTGTGCATTCCATTGCTCAATGTTATTAGTTTTTAGTGCTACTAACCGAAAGAAATTTCAATGGTGAAGAATTTTGGAGCACATTTGGTTTGTGGATTTGTGGAGCTTTTGCACCTTTTAAGCATTGATATCTTCAAACATTTTCTAAAAGTTCTTCTATCACCAACTTTTTGTAATCAGTTTCTATGTTTTAAAACATCTTCTTTATAGTATTTATTAAATAACATCTTCTTCTCATAAAGAATATAGAAAAAAGTTCTCAAGTTCTCAAGTCCTACACTATTTAATTCTTAAAAAAACTTAAGTGTTCTTTGTTGGAGAGAACCAATCCAAAATCATGTACTTGTATCCTAATCCAGTAGTGATCAAATGAGGCTTGAAGAGGCTAATAAAAAGAGTACTTATTGTGAGAGTAAATAGGAACTATTACTTCCTGAAAATTAAGTAGCTTGAGAAGAATATACAAAGATCATCTCACTTTTTCAAGGTTAAAAAGGGTTTTTAGTGGAACTCAACAAATTATTGAGAACTAAATGTAGGCAGTATTTGGCTAAACCAATATAAAATCATTGAATAATAGCTTTTTCTCTTTGTCATCTTATATATATATTTCATCATTCGAGTTTGTTGCTGAAATATGTGTTGTGTGTTTCTTTAAAACATGTTTCAAAAAACTGTTCTTGAAGTCTCTGTGTTTTCTCTTGATTTAGAAAGTTACTTTTTGAAGTATACTAATTATAACTTCTGCTGCCTTTAGCGAAAACTTGATAGACTCTATTTAGTATTTTAAAAATAAAAAATAAGTTAAAAGCATCATTTAACCCTCTTCTTGTGCTATTCTCAACCTACACTTTTCACCAAAAATATAGCTTCACAGTTCACAATATCCCCACAAAAATATAACGGAGGAAAACAAATTCATTTGTCAAGGACCGTGGGGAATCATGTGCGCATATGTTATGCCATGTCATGCGTAATGCACTTTTCCACTTGCATATTATCATATTGATATCTTATTATGTACGATCCCTTCTATTTATTCGTTTTATAAGTCTACGTGATGGCCCTTTTATCGATTAAATACTCATTACTTTGGGATAAATTAATCTCATATTTAAAAATTTCTTGTGAATTTTACAATTACAAAAAATACATCAGTCATTCCATATAAATTCATATAATTAAAATGATATTATTATAAATCTATATAAAAAGAGATACCTTTTGAATTGTGAAGACAAGTATAAGATATCTAAATTCTGAATAACTAATTTGTTTCTAAATATATTAATAAGGGCTCAAAATTAAAGTTTATTCCATTTTATTAAACATCATTATTGGTGGGGCCAAAATGATTGCAATGTATAAAACTGATGCTATTTAATATCGCCTACTAAATTAAGATGTGACATTTTTTTTCAATTTATTAATTTCTGGTGTATTAGGGAGTGCATGATGTCAGTAAGATTGTCGCATAAACTCCTTTTTTTGTGTTTTAAATAATTAAACTTGGCTCAAAAACTCTCAGATCAGACAACAGAGTAGCCAAGATGATATTAATACACTAAACATACAATATTTCAAAATTAAAATAAATAATGCAAGCAACAAGAACCTATAAATCACGAATATCAGACATGACATAGACATAGACGTAAGAAATACAATAAAATTAAAAAAATTATAAAACACAGACATAACATATATATATATATAATTAAAAATTTAAAAAAAAATAATATATTGTACAAAATATAATTTATATAAGCTTCACTAATTATTTTTTTATAAATTCAAAAAATTATATATTTTTGCTCTTTTATAATATTATTTATATTATGTTTTTTATATTATAGTAAGAAAAAAGTAAATTTTAAATTAAATATATAAAAATAAATATTATTGGTGTATCATATAAAATTCAATATAAATACATGTCCTACTTATAAATATGATACTCAAATAATATATCTGTGCCTCTTAAGAAAAAAAAAAAAAAAGGGTGTAAAGTAACTAATGCAAAACAACTGAACACCTATCACATAAACCCACTAAACATCCTATATTCCAGATCCAAAACCAAAAACTTACAGAATAAAAATATTATTTTAATATTGTAAAAGTAGAGAAATACTCATTTTATTATTATTAATGTGATGATAGGGTTCTATTTATCTCATTTTATTACATCTAATAATAATAAAATATATCTCTCAATAAATATCAACTTTTAAGTATCAAAATAACAATCTCTTTATGAAAAACAACTCATAGTAGTTAATTATGTCATTTGTAGGTGGTTTATGTGGCAATAAACGAAGCCTCCACCTGTTTTCACCTGTCGCTCACACCTAGCAGATATCACAAGTAAATTCTGGACATGAATCTAAGCAGAAATCGAATAAAATTTATGATATGCTAAGCTTCTCGGATCGCATGCCTGATTATGAAGCAACAAAGATTTCTAAACTTTACTATCATACAAAATAACTTAAACGTTTGAAAGGCATGAGATTGAAGTTGACTAATAAGCATTCAAAAAATCCTAATTGGGATGTAGGAGAGGATTTTTCAAGGTTGATACTTGAAAGGAGTGAGATAGGCGCACCTGAAAAAGACTGCAAGCATGAAGGTAAAAGCCGGTATAAGGTTGCTAAGAGCAGAAAAGAGAGTCGGTGAAGTGTATTGAAGTCCTTTGTATCCTGAAAGCTGAGCTACAAATCTGCCACACAATACCAATATATACACAAAGCACACCAAAAAAATAATAATAATAATAATAAGATCAATGATCAGATGTTAAAAGCCTTTAGACTTGTGCATTTTTTTCCTTACCCAATCAAACCAAGGAGCAAAATTCTGAAGATCAGAGACAACTTGAACGGAGGAACCCCTCTTGACCTGTATAAATTCACGTCTATCAAATAAATAGAATTATAGAAACAAAGGCAACATGCATTGAATTACAGAGAGAATAATCGATTTGGATTATACGAAGTAACAAACATTTAGTACATACAGTACCATCGGAAAATGAAGGGCAGAGGCAAAAGAAGAAAAGAGTAGAGGCCGCATATGAATAAACGATGAATGCATAGTAACTCAACCCCTTCTTAGTAGCTTCTTTGAATAGAACGTTGACACCGACGCCAGTACACTCCACTGCAACCATTGCAGAGAATGGAAGCACGTCCTTGTGACAATGCCTCCCTGCCATTGCTCTCTCTCTCTAATTCTGTAGGTATGTTCAACTTTCAGACTTTGTATGTGTTTTAGTCCGTACCATATAGTTTATGAAGTCATTCCAACGATTACATAAATTATTATATATTTTTAATTTAATTTTTCAAATAAAAAATAGGTGATATATTTAATTATATGAATTCAATTTAAATCCATTGACAGTGTTTTGTTTTTTATTGTTATTTAATCAAATTCTTCTATATACATGGCTTTTGAAATAGCAAAGTAAGAGTCAATTTTCTTATACCTGTTATAATAATATGTAATTGAATAATTATAAAAAAAGAATTTTATATTATAGTAAATTTATTTACTACTAGAAAAAATTACATTTTGATTATTTCAATAAAAATATTTAGTTACATTTTTATATAGCAAAATATAATTTAATATAAAAATAATTATAATGTTTTAAATTACAATGAAAAGACATGTCTCTTAAATTAAAAATTATTTAGTTGAATATTAAATCGTTATATATCCTTATTGCAATATTTTAAAAAGAATTATTTTTTAGATGTATGCAATCTTTATAATTGTTACTTTTATGTTTTAAAAAATAATATTCAACTCAATATTAGTTATATTTGGATAACTTCTGTTTAAATTTATAGATTTGATTTTGATGCGCTAACATTGTAAGTTTTATATTGTTATCTAATAATATATTGTCACATCAACTTAATGACCATCTTTCATTAATATTATTAACAAAATAATTAATAGTAAGCAAACAATAGGGAATTTCAAAATTCCAACAAACATAAGAAGGAATTAATAATGACAATATTTTAATTGGCCGAGAATGTGAATAGTAATACTCCAAACACAGGAGAATAAATAGTGATGCCCAATGACCGGGGTCAAGGGTGAGTAGTGCAACCTAGGGGTAAGGACAGAAGAGTGGAAAAGGATAGCCGATAAAATAAAGGAAAAGTTGCGCCTAGGAACTAGAGTAAAACTCTAGGACTAAGATAAAGACAAGGATAAGATTAAAAAAATATTTTTAACCTGGTAAAATTATTAAGGCATTAACCAAATAGTAAAGCGTAATAACGTTACATTGAAACACCGAAATTAACCTAATTGAACCTAATTGAAGGATACTAACTAAACCCTAGATAATTTTGACACAAATCAAGCACGTAAACATAGATATTTCTAACATGGTACATAACAAATTGATCCAAAAATGCTAGTAATTATCCGTTACCAACTTGGAGAACAAGTAAAGCTTATGATAAATAGGATAAGTCATCCAAAAATGAAACAAAAATCTCTCTTTTCTTACCTACATGCTCGCTGAATCTATATGCCCATTTTCTCACCTCTATTTTCAATTTTCTAAGCTTCCAAACACACACAAATGCAAGGTTATGTCATAGATCTTCATGCAAACTTTTTGAATCAATCTTTTGAACACATAAATCTACCCAAAAACCACTCTTTTCTTGAAAGAAAGCCTTGTTCTTGGAAGAGTTTGAAGAAGAAATTAGAATTAGAATTTGGAGAAGTCATAATCAACGAAAAAAGCTGAGTTTGGAAGTGAGATAGGAAGATCTAAGACTAAAACTTAGTGTATGTTTGATTTCTATGTTAGTTTTGGCTTGAATACTTGGAAATTAATCATGTTTATGCATGATGAAAAAATTATCCCCTAAGCTTTTGGATCATTTTGTTAGTATGTTTAAGTAGCTTGAAGATAAATTTCTAGTAGAACAAATTTAACTATTTCCGTAGAAACACTTAAATCATTATTCAAAGACTTGGAATTTGTTAAAGAAACAATTGACTATGTTGCTTGAAAGTTGTTGGTAATTGGCTTTGAATATCTTTAAGTATAACTTTGAGTTGGATCTTTAGATATGTGGGTTGAAAACCTTAAAAGTGTTAAACAACACTTGGTTACAATTTTTGAAATTTGATGAACATATGTGCAAGTAATCTAGCAAATAATGGAAACTAAAATTTGAAACCAAATTGGCCTTATTAGAGGAGGAAGCTCACTACAACAATTTTTAGCTATGGCAACGCCACAAAAATCGTTGCCTAAAATGGCCTAATGCCACGATTTATTTTACCATTGCTATTATAGTGCAATTTATTATAATGTTATTGCAACGAATAAAAATGTACACTTAGTGTGTATAAGTAACGGTTTAGTTGTTGTTACATAGTTTTTATATTAGGGGTTTTTTAACCTTTCTATATAATTAGATAAATACTACGCATAAAAACCATTGTTATTGCCTACAACACATAGGCTACATATAAAAGCCGTTCCCTATATATATTAGATAGTAATAAAGATTGTGCGTCCATCTTATTATTTTTCCCCAATATATTTCGGACAATTTTTGAACCTTCTCAAAGCCACTCTAGCCCCTTCCAAATCACTCTCAGTCACTCTCTCAACCACTCTCAACCAATGACCACCAAAATGGAGTGCTACCACTACCTCATCCATATCTCAATCTCTTTCCTCTCTGCTCTCACTTGCGTGACCCGATTCGCCCTCCGCCATAAGCCCCATTCGCCTACATTGCTTCTTGTGCCCTCCGCCCTGATTCTGTTTCAGATTTGGTTCCTATTTCTAGAGTGCACCCTCCACCTCTACGCCCCTCCGCCATAACCATTCCTAATTTCATTCTCGTATGGTGCATGCATCATCAACTCCAGGCCCTCATTGTTCGAACTAAGGAAGAATAAAGAGAAAAAGAAGAAGGCAACCAAGATTGGATTGGGGTTCACGGCCGTTCTTTGTTCTTTGGATTTGGGTTCGACCGTTCTCTACGCCCTCTAATGGATTGCATTTATGCATCCATTTTATATCCTAACACTGAATACTTTGCATTTGAATTACTCTTAATCGACATTTAAGTAGTGAATTTGCACCTTGTTCTCAATATGCATTATTAATTAATTTTATAGCCATTAGCATAGCTTTTAGTACATTCTTATACCTTGGAAGTTCTTTATGCTTTTAATCTATTTTTGGTTTTCCTGGACAACAAGGACTTTCAGGTTGATGCATTGGAGCAAGAAATAAGGACTCAGCAACACTGTTTACCGCCCAGGCGATGGTCAGAAGACAAGTCTAGAAGTCTTCAGAAGACCGCCCAGGCGGTTCTCAGGAACACTCAATTTTGGGGACATTCGTGGGCACACCCAGGCGGTGGTCAAAAGAATTTCGTATTTAAGAGACCGCCAGGCGATCGGTAGTTTTGGGCGCGTGAATTTGAGCCCAAGTCAGCATTTCTGAGGACGTTTTTTGGTTTTTGGTTTTATTTTGAGAGGAGGGACGTAAACGGGGAACTCTCTCTCTCTCTCTCTCTCTCTCTCTAGGAGGACTCTCTCTAGACTAGGTTTTTGGTATTACCGTTCAGTGGGAGTTCTTCTTATTTGTAATTTACAGTTTTTCTACATCATTGATTGTGAGACTCTTTCCATGGAAGAGTAATTCCTTACCGTGTCCAGGGGTGAGGATTGGAATTGTTCACGAGGTTTTCGCCTTTTTTTTCGCAATCGTGGTTGGTTTTCCTTTTCCTTCTTTTCAATTCTTACAATTATTGATTGTGTGAATCATTGCAATTATATAATTGGTTGAGTTGTTAACCTGATGTGATGTTTGTCCATTAGGCAAGGGATTGGAATCGATTTCGTTAGAAACTAGGTTGCTATAATTGTTATTTAAACTGAATTAGTTCATAGGATCACGATAGTGAATCACTAGTTCTTTTATTCAGTTAAATCCTTGACGGAAATGTGATTGTGTAACCATTAAGCAGAATTATTCCATTGTTATGTGTTTACATTTTTAATGGAAGCAACCACTATCATGATTTTATTTCTCGAATCAATCACTGAACAATTTTAATCTGAATAAACCCTTGTGCAGGTAATTTCTTTAACCGAATTTCTTCTTGATTTAATTTACTATTGACAATTTCTAAAATAAAGAAACCCCAATTTTGTTAGGATCAATTACATTGCTTCCACGTGAAACGACTCGGATTACACTATAACTACAATTTTGGTGTATTTCGGTGACTGAAAAATTATTTTAATTTGTTGCGGCGGTGACACTCGCACCAAATTTGGCCGTTCCGGAAGCAGTGTTATTGAATTTTTTTTTATTTTCATTTTTTTTGTTTTTGTTTATTTTATTTTATTTTATTTTATTTTTATTCTCTTATTTATTGATTTGTGTTTAAAAAAAAATCAGTTTCATTTTATTTGAATTTTATTTATGTATCTTTTCTTTGTTCCTGGTTGTATTTGATTGTTGATAATTAGTTTTATGACCCGTTCCCTTCCTAATTTTCCCATACTCCCAATTAATCCGAAGATTGAGAAAACCGCCAAAAGGCTTAGGAAGGCTGCAAAGGAAAGAGCTAATCTCTCTGGCAACCCTTCTTCCTCTTCTGATACAACTAGGGAACCTAATAATTTTTCTTTTTATTTTCCTGAACTTTCTGATCCTGTTGCTAGTGTTTCAGGTAATATGGGAGAAATTAACAAGACACTAAAGGAGCTTGCTGCTCAAGACTTGAACTATCAGCCATGGGGATCGTGTACCCGAAGAGGGGTGATTTTGAGTTGAAATCAGGGCTCCTGCACCATCTTCCCAAGTTTCACGGGTTGCTTGGAGAGGACCCACACAAACACCTGAAGCAGTTCCATGTTATTTGTATGACTATGAAGCCTCAAGGGGTGACGGAGGAGCAAATCAAGCTAAGGGCTTTTCCATTTTCCCTTGAAGGAGCTGCTAAAGATTGGTTCTTCTACATCCCCCATGGGACAGTTGATCAGCTGGGCCAGGATGAAGCGCATCTTCCTGGAGAAGTTCTTCCCAGCTTCTAGGGCAGCTGCCATCAGAAAAGACATTTGTGGTATTTGGCAGCTCAGGGTGAATCTCTTTATGAATACTGGGAGAGGTTCAAGAGGTTGTGTGCTAGCTGCCCGCAACATCAGATTTCAGGCAGCTATTGATCCAGTATTTCTATGAGGGATGTTGGTCATGGAGAGGAGTATGATTGATGCTGCTCAGTGGGGTGCATTAGTTGACAAGACCCCTGCAGCTAGGCTTTTGATTGAGAACATCAGAGAACTCGTCAGTTTGGGTCTAGAGCTGGTAGTAGCACCCGTCAAGTGGGTGAGATTTCTTGAGAGTAGCAGTGAGAGAAGAAACTGGATAAGCTACAGAATTTCTGAAGCAGATTGCACTAAATCAAGCTTCTCCGGTTAAAGCAGGTATAGGTGTGTGGCATTTGTTCCTGCGAATCTCACACTTCATATATGTGTCCTCATTGCAGGAAGATCCTACTTCTAGCAGCTGGTAACATATTTCCTGGTAGGCCTCAAAATCAAGGTGGACAGCAGGGTACAATCCATACAACAACACTTATAACCCCAGCTGGAGAGATCACCCCAACCTTAGGTGGAATAGTGCTCCTCAACAACGGCAACGGAAGTATGTTCCACCACCAGAGGCGGCAGTATGACCAGCCTACATTTCATCCACCACCACCTGTCCCATATCTCCCTAGCCCCCAGCAACCTCCAGCACTCCTACCTCCTGCTCCTTCAAAAGCACCATGGCAAGAGATGATGAAGATGATGATTGAGACTCAGAGGAAACAAGAACAAGCCATGCAAGAGATGAGGAATGCGATTCAGAGGCTTGAGGGTTCCCAATCTCGGAGGGAAGTGCATCTACCATTCCTTCATAGACAATTCCCAACCCCAAGGGGAATGTCTCTGCCATCACTTTGAGGTCTGGTACGATTTTACCTGAGGTTGTTAGTACTCCAGAGCAGGTAGTGGTTGAGAGCTAGGAAGAAGAAGTTGTTCAACAAAAGGTGCAGCAAGATAAGCTGCTCCAAGGGCAGAAGAGAAGAATAAGTGTTAAGACCCATTTCATTGCCCTTCCCAGAGAGTTACAAGACCCAAGAGGTCTAATGACAGGAGTTGGAAAAGGACCTCTTGGAGACGTTTAGGAAAGTCAAGGTAAACATTCCTCTATTGGATGCAATTCGGCAAATCCCAAAGTATGCTAAGTTCTTGAAAGACCTATGCACCAACAAGAGGAAGTTGAGGGGTAATGAGGTGGAGAGAATGACAATGGGGGTGAAAGCTTCTTCCCTTATTCAGCCAAGTCCGCTCCTTGTGAAGCACAAGGATCCAGGTGCATTCAATGTTCCCTGTACCATTAGGAACTTACACATCAGACAAGCTTTAGTGGATCTTGGGGCCGGTCAGTATCATGCCCCGTTCGGTATATGAGGCCCTAGGAGGGGAGAGCTAGCACCCACCAGATTGAGAGTTCAATTGGCCAAGAGACATTCAGAGTCCAGATGGGATACTTGAGGACGTCCTAGTCCAGGTAAACAATTTAATTTTCCTAGCGGACTTTTATGTTTTGGTTATGGAGGATAACACCAGTGCTCAGAGCACACATTGATCTTGGGGAGACCTTTTCTAAAACCGAGAACCAAGATCGATGTGTATGCTGGTACCTTATCTTTTGAGTGTGGGGATATGAAGGCTCATTTCTTTTTGTCTGATGCTATGAAACACCCACCTAAGGAACATTCTATTTTTAGCATTGATGTTATCGATTCCTTGATTGATGAGGTATTTGTTGGTTTGACTGAGAACTTTGATGAGTTATTGGAGCGGTACCGGAGTTTGAATGTTTTAACTGTGATGGTACCACCAATCTGCAGGGAGTGTGCCACTATTGATGCATCATTAACAGGGCAATTTTTTGAGAAAACTTTTGAACTTTTGGTAGCTAATGCCACAAGCCCTGTCATTGATACATTTAGTAGCATTACCCCCAATTCTGAGACTACTTGATTTCTGAGCCTATATTATATGTTTCTTCCACTGGATATGATGATTCTGCTGCTTTAGAATTGTCTGAGCTTAGGAACAGGTACCAGTTAGGGCCAGCTGAAGCCCCTCCCTAACCACCTCAAGTATGCATTCTTGGGGGAGGGCGAGACACTATCGGTCATCATAGCCAATGGCCTTTCTAAATCCCAAGAGAATAATCTGATTGTGGTTCTGAGAAGGCAGGAGGGCCATTGGCTGGACCTTGGATGATATCACAGGAATTAGCCCTCCACCTGCATGCAGGATATTTCTGGAGGAGGACTAAGCCGATTAGACAACCACAACGCGGCTCAACCCACTAATCCTTGATGTGGTTAAGAAAGAGGTGACAAGGCTCTTACGGCATCATCTATCCTATTTCTAACAGTGAATGGGTGAGCCCGGTGCAGGTGGTTCCTAAGAAGTCGGAATCACTGGTGAAGAATGAGAAAGGTGAGTTGGTTCAAACCGGTGTAAAATAGTTGGAGGGTTTGCATTGACTACCAAAGGCTCAACCAGGCCACGGAAGGACCACTACCCCTACCTTTCATTGATCAGATGTTAGAAAGGTTGGGAAATCCCATTATTGTTTCTTGGATGGCTACATAGGGTACTTCCAGATTCATATTGCAGGAGGATCAGAGAAGACCACCTTCACGTGCCCCTTTGGTACCTATGCTTAGGACGGATGCCCTTTGGGCTCTCGACAAGCCACCTTTCAGCGGTGCATGATGAGCATTTTTTATGACTTGTTGGAGGAGTGCATGGAGGTATTTATGGATGACTTTACTGTTTTTGGTTCTTCTTTTGATTCCTGTTTGAGTAGCTTAGCTAGAGTGCTACAGAGGTGTGTTGAGACCAACCTTGTTTTAAATTTTGAAAAATGTCATTTTATGGTTGAACAAGGTATAGTCTTAGGCCATGTAGTCTCTAGCAAGGGCATTGCCTTGATCCCGCTAAGATAGAAGTTATTACCTCTTTGCCTCACCTCACATGCGTGCAGGAGATTCGTTCTTTTTGGATCATGCAGGTTTTACAGGAGGTTCATTAAAGACTTCAACAAGATTGCCAACCTCTCACCTCCCTCTTGCAGAAGGATGCTGAATTTATATTTGATGACAGGTGCAGGAAGGCTTTTGAGAGGTTGAAGAAGGCTTTGACCACCACTCCAATCATCCAGCCACCTGACTGGAGTCAGCCATTTGAGCTCATGTGTGATGCTTCCGACCATGCAATGGGCACTGTGCTTACACGCGTGAAGGTAAGGCCCCTCATGCTATTTACTATGCTTCTCGTACTTTGGATGAACAATCCAATTATACCACTCCTGAAAAAGAGCTTCTAGCCATTGTTTTTGCTCTAGATAAATTTCATTTTTACTTGCTAGGCTCTAAAGTGGTGGTATACTCGGACCATGCAGCCCTTAAGTATTTTGAAGAAACAGAAGCTAAGCCTAGGCTCATTAGATGGATGCTACTACTCCAAGAATTTGATTTGGAAATAAAAGATAAAGCTGGAGCTGAAAACTTAGTAGCAGACCATCTAGCAGGCTTGAGCATCTTAGCCTGGACAACAGACCCCTTAATGATAATTTCCCTTATGAACAGTTAATGAGTATGTCTGTTGTTCCGTGGTATGCTGACATTGTCAACTACTTGGTTGCTAGAGTGGGCCCTTCACACTTTTCTCCAGCTCAATTTGCAAAGTTGAAAAGCGATGCTAAATATTATGTGTGGGAAGACCCTTACCTTTGGAAAATTTTTAGTGACCAAGTAGTTAGACGTTGTGTTCCTCAGGAGGAATTTGAGTCCATACTCCATTTTTGTCACACTTATGCGAGTGGAGGTCACTTTGGACCCCAACGCACTACTAGGAAGGTATTGGACTCGGGTTTCTATTGGCCTACCTTGTTTCGAGATGTTTTTAATTTTTGCAAGTCTTGTGAACGGTGCAGAGGACTAGGAACATCTCTTGGAGAAATGAGATGCCCCAACAACCCATACAATTTTGTGAAGTTTTTGATGTTTGGGGTATTGATTTCATGGGTCCTTTCCCTAGTTCCTTTGGCTATGTTTACATCCTCCTGCTGGATTATGTTTCAAAGTGGGTGGAGGCCATTGCCACCCGTACTAATGACTTCCTGTAGTTGTTGCTTTTGTTTGTTCTCATATTTTCTAGGTTTGGTATGCCTAAGGCCATTATCAGTGACCAGGGACGCATTTTTGCAACGGAGCATGGAAGCTTTCCTCGTAGATACGGGGTTGTTCATAAGTATCCACACCTTACCACCCCCAAACTAACGGTCAAGCTGAAATGTCTAACAGGGAAATCAAGAGAATCCTGAGAAACTGTGAAGCCCAACGAAAGGACTGGAGTGTAAGATTGGATGATGCTCTCTGGGCTTATCACACAGCCTACAAAACACCCATTGGGATGAGTCCTTTCAGGCTTGTGTTTGGGAAGGCATGCCACTTGCTTGTGGAGATGATGCATAGGGCTTATTGGGTGTTAAACAATGCAATATGAATTTGGGGGAAGCTGGTAAAGCCGAAAGTTGCAACTGCAATAGTTGGAGGAGTTGAGATATGAGGCCTATGAGAACTCACGGTTGTATAAGGAGAAAACCAAGGTGTTTCATGATAAGCATACCTTGAGGAAAGAGTTCCAAGAGGGGCAACTGCTCCTTTACAATTCCGGTTGAAACTGATGCCTAGGAAGTTGAGATCTCGTTGGGATGGACCTTACAAGGTCACAAAAGTATATCCCTTCAATCCTGTGGAGATTGAGGATCCCAAGTCCAAAACGAGTTTTAAGGTCAATGGACATCGACTAAAGGTATACCATGAAACTGCTATGGATCTTGGGAAGGAGGTAGAAGTGAAGCTGG
Source organism: Dalbergia oliveri (assembly GCA_030441495.1). NCBI lineage: Eukaryota > Viridiplantae > Streptophyta > Magnoliopsida > Fabales > Fabaceae > Dalbergia > Dalbergia oliveri. The sequence continues at coordinate 36,481,040 of JAMLFY010000008.1, read as the reverse complement.
TGTAAGCTCATTACCCTACGTAAGGGCTCTGCACGTCCAACTTGGGACGTTAAAGCAAAGTGCTGGGTGGGAGACAACCCACCCTGTTTATGGGGTCCAGATGTTTGGCATTAGATGAGCAAATTTCCCTTGCAGAATTGGTGCTTCCTGGAGACCGCCAGGCGGTCAGAGGTAAAGTGAGTGGACAAAATGAATTCCTGGAAACTGCTCAGGCGTTAATGACCCAGGCGGTCAAGGGTAATTGGGTCAGCCGGAGGTCCAGGCGGTCACGTGGTTTTCAAAAAAAAAAAAAGGAAGAAGGAGAGGAGGGAAACCACGTTTCACTAAAAGCGGCCCTGGCACATGACCGCCCAGGCGGTTGATGACCACCCAGGCGGTTGATGACCGCCCAGGCGGTCTTTCGCGGACACCAACCGCTACATTAGCACACTAAACCACGTGCCCCCTCATTTCTCGTACACACGGCACCTCCCCTCCCTCATACTCACGTTTCTTCTCTCTTCCACCTCATCTTGCTTTTGTTGTGCGATTTCCTCTAGGTTTGCATTCCCTTTACCTTCCCTCACTGATCTCTGGCTATTTCCTCTTTTTTTTTAATTCGGTGCACATTGCTATGATTTTTGAGTGGGTAATGTTATTCATGCCATATGTTTGATGAAATGCTTCATTGAGCTCTTTTCTCTCTTTTTGCTTCACGTTGGGTTTGCTTAAGTGACTCTAACCAGCCTAATCATTAGTATTTTCTTTTTCTCGTACACTTATTTGCATGAATCACTAGCAAACCCATCATTTTGCATCTTGGCTGCCTTATACCCACTTACTCCATTTGCGCACTGGGCTTTACTTTGTTTTTCTTTATACTTTGCTCATTCGTCTTACTCAGGCACTACATTGGTTAAGTCCTGATGTTGATATTTCTTTCCTTCCTTCTCCTTCTCTGGACTAGATTCATGCACATCTCTTGTAACACCCTAATAATTAACCGAATACACCTAGGTTGTATCTGATTAATTACTAGACTTTACTCTTTGCTTCAGTTCTTTCATCATACTTTGAAAATACTTAGTGAAATTACGAGCCATTTTTTTTTGTTATAACATAATTGAAAACGTGAGCCGCGCATAACGTGAACAATAATCAAAATAAAGTGAATAATGTGCAGACATAGCATGAAAAACACATCATATTGGCTTTATCATATAACATCCATAATTACATAACACATAGATAGTTTGCCTACCAACAGAATAAGACTAGGTGTAGGCAATCTAACAAAACATAAATAATATATGGATGGAAGGACATCCATTAATGGCACCTAGTAATAACACTCCAAGGATAGGGATAGATATCTGAAATATACGAGTGAACTAGGATCAAGTTCACTACCAGGTGAAAGCCTCAATGTGATTCACGAACGCTTCCTTCTGTTTTGAAGACGAGATGGAAAGAAAAATAGAGGGAGTGAGAAACTTATAAAAAGAATCTCAGTAGGGTACTCACCTCATGATGCATTGTGTCATCATCATCGTCCCCAGGAACCTGGAGTTTCATTATGAAATAGTGAGCATGCTAAGATTGATTTATTAAGTTCGAAAATATACTTTATCGAGGTTCGTCGGTTTTAATCATGCGTCTTATAATGCATCATAAACTTAGCATGTCATGTTTATAATGAACTTTTCCTTTCACATATAATAACATAGTTATGCATAAGACCACATCATATTCCTCATCATCATATCATAAATACTATGCATAGAAGAACATCATATTTCTCATCATCATCTCATAAATACTATGCATAGAAGAACATCATAATCACATAATACGTTACTTAGTTCCTTAGGTGACTTAAAATTACTTTCATCATCATTTTCCTGGGCCACCCTATACTCCACCCTTTTGGGAGTAATCTAGGTTATGAGCTCATACCTTACTAGTCGTCACTAGCATATACTTATCCCTTTTGATAAGTTAAAATCCCGACTCTACCCTTTTGAGAGAACGGGCTAGGGGCAAGAATCACCTTTTCACCACCTCTAGTCTGATGGGTCTTAAAGGATCATTTTCTCAAGATCACCTTTTCACCACCTATAGTCTAATGGGTCCAAAGGATCATTTCCTCATGAGTTTAAGTCACCATTAAGTCTTAGCATGTTATATCATAATCATCAAGATGCATGAACATTCTCATTGTTTGCAATAGCAATTATAACATGCAAGCCATGAAATCATTCAATAATATCAAATTCTCAGTAGGCATTACATCATCATATAACTGACATTCCAAAGCATCAAAAGATGTCATCTAAAATTTTCACAATAAAGCTCCCTTAAATAACCAACTCTAAAATTGGGTAACCTTAATTATCAAACTAATTACTTATGCATCTAAGGGATTTATTACCATCAATTATAAGCCTTAAGAACATTATTAGACTATATGGGGTAGCATAGAAGTAAGTTGTTCTTAAGGTTTATGTGCTAGAAGTTACGTTTTTAACCCTTTCTCGTTCCGGCTTTCCCTATGATGCTAAAATTAATTACTAAACCAATTATGAATCATTTCCCTTATCTAAACATAATAATATCTGGTTCTTAAGGTCACTAAAGGCTCTGGACAGAATGCATAAATTTCATTCTCTAAAGTTCTAGAAATCTTGCTTTTACGGTTTTCTAGGAAGCTAGTTTTATCTCTAACATGCATAGAATCATTCCTTTAGCAATAAACCATAATTATCACAACTTCAAACATATTAAATCATCATCATTTATTGGTACTAATCTCATATCAGAAGCCGAATCATGAACCTCATATAATTGTATAAAATCACATTTTAAGTGAACATAAAATATTAGTTTCCCGTAGAATCCTTGCAAAGCTTTAAAACTCTTTTAGAAACTAATTCTTTTTGAAAGAATCTTCATAATTAAAATTCTCACTTAAGATAAAAGGAGCAAGTCTTGAGCTTAAGAGATTTATGTGATATCTTAGAATCATAAACATGCTATGCAACCTCATTTTAATCTTGTCATTATAAGGTGATAACTTGGAATTATAAACATGATATGCAAATCCATTTCTTTATCTTTAAGATTTAAGGTGATGACTTGAAAATTAAACATGATGCAAGAGCTTGAAATATAAACATGATGCAAGAAACTAGAGCGCGTAGTCCGCACAGGACCAGTGGAGGGAGAAGAATCTTAGAAGGGAGCGGCGGTAATCCGCACTGACTGGTGAAGGGAGAAGAGAATTATTATTACATCTTTTTAAGCTCCAATCTCAAGACTTCTTAAAGAATCAATTCTTTAACTCCAATAATCTTATTTCTTTGCTTGTGATACTTGGGCAAGTCTTTGAGCTCTAGGATCTTTAGGTGATGACATAAAAATAAACATGTCATGCGTTGATTCTTTTAGCCATTATAAAATAAAGTGAGAGCATAAAATAAATATGAGATGCATCTCTTTATTATCTTTGAAGATTAAGTGACAACTTGAAATATAAACATGAAATGCAAGCTTGGAAATTTAAACATGAGATATGCAAGTTCATTTATTCATTCTTGAGAATTTAGTGATGACATAGAAAGTAAACATGATTATGCAAGGCATAAACTTAAACATGGATGCAAGTTCATTTTATTTCTTTACTAGAGCTCCTCCAAGACTTTAGAGAAATATAAATTCAACCCAATATATCTTAGCAAGACAAAGTGAAAAATACATCTTTCAAGTTCTAAACTCAAGATCATAAAAACATCATAAAAATATTATTCTTTAAAGTTTTGCATCAAGTGGAACTTTCAAGCTTTAGAGGCCTAACTTGTGATGGATTCACAACCCACCTTCAAGGTCCTCATCATCAAGCCATCATCTTAGTCCCACCTAGGCCATATGGCCAAATTGGTTAAAGAAAAATGAAGAGAAAACCGAAATGAAAAGCTAAGAAAAGTCCATGAAATTAACATTTTGAACCAAAAACACACTTAGCAAATCATAGAAATAAATTAGAAACAACTCCCTACCTAATCTGATTTGAAGGAAAGGAAGAGAACTTGGTTTCTTGGAGTGAAATGAAAGAAAATATTCTTGAAAACTTGAAGAAAGAATTCAGCCAAGAGGAGGAGGAAATGAAAGCTTTTGGTGCTTCTAAGAACTAGAATTGTGTAAGTTATGATCAAAGGCTTCTAACACCTCTTCAAGCATGCCTATTTATAGAGATTTTGAAGCTCATAAATGGACAAATGAAGGAGGAAGGCTGATGGATTTTCATGGGGAACAAAGGGAGGAAAATCATTCCTTGTTTAAGGCATGTTTTATGCCATGTTTTAGGGAATTTTTGGCATTTTGTTTTAGTGTATCTTTGGGCAATTATTCTGATGCATAATGGCTCAATAATTTCGTGCATTACAGCCCAAGGAGGAGAAATTTGTGTGTTCCATGTATTATTTAGGTGTAGGTAAGGTATTCATGCAATTTAGAGAATTTACGGTTAAGGGTTTAGGTGAATTAGTAAGCAATTTGAGTGTTTTAAAGCAATTTTAGGTTCTAATCAATTTAAATAAATAATTTTGACTCTAGATTAATAATTAGAATTTAATAAGCTTTAATTTGAGCCTAATATTGCTTAGGTTTCGTTAGACGAATCAAAAATCTCAAAATTTGTAAAACTCACAAAGACAAGGGCAAAACGGTCATTTTACTTAAAAATTGCCCGAGACCACCCGAGCTTAACCAATGGTTAATCATAACTTAAAAACATGTTTTAAAACATTTTAGTGAGGTTCGGCTAAGTCGGCATGCAATCGGAGTTAAAACCGCAAGGGCGTTTTGGTCATTTCGCGTGAAGCTCAAAATTATGATTCTTCTCCTCTATTAACACACATAACACAAACAATCCCTTATTATCATCAAAACATCCCCTTGAGGATGGGTGGGGCCCACGATCCTCATTTTCTGAGTAAAATAACCTTAGGGGCATTTTGGTCATTTTACACGTACAGAAAATCGGGGTTTGCAACTCTCGCACGAATTGCTCCTAACCTTTCTTCTAATGTTATATTCCTTTATTGAGGATTGTTTGGTCTCAAATTATATGAAAAATTACCTAGGGTAATTCGGTAATTTCTAAACGACAATAAAAATTATAGTAAAAATTGGGCATTACATCTCTTCTTTTTCAGGTACCATGGCTTCAGAAGTGATCAGAATAGAGGCAAGCGACCTCGAGTGTCGGGCACTTCAACACCTCCTACAGAACCCGCCAGATCCTGTCTCGCCAGTTTAAGGCAGAGGATAAATATGAGACTACCATAAAGGAGCGCCCCTCCTTCATGAGTGGAAATTTGATTTTCTGGTGCGAAACCCAAAGTGCTAGTTTTGAGACCATTGAAGAACAACATGGGGGTTTTTTTGGAGGTGCAGGGCCCACCAACATCACCATTGTCTGAGAATTCTATGCTAACTGGGATCATGTGGGTTGGACAAGGTATATGTTCGGGTTGGCGACTCTCAGTAACCCCCAGGCCATCGGGGAGGCCCTAGATTCCAGCCCTCCTGATGATGATGCTCCGATGAATACTTTCAGCTTTAGGAGGAGGTTAATATGGGCGACGTCCGCGCCATTGGCCGCCAGATGTCGCCTGGGAATTCAATTCCCAAGCAAGGATCATTAGTTTGAAGAGTTCCCAGCTCACTTGAGTCCGGTTATGGATGAGGTTAGCTCTCTCCCATATCCTACCCTGTGGACACACCCATCTTATTATTGTGGAGCAAGCACTCCTTGTATATTGTCTGATGGAGAGAAGGCACATCTATGTTCCTGGTATCATCCATCGGCACATGTCTCGTATGCATGAGGGCAAGTCTTCCAGGGGCTTCCTCTCTTGCTCTGGTCACCAAAATGGCCTTTCAAGCACAGGCCGACCTTCCCAAAGACGAGCTCGGCGCACCTAGCCCAGTGATTGCTACAAAGAAGCTATCTGATCCAACTCACGCAAGAGTAGAGATGGAAGAACAGAGGGTCCTTCTAACCCTATGCGGTCGTCCTTGCCCGCCTTGACTCTATGCGGATGGAGCTTCGAGCACACATCACTGAATCCATCGGGCCTCCGAGGAGCGAGTTATGTGGCGTATTGGCCACCTGAGATGAGGGTCCAGGGTATTGATCCTCCGCTAGCATGAGCAGCCACCTCCTCATGGCCGACCACCCTAGTTTGTCCTGCACCACCTGCTAGGCGCTCCGCGCCATGTGACGACTCTGATTCTGATTCTCGAGAGGCGACCCCAACGTGAGCTCAGCAAGGCTGAAGACTTCGACGAGGCTGATAGTGCCATACTTGGTAGGCATAGGACAGTGCCTTTCTGTAAGTGTGGGGAGGGGGTCATTCTATGGACTTTCGTTTTATTTATATTTTATTTTGTTTTATTTTTGTAGTACTTTTCATCATCTTTGCACTCTTCTTTTCTTTGTACTCTTTTGTCATGCCTTGCTTTTCAAAGGGGAGTTAGTAATTGATGGTTGAACAATGCTTGCGCCTTATAATCTCTTTTGTCTTGCTTTCCATGGTGCACTAGTTAATCTGATAGTCACATGAGTATTGCAATGGAATATGTTTGGCTGGTTAATTATAGTTACATGTGAGCTTTTGGACCTAAGTGTGATTTTTTATGTTTAATCACTTGAATTGTTGATGTGTGTGCACTCTCTTGGAATGGACCCTAGAACTTGCCCAATTGTTGGTTAATGCAATTGTCTTCGCATAGTCTGGCATGTTTATGATTGAGGCATTCCTTCTTTCCACCCACTTAGCCATAGAGCCTACCCCGCATGCATTTTTCCATTGGCTACCCCGATTTGAGCTTATTCTCCCATTTTCGTTGTTTAGTACAATTTAAGCCTAAGTGGAAAACAATGAACAACAACCAACTTAGGACATGTAAAAGCTTGGTGCAAACTAATTGTGTAATAATCTAAGTGTGGGGAAACCATTGCTAGAGGTGGAAGGAAAAAGAACTCCTGACCCTTGAAAGAAAAAGCTGTGGATTGATGGACATGCAATTGTTAAAAATAAAAATAAAAAATAAAAAATAAAAAAAGAGAGAGAGAGAGAAGAAGAAGGAAGAAAGATCCATCAATTCACCCTTGCAAGCAACTGATTTGGTCTGAATCAAGAAACACTAACGAAGCAAAAGAAAGAAAGTTCAATCAATGACCTTGGTTTCTCTCATGTTAGTTCTTGTGTTGCACTTTGCTCTTGCAGGGACTAGGTTTAGCCCATCACTCTCTTCAATCCCACCTATCCCTAAGCCCAATCAACCTTGAGAAGACTCCTTGAAATATGTTCAGACATGTGATTGACAGTAGTGACTTAGAAAAAAAGCAAGTTTATAGAAGAATCTCCTTGTTGAGTGCTGGAGTGCATTATGAAATTTAGGAACTTGAGTGAAGAGCAATACACATCTTTCCTGTAAGGTTAACTCAGTCACACTAGTTTTGCTTGTGCTTACCATGTGCTATTTTGATTGACCTGGTATGTGCCATTAAATCTTGACTTCTTTGTTGTATATCGGATTTTTAGTCATCACTAGCTACCTCCCTTGTTTGGTTAGTTCTGGCATATCATTTGTGTCATGCATCTTGCATCCATAACCTTAGTAGCATCTGTATTCTCAATTTCATTCTCATATTAATTCCATGCATGAGGACATGCAATTGTTTAAGTGTGGGGAGATTTGAAGGATTGCATTTATGCATCCATTTTATATCCTAACTCTGAATACTTTGCATTTGAATTGCTCTTAATCGATATTTAACAAGTGAATTTGCACCTTGTTCTCAATATGCATTATTAATTAATTTTGTAGCCATTAGCATAGCTTTTAGTACATTCTTATACCTTGGAAGTTCTTTATGCTTTTAATCTATTTTTGGAGTTTTTCCTGGACAACAAGGACTTTCAGGTTGATGCATTGGAGCAAGAAATAAGGACTCAGCAACACTGCCGCCCAGGTGATGATCAGAAGAGGCAAGTGGGAAGTCTTCAGAAACCGCAGGCGATTTTTATGACTACCCAGGCGGTTCTCAGGAACACTCAATTCTGGGGACATTCGTGGGCACCGCCCAGGCAATGGTCAGAAGAATTTCGTATTTAGGAGACCGCCTAGGCGGTTAGGTAGTTTTGGGCCGCATGAATTTGAGCCCAAGTCAGCGTTTCTGAGGAATTTTTAGGTTTTTGGTTTTATTTTGAGAGGAGGGACGGGGGGGGAACTCTCTCTCTCTCTCTCTCTCTCTCTCTCTCTAGGAGGACTCTCTCTCTCTAGACTAGGTTTTTGGTATTACCGTTCAGTGGGAGTTCTTCTCATTTGTAATTTACAGTTTTTCTACATCATTGATTGTGAGATTCTTTCCATGGAAGAGTAATTCCCTTACCGTGTCCAGGGTGACTGAGGATTGGAATTGTTCACGAGGTTTTCGCCTTTTTTTTTATCGCAATCATGGTTGGTTTTCCTTTTCCTTCTTTTCAATTCTTACAATTATTGATTGTATGAATCATTGCAATTATATAATTGGTTGAGTTGTTAACCTGATGTGATGTTTGTCCATTAGGCAAGGGATTGGAATCGATTTCGTTAGAAACTAGGTTGCTATAATTGTTATTTAAACTGAATTAGTTCATAGGATCACGATAGTGAATCACTAGTTCTTTTATTCAGTTAAATCCTTGACGGAAATGCGATTGTGTAACCGTTAAGTAGAATTATTTCATTGTTATGTGTTTACATTTTTAATGGAAGCAACCACTATCATGATTTTATTTCTCGAATCAATGATTGAACAATTTTAATCCAAATAAACCCTTGTGTAGGTAATTTCTTTAACCGAATTTCTTCTTGATTTAATTTGTTGACAATTTTTAAAATAAAGAAACCCCAATTTTGTTAGGATCAATTACATTGCTTCCACGTGAGACGACTTGGATTACACTATAACTACATTTTTGGTGTATTTCGATGACTGAAAAATTATTTTAATTTGTTGCGGCGGCGACACTCGCACCACCCTCTCCACAAGCCCTCGAGCTTCTACGCCCTTTGCCACAGGCCTCAATTTCTACGCCTTCCGCTTCTACACTTCAGCCTCAACACAAATCGCTCTCTCTGTTGGCACCAATTTTCGCTCCTCTGTTGTGACACAAAACGGAAGTCACCTCGCCCGTTGTGAAGGCTTGCGCTATTGCTTCTGTTGCCTCCAGGGTCTCTCACTTTCTTAGCTAAACCATTGTTGCCTTTTGTTTATGTTTGTTTGCGTGGTTATTAAGTTTAAATGCTGAAACTTGAAATGAATGGATGACAGGGGTGTCACTTTTATTTGTGGGCGTGCTAGTGTAGAATGCATTTTGGGCTGTGAGGCAAAATATGGTGGTGATGATGAGGTCTTGAGGTACTACTTGGCTCAATTTGAAAAGGTATTCAAGTGGAATTTTGATATATGATGGTGGACAAGCTTGTTTTCTTTTTTCTTCTCTTTTTGTTTAAGTTTTGACTATGTAAATTAGTTGCTATATCATATCTTCCTTTTTATTTCTTTGAATGCACTGATTATACGGTTTTAAGAATGGTGGCATGAATTGCTTGCAGCAATGGTTTGCTGTGGGTGGCTTAACAGAGCCTTTTTTCTCTATTTTCTTTTCAAATGTATTTATTGCAGAAATAGGTTCTTGTTCTTTCTTTATTGATTTTTTTCGAAGTAATTGATGTCATATGGTGTACCAATCTTGCACATTCTGATTTCTAAGCTTCTGTTTCCATTTTTTATTTTTTTTTCAATTTTATTTTTCCCAAACCATAGAATTGGTTTCTGGAATGGTGGTTGTGAGAAGATAAGGCATTTGGGCCTTCCAAGTTCATGTTTTGTTTATTCTTTACATTACTTTGTTTTCTACATTGTCTTTGTTGTCAAAATTGGGGAAACTGGTAAAACTTTGAAGCTTTGTTTCCACATGCAAATAGAATCTAATACATATCTATCTTAGTGAAAAAGATTTCAGTGATCTAATACCAAGCACGGATTCTAATTTTTTATTAAATTACTAGTGATTTGCTTGGTCTATCTCTATTATTTGTAGTTATGAAAATTTAGATTTTAGATGCTGGTGGTAACAATTATTAGTATTTAGTAATTTAATTGAGGATGGAAATTGTTTCCTTTTTTATTTTTGGGTGAAGTGGGAAGTTGGAAAGGGTAAACAATTATTTAACTAGTTCAATTCTTTTGTCCTTTGAAATTGTGGACTTCTTTATGGAATGCATCCTACCTCTCTTAGTTCCCTATTATGTTAAAGAACAAGGGTTTTTTATTCTAATCATCCTTGAATCCATTCCTTGAAAATTTGAGAAGGTGTGGATTTCAATGAGATGTTTTTAACTGTTAATTGAGGGATGATTTTGATTCTCTTGGAAAATGGTTCAAGCTTTGTCAACTTGAATTTTGTGTTCATTGTTTTCTCCAGCAACTTGGATTTCTCAAGGTGCATTCATTGATCCCCTTGATTGTAATTTTTATTAATTCTTGTGGAATGTTTTTACTTGTTGATTAATCTTTCTTTGCAAATGAATAGTTGAAAATTGACTGTATAGCTTGCCTTTGTTTGGTCCCAAAGAAAATTGATCATACTTTGCATTGTCTTCAAATTGAACCACTTCCATGAAGTTAATTATATGATTGGGATTTGAAAGTGTTTCAATAGTTAATAGTTTCCTTGTATTGCAATTTGCTAAGAACTCAAAACCATGTGGATTTGCCTTGATTGAGATATCCTAAGTTTGGTATGAATTTAGTTCTAGAAGTAAGGAAATGTATTCATTCTGATTGAATTCTAATAAATTGTGGGCTATGCTTAATTGCTCATTTCATGTTGTGTCAAAATGTTGGCTTCGACCATTAGCTTCTATTATTTGATTTTTTTTACTTCTTTCTAAAACATGATCCATTTAGTTTAATAGTCCTTAAGCTTTGATTTTTTAGATTGGGTTATCTCCCTAATATTTGTTGTATTTGATGCCCAATCTTACTCTCTATTATTCACTATGATCAAATTTTAGTGATCAATAAAAATTGTGGTTAATTGTGTCTATAATTTCTATGAAGAAAAGGGATCATGAGATGAGATGGACTTGTCTCTTTCTATTTCACACTACCAATCCAATTGTTCTCCTTACTCTTGATTTCAAGTTTCAACCTAGATGTAAAAATTAAATACTATATATTTATTTACCTTTGAACTCTCTTAAAAAATATAAGCGACTATATATGATACTAAGCTAGAATCCATATGTTAATGTTCTTTAGTGTAGGGTACTTTCTTTTCATTCTTTTTTTTCCTACTTGAATTGTTCTAGCAATTGTTCATGTGAAACTTACCTTTTCTATTGATTGATTATATTATGCCATTATAAAGAATGCTTATATTGTTTCCTGCTAATTGTAGGGCCTTAACACATTAAACATCCCTTTAGCATTTTGAACATCTTAAGTTGAGCCGCTTGTCTTTGGTTCTGCCACTTCAAGGACAAGCAAGCCATTTTGCATCTTTTTTATTCTATAAAGTTAATATACTCATGCCTATTAATAGTAGCTTGATTGGATAGTTTGACCTTTAAGGTTAATTCATGAACATTATGCTATGAATTAATTTATTAAACTTGATTACACCTATCATCAATGCTTTACTTGTCAATGCTTATGTTGAAATTGTTTGTCAACTACACCATATAAAGCATCTTTCCTTTGTAATATTTGCTTACTTGCAATTATTTGTCAACTACAAATTACCTTGTGAACTAAATTTTATGATTAGATGTTCAAGGGTATGAACTTATTTAGAGGTTTGTAATTGTTCTCAATTATTAGGTATTCATGATTTTGAATTAATTTGAGTAAATGCTTGTTTGTTCAACAGGAAAATTGTGTTGAAGGAGAGAAAGAACCCAACCACCAAGAATTTGAAGATCAAATAGATGAAGAGTGATAGAGATTAAGATTGGGGGATGATAAAGGACTTTGATGCTACACTTTATGAATTTTTTGTGCATAGTGAATATTTTGCAACTATCAACACTTACATATTTCAAGTTAGATCCTCTTATTATGTGATTTCAAGTAGTATCTTGTAGGTCATGACTTGTATATGCCACTTGTGACAAAGGTTATTAATGTGTATTTAAATAGATCTTATGGATTTAAAATTGGAATTTGACAATTATGTATGTGTACTTGTCATGAATATGTTGACTTAGAATGAGTTTTCTCTTGGTTTTTTAGTAATATAATATTGTAATCAACATATTAAAAAATGCTTATTGAAAGAAGCAACACTTGTAAAATTGTTCTTTATAAATGCTAGTACTAGTTATAAAACTATTGCCTATTGGGTTAATAGACAACACTTATAAAACTGTTCCAATAAATAGTAATATGGATTATAAAACCGTTGCTTATTGAAATAGCCAACATATGGAAAACCGTTACTTATAATTTTTAACTTCTCTAAAAAACCGTTGCTGATATTGATTAAAGCAACACTTGTGAACCGTTGCTTAAAAGTGGCCAACGTTTCTAAAACTGTTTTAATTGTCAAATAATATGTTATGGTTTAAAACCATTGCTTAATGGTTGGCAACGGATACAACCGCTGCCTATTCTAAAGGCAACAGTTTTCTAACATGTAACCATGGTTTTCATTGTTGTCGAAGAACAAAAATGTAGTAGTGAAGAGAAGAAAATGTTTTGTACTATGTAAATCTTGAATATAGGGTTATGTTAGGATATAATTAAAAGGTAATTATTAAAAAACTTAACTATTAAAAACTTAATTAGACACCTTCATTAGAAAATTTTAGCTCTCTTGAAATACATAACTATTAAAAAATGAAGTTTTTAGACAATTGAAAAGAATCAAAATCTTAAAGATCTATGAATAGAAAATTTTAAATAAAGAAGCTTGAAGAAAACTATGTGAAAGAAGTATTGATGTGTATGTCTATAAAACATATTAATTATGTTGCTAACATAAAGTTTAGTAAACTCCAAAGAATAAGCTAGTAAAGCTATATGATGAAGTTTAGAGAAATATTCTACAAAAGGATAAAGTTTAAGCCTATGTAGAGTACATGGAAGAGATAATGAGAACTTAAAAATCTCAAAATTTTAAGCCAACTTAAAAGTTTTAAGCATGAAAAATTAAGAACTTTTCATAAGATTTTACAAAGAAAAAGTAAGCTAGAAAACAAGTAATAAAGTATTTATATTCTTGATTCTAGGCTTATGAACTCAATTTTGGTTATGTGAAGTATATAGTTTTCTTAATGAAAAGTTTTCATATATTGATGTTGAAACATTCTTATGTGCGTATTTTGAAATGTAACATTGAGATTATGTTGTTATATGTCATAAGATAGATGATATGAAAAGGATGTAGGTAATGTTCTACTGTATCAGATTGAAGTATAGAATGATAGCTTGTTTATGATCATCTACATTTTCAACAAGTGACATTTATATTTATAACACAATAAGAACCATGTATATAAAGCTATCTACAAAAGGAACAAAGCCTAAATGCAAATGATTTAAAATCTTGATATTCAAGAAGTATTCTAGTTTTTTTCATAATTTTGCAAATATCTTGAAATCATAGCATAAGAGGTGTATCCTAATAATATGGGTTTATATGACTATAATTCTTATCACAAAGGGAGTATATGCATTCTAAAATGTTTCCTAACTTTCACATGTGATTATTATAATACACCTTAATCATGTATTTACCTATGTAACACGCTGAGTGTTATGACCATCATATTCATATCCAGGTAATATTGGTATTATTTATAAGCTCTTATGCAAGTAAATTTTCTTATTCATATTCACTTAGTATGGTGTTAGCTGACATATAGTTGAAACCTTATGATAGATGTAAAATAATATATAAACACTATTAGATTTCTCAAGTACCAGAGTACATTATATAATATGTCATCCATAGTTAAGGGCCATTATCAAATGTCCTCTATCCAAAGCATGTCAAAATACATCAAAGTACAAAAATATTCCTACTTTAAAGTAAAACTCATCAACTATGCCTATAATCCTAACATAGTGTGGTTAGGGAGTTCCTGTGTGTCACTAACTTTCTAGTGAATGTCATTCTGTTGATTTAGGTAGACATGGAATACACATGGGATGAGAATTCTAAAATTCTCAGGAGGTACTCTCATACATATACAGATGTCATCCTTATCTATCCAGCCTTTGTTTATTCATAAAATATTACATGCAAATAGAATAAGCAATAATAATTGGCTTAACTTTTAAGAAAATCTTTACCAGATGTAGGCACATTTTATTTAATCATTATCATTTAGAGTATAAAATGTTAACCTGAAAGATAACCATCCTGATCTCAATAAAGTAATATACTTATTTACTTAGCACATAGCATAGGGGACTATTTAGGACAATTGTTACTTTAATTATCTTGCCTTTCACTTATGGTGGCTTATTCCACTTCTGGGTAATAGATTATTTTTCAGGATCGACTCATTCCTATACATGATAATTGGATTTACTTTCTCCAATTCTTCACAGAGACCTATTCCTAGTTGGGTTTATTTTCCATGACTTAATTCAAGGATAGTCAGGTTTACTTTCTTTACATACAGATGTACTTTCTCAGCTTAAGAAAATATAATCTCATCTTTTCTCATATAAAAGCAATTGTCAAAATTATTCACAATCTTGTGCACATAACATCATCAATAGATTCATATAGCATAATGAAATCAAATCATAGTCATTCCATCATATTTTCAGCTAGTTTAGTGTGATGTCCTGATTTTCAATCTAAAAGAAAATTATCGATTAGCTACTAAATCTCATCAAAATAGAGCAAAATAAAATTTTAGAGTTAATTCATCATGTCTATGAGACCCTGTAAAAATTTCAAAGGAAAATAAGATCTTTGGCTCTTGGAAGCTTTAGTCCTTGCTCTTAGCTTCCTTCAATTCTACCCAATTATTGATCTAACCCTATTAAGTTCTCTTATAACACAACAAGAACAACAGAAACTTGATAATATGATGAGGTGAGGGTTTTTTATAAGGAGTTGATTTGAAGTTACAAAGGATAGTATATAGGTTGTGCTTTTGGTTTTTTTTTTTTTTGAGTGAAATTTAATATTTCTAGCTAAGGTTCTTGTATTTCCTAGAGGAAGAAGATGAAAATGGTTGTATGAGGGGGACTTGGCGAAACTTAGATGGAGGAAATGGTAAGATTTTTTATTTCATTCATTTTAAGATAATACACATATTAATTCCTATTATAAAATGTTCTAAGCCATA
This sequence comes from Dalbergia oliveri, assembly GCA_030441495.1. Lineage (NCBI taxonomy): Eukaryota > Viridiplantae > Streptophyta > Magnoliopsida > Fabales > Fabaceae > Dalbergia > Dalbergia oliveri. The sequence goes on along the minus strand of JAMLFY010000008.1, from coordinate 36,465,632 downwards.
CACTTGTCACATTAGGTGTCCAATTTGCATTGCAAGTTTCATATCGGTGTAAGAAATTACACATTATAATTTAACTAAATGGGTAAAATACCATATGTGAAAAAATATTACCCGAAATTTAATTTTGGGTCTAACATTTTCATTTCTAACCCTTCCTAACTTTAATCCTATATTTTCTCAGTCTTGGGCATTTCCGGATTCTAATTATAGGGTTTCGTTCAGGCCTGATGGCTCCATCCTTACTTTTCACTTTTTTTTTTTTGCTAAGCAATTCTTATCATGACTAATTTTATCCAATTCATGAAATTTTGATTAATAAAGTTCAAATAAAATTTTTGAAATAAATTTTGGGTGTTACAATTGCTATGTATTCATATGGAAACTAAATGTTCATATAAGAAACTAACCACTTAAAAGCATAACACCAAACTTACCAGCATTTTGTAAACACCTTATCAACCAAAGTGCCTTACTTATCACCTAATACATGCTTGTATAGGTCATTTCAACCAAGTCAAATTCTTTGGAAATAATTCCCAATGCATTTTGAGGGTATAGCCTTTGAATTTTTAATTTTGTTCCTTACTATCATCAACCAATTGAAAACCTTTTCTATGATCAATAGATTTTCTCACAAGTGAGTAATAATATAGTCTAAAATGCTTTAACACACCTACACATGATATTACTATACATTCACAAGTAAAGTATATGTCCTTAAAAGAAATTGAACCACTTGAAAGCATATCACCAAAATTACTAGCATATTATTGAGAACTTATTAGCTAAAGTGCCTTACACAGCATTTCACTTAGTTATGTGTTTGTGCTAGTAGTTTGATTCCTTATAAGGACATCTACTTTACTTGTGAATGTACAGGAATCTCATGTGTAAGTGTGCTAAAGCATTTTAGATATATTATTACTCAATTGTGAGAAAATCTATTGATCATAGAAAAGGTTTTCAATTGATTGATGATAGTAAGGGCAACAAAATTAAAAATTTTGGACTACCGCCTTTACAATGCATTGGGGAATTATTTCCAAAGAATTTGACTAGTTGAAATGACTGTAGATTAAGCATTGCATTAGCTAATAAGTAAGGCACTTTGGTTGATAAGGTGTTCACAAAATGCTAGTAAGTTTGGTGTTATAATTGTAAGTGATTAGTTCTGAATATGGACATTTAGTTCCCATATGAATCCATTGTAATCCCATGTGAAAGTGTATTGAAACATTTTAGAATGCATTATACCCCCTTTGTGAGTAGGATCTACTATACTTTCATATTTAAACCCATTATTAGGATCAAGGTTTGCATTTAAAGTTTGTTCCTTTTTGTAGATTGCTTTATATATGATATCTTATTAGTGTTATGAAATATCAAATGTACTATACTTTCAAGATATTTGCAAAATTATCAACAAAAACTAGAATTACTTTCTTGAAGATCATGATTTTAAATCAAGGTTTGCATTTAAAGTTTGTTCCTTTTTGTAGATTGCTTTATATAGATGATATCTTATTAGTGTTATGAAATATCAAATGTCACTTGTTGAAAATGCAAGATGATCAAATAAACACAGAGAACTATCATTCTATACTCCAAGTCTAGATACAAGTAGAACATTACCTATATCCTCTTTCATATCATCGTGAGTTTTATGGTATATGAACAACATAACGTGGGAAATCAATGTTACATTTCAAAATACTTACATAGAGAATGTTTCAACACAAACACAATGAAAACTTCACTATAGAAAAGGATATACAAGAGAAACAAAAAAGGCTTAGAGGAGTTGTTAGCTCCAACCCTTCAAAAAGCTTTATTTAAATATGTTTTGAATGATAACCTAACCAATTTAATGAAAATATTTTGAAGAATGACTAATGTTTATCTTGAGTTTCTTGATATAGCAACCATGTTCCTTCGTTAGCATAACATTGACTCTATAGCAGTAATAACTTTACTTTACATGTGCAAACATGTTATATCTCACTTAAAGAGATTGAAACTAAATGGAAGGGAAATTATGTCATGAAAAGAGCGTATAGATGTTTAACGGATTGAAGAAAATCATCAACAATGCAAAACCAAAGCATAGATCTTTAAAGTAGAACGTGACTTTAAAAGTACGCTTGAAGTGAAGATATCTATCCATCTGAAGCCTGTGTGTCTACAACCTTCAATCATCATGATCGTAATCATAAATATCATCTATAAGCATTGATTAAAGTCTAAAAGATCAAAGACATTATAAGGAACTGATATCGCACTTTAGAGAAAGCTCATGTTTCAGTGAAATGGTGAACTTTATATGAAATGAAGGAAATTTGAAATTCAAATTTGAAGTCAAACCCAGGAACAGACTAGCATGTTATCTCTTCTGCTAATTTGTTCAACCATTCCAGCTTCTAGAAGGAAGTGCTCAGAACCTCATTTAGAAAGTAAAAAGTAGTTTTGAAGGTTGTCTTAGAACCACTGTTCACAATGGATTTTGTAATAGCTTGGATTCAAGAATGAGCTACTCCTCTAGACTTTTTTCCAAGCCACAAACAAATGATTAACATGTGTCACTTGGATAACAGATCAAGGTAATATCATAAAGGCAAACCATCTATAAATAGAGGTGTTAAGCTTTCAAAAGGTGAGAGATCTTGACATTGCACAAGTGCTGATATGCTGCAAAATTTTCTCTTCATCTTTTTGTGAAGTTCATTACTTCTTATAATCAGTTTCCTTCTTTGTAAAAATTTTCTTTCTATATTCTTAATAGATAACACATTCTTCCAAGGAAGAATCACTAGAAAAAGTCATTCAAGTTTTCCTAAGTCTATTATTGTATATCTTATGGAAACTTGAGTGTAGGTTAGTTTGCATGGCAAACCCAAACACAAACCTTTTATAACCTCGATCCAGGAGTGATCATGTGAGATAGCTTAGAGAGGTTAAGGCAAAACTACTTGCATATGAGAGGAAGGTGTTCTTGTTGGTCACGGTTTAGCTTAGAGAGGCTAGTGAAAGTCTACTTGGTTTAGCTTGGAGAGACTAGTCAAAGACTACTCAGGTTAGTTTGGAGAGGCTAGTATAAGACTACTTGGGTTTTAGCTTAGAGACTTGCGAATAACTACTTGGTTTGTGACAGTAAAGTTTGCTACTGGTCATAGGTAAGAGCTTGAGAAGGCTACTGCAAATACTATCCAACTTTCTCGTTTGAAAAAGGTTTTGTTTTAATGGAACTCAACAATTGTTGAGGACTAGATGTAGGTAGGTGTAGTCGAACCAGGATAAACATCCTGTGCTTTCCTTTATTTCATCTCACTTTCTTTTATTGCCTTGTGACTAACATTTGGTGTTTTTTGGAAAACCTAACTTATATACATCTTTGTATATGTTAGTTCAGAAAGCTACCTTCTAATAGCACTAACATGGTTTTCGCTATACTTCAAGTACATTACTTGATAGTATTATGTTTAATTTTTTTAGAAAAGAGTAAAAAAGAAAGGGTAAGCACGATTCAACCCCCCTTCTCATGTGTTCTTTTGCTTACAAGTGGCATCAGAGCTCATGCCTCTAAGGGTTGAGCAATCTAACGATTGTAGAGGACAAAAGATCTCAGGGAAAATGGTACAAAATATCCACATAGTAGAAGGACACTCCATTAACAGGTCATACGTGGATAATGGGCTACGCATACTAGAGAGATCATATGGAGTTGTTCATAAAGTACACAAGTCTTGACTTGTGGGAGATTATTCAGGAAGGAGACTATGTTCCTATGAAAAAGTTTCGAAAATTGATGTTGCATTGTCTATCTTAAGATAAGTTCCTAGAAATAGGTGGACAGAGCATCACAAAGCCAAAGTTCAGTTGAACTCTAAAGCTAAATACCTACTCACATGTACACTTAGCAAAGAGAATATGACAAAATTATTGCTTGTGACATGGAAAAAGAAATCAGGGACATAATTGCATATGTTGCATGAAGGCACTAATCAAGTCAAGGAGACTAAGATCAATATGCCGGTTATCAATACGTGATGTTTAGAATGACAGATCAAGAAAGTATTGATGACATGACCACAAGGTTCATGCACATTATCAATCAGCTAAAGGGTCTAGGCAAAAGGTATTCTAACTCAGAAATATTTAGAAAATATTAAGAAACCTCCCTGCTAAATGGCTACGCAAAGTCAAAGCTATTACTAAAGCAAAAGATTTGCAAACTCTTGGCCTAGATGCACTGATTAATCTCTTAAACTCATGAACACATGCTGTCAGGAAATGCATGGTGAATCCATGAGAAAGAGCAAGTATATGGCCTTGAAATCGTTACATCTAAAGTAGGACAAAGCTAAAGCATTGAAAGTTGCTAAAACCTCTGATTAGAGGAAGATTCTGATGATGAAACTGAGGATGAGGATAGAGGAGATCTCTATGCTAGTGAGAAAATGTCAAAAGCATGGAGAGGCAAAACAAAGAGAAGAAGAGACATCAACCTCAGGAAGGGCAAAGGAAAGCTTGAAAGTGCCACTTGCTACAATTGTGGAGAGAAGGGACACTTTAAACTTGACTGCCAAGCTTAAGGGTTTGCAAAAGAAGTTTGCCTCTAAGAAGAAGGTATGCTAGCAACCAGAGCAAATTAGAAGGAGAGAAGGAAAGATCAGAAGGCCAGGAAGAGCTAGAAGATATTGCTAATCTATACTTCATGACTAGTTATACTTCAGAAAGTGAACCTAAGGTAAATAACTTTAATTCCAATCTTTCATACAATGATTTATTAACTTTGTATGATGAGTTGCTAGAAAATTCTCAGGTCTTTCTCTCACTATTTCAACATGAAAAGAAAATATCATAAAGTCGTTATGGAAGTTGAATTGGTCAAGTCAAAGCTGAGAATATTTGGTGTACACCCTAATATTTAACCCAATATGTCTAGGACGTATTCTAGTTAATTATTAGTTATTACTCTTTTGTTTCAGTTCTTACTTTAAACCCTTGAAAATACCTTATTGAAAATATGGGTAATTTTTTTTTTTTTTGAACTTTAAAAGCAAAACATGAGCTACGCATATACGTAAAGAACAACATCTGAATCGTGCGTAAAAGGAAAAGGACAAAGACAAGTTACGAACATACATAAAGCACCACATTATAAACACATAGGCATAAGAAATTCACCTATATATATATATATATATATATATAATAATTATCGTCCATTTTGCATACCTAGAATTTACATGAAAGAGTCATATCATGCCCACCAACAAAGGTTGGGCTGAAAAATATACAGGAATCCCATAATATCCATGAATGAAAATCAAGCTAAATAAAAAACCTTTCCCCACTACTCCTATTGGGGATGAGCCTAGGGTAGATAACCTCTAATAATTAAAAAAGCAAAAGAAGGCTATTCTATCTATTGCATGTGCATGACTCCGTCGCCTTGGGAGGAAGAAGGTACCCAATCCACTAGGCCAGCTCATCGAGTGTGGCAGACGGAGAGAGGGTGAACATGAGCGCCTCTACCTGGTCGGGTGGCTCTTCAACGAAGAGGTGCGGCTCTCTCATGGGCTGCGTAATGGTAGCCTCCCATTACTACCAACCTCTATCCTCATAGGAATGGTGGGGGAGAACCCTCAGAGTAGATCTGGGTGGGTGAATCCTCAAGAGGTCCGACCACGAATCGGGACGGCAAGGTAGCGAGAACGGCACGTAGACTGGGATGTCTGGAGCTGGAGCAGGGGAGTACGGTGGATCTGCTCCTCGCGACGGGCATGCTTGAAGATGAGGTCGTTGAGAACGGAGAGCAGGAGAGACCTGAAGCTGGAAACTAGGTGTGCAATGGGCCCCATGAAAAAAAAAGGCAGGAGCACAATGACCCACGAAATGATACGTCTGGTAAGCAGGATCAGTACATCTCCCAAGTGGGAGCGTCAATGAAGATCACAATGTTACCATCGACCTCTAAAGACAAGATAGAAAGAAAGAAGAAGGGATAAGAAACTTATACAAGAACCTCAAGGAGGGTCTCGCCTCCTAATGTGTGACATCATCTATGTCCTCAAAATTCGGGTTTCATTATGAAATTAGTGGACATATGCATAGGGTTTATTTATTAGTTTCAAATACCGTTAGCCGAGGCTCATTTATTTTAGCATGAATCTTAATGCATTAGTGCAACATACTAATTCATGGATGCATGTTAATGCCATAAGCGAGATATCATAAGATCACATTGAATGAAATAGCATAATGAATGCAATTTATTTCAACATTACTCATTCTTTTAGGTGATTTAAACTTCTTATTCTCTTTCCTTAGCGGCCACCCTAATACTCTCCCTTTTGAGAGTTCTAGGTTATGAGCTCATACCTAACTAGTCGTCACTAGTCTACACTTATCCTCTTGATAAGCCAAATTCCTCCCAGAGTGCGGGTTAGGTAGCATAGGAACACCTTTCATAACCATTAATTACTTGAGTCTAAAAGGTCCTTTTTGGATCACCTCTCATAACCTTTAATTTGGAGTCCAAAGGATCATTTCCATGTGTCTTATGTCACCTTAATATTGGCATGTTAATTAAGAAATGCAATGTGAGCATGTAATCATAAGTTTAACATAAAACATATCATGTTCATAACTTTCATACATCATGCATCTTAACCAATCAATCATCATCTCATCATGCCACAATATCATCACATCATTTATTCACATATGCATTCACATCTTTTGCACATATTTAATAGGCATATTACCAATCATCATCTCATAGTAGTAAATATGCTTCTACCCAGGATAGGAAGTCAAGGATTAGACTTAGCTAATGCATATGCAATGCTCAACAATATATACATATAAATAGCATACTAGGGAATCATTAATAACACATAAGCATATAGGGTCACTAATCCATTTCACCTTGCTTAGAACACACTTATTTGCATTTGGGTTCTGGTAATCAATTACAGGTGCTGGTAATCGATTACCAGAATCAAAAACTGTTCCAAAGTCAAAGGGCATCCTGTAATTGATTACATGAGCATGTTAATCAATTACTAGAACCAAATTTTTATTTTGGCATGAAGAACATCATGGTAATCAATTACATGAACTGGTAATTGATTACAATGGCCAACAACTAGTTCTGGTATGAATAACATCCTTGGTAATTGATTACATAGTCTGGTAATCGATTACCAAGGCCAAAATCTTTCAAATGACTATCCTGGTAATCGATTACATAGGCTGGTAATCGATTACCAAATCCAGAATTTGAGAAATCAAAGTTTTGACACATTCCAAGGTACTCTTTTACCTCATGGCCATTTCAAAACATCCTTCTAACATTCCTTTGAAATCATTTTCACGTTTTCACAAATCAAAACCAACATTACATCATGACTAAAACACATCCAATAGCCATGATCAAGATTTCCATTTTAAGATACAAGGGCAAGTCTTTGAGCTCTAGGGATTTAAGTGATGACAAAAATAATAAACATGCAATGCAAACCTCATTTTAGATCTTTGTCATAATTAGGTGATGACGTGAAACTTAAATATGATATGCAAGACTTGAAAGTAAATATGAGAATGCAAATCTTCAAAGTTTAGGTGATGACTTAAAAATAAACATGAAATGCAAGGCTAGAATTTAAACATGGAAATGCAAGTTCATTTCTTTAGTCTTTAAGATTTAAGTAGTAACTTGAAAATAAACATGATATGCAAGACATTGAAACTTGAACATGAGATGCAAGTGCTTGAAATATAAACATGAGATGCAAGTGCTTGAAATATAAACATGATGCAAGTCCATTTCTATTATCTTACTAGAGCTCATTTCAAGACTTTAAAGAATCAAAATCTCAACCCTAATGAATCTTAACAAAATGGAAATGAGCTTTAGAGTCTTTTGACACTATGGTTCCAAGAACCTTATTTCTTTAAACTCACCATCAAGCTCAAAGAAAAACCAACAAAGACAACCATCAATAAACCATTTTTCCATACTTTTTGTGAAACCAAAATCAAGCCTTGAGCTTTAGAGGTTCAACACATGATGGTTTCACAACCAAACATTAAGAAAACCTCATCATCAAGCTATGGCCTTGAACATTAAAGAAAGAAAAACATTTCAAAGAGACCAACAATAGTTCATTTTTACCATTCTTTAAACTAACAAAATAAACTAAAACTTGGGCTCTAGAGGTCAAGCACATGGTGGTATCACCCTCACCATCAAGATCTCTCATCATCAAGCCATGGTTTCCAAATATCCAACAACAAACAAACCGAAAATGGAAATGAAGAAAAGAGAGATTCAATTGAAAATAAAGGGAAGAAGAAGAAAAACAACAACACAATCATTCCATCACTATCCAAATCAAAAAAGGAATGAGAGAAGTAACTCAAAACAAATCCTTACCAAGTTATTTTCTTTGATTGAAAAGAGAAAGCTTAGATCTTGGAATGAGATATTTGGGTGTTTGTGAGTTGAGAGGAGGTTGAAGATGGAGGTAGAAGAGGAAGAAGAGAGAACTTGTGTTAGAGGATGTAAGAGAGCTTTTTTGACACAAAAATCTTGGCCAAAAAAGTGGGTGGTAGAATGAGGGTGTTTGTGTGTTGAAAATGTTAAATATGAGGGTGTTTGAGGGAGGAGGCCGCGCCTCTTGGTTGATTGGGAAGGAAGGATTTTTGCTTTTCATATAGGTTAGGATGTGTATTAGAGGTAGATTTGATTAAGGGGTGAGTTAGGGATTGGTAATTGGGTGTTTGAATTTGTAATCATGTGTTTAAGGCTTGCAAGACATGATTAAGAGTGGTCTTGCTCACTTAGTTTGAATTAAACCCAATTAGTTTGAAATTCAAATTCTGAACATGTTCCTTAATTTAAGGGATTGGAGAGAAAAACACTATTTGGTTTGAAATGACATAATGTCTTTGATTTAAAAGGGAATTTGATTTTCCTTAAGCAATCTTAAGCCTCAATTAACCTCAAATAATTATTTAGACTCCAAATTAATAGATAAAATTAATTTATCTTTAATTAAAGCCTAATATTGCTCATATTTCCATAATCGTTTAATTATGCCCATTTAGGACCAAATAAGGGTAAAACCATAAATTCACACAAGGATTCCTGGACCACCGGACTTTCCAAGCATCATGAGACACTCTTCATTATCATATTCAAGCTCCTGGTATGGCGAGTTTTTCCATCACTTAATCTCGCGAATTACCTCAAGGTAAATTGGTAATTTCACGTATTGGAAAAACTAGGAAATTGAGATTTTCATCTCTAACACATCCATTGCATATATAATTCCCTTCAAACACTAGACTAACCCCTCGAGGATAGCCTGATTGGCCGACCTCAATTTCTGGGCAGAAATGATCTCAGGGCATTTTGGTCATTTTTTCACTCAGGAAAAATCTGGATGTTACATTAGGCTTGAAAAAGAAGAAATAAAGGAGAAAAAAAATGTTTTAAAAATAAAGCTCAATACCCTTGAAGTTGAAGTCACTAAAAATAATGAGAAAAATCATAAAATCATTTCTAAACTATAAAGGACTTCAAAGCTTTTGAAATCTGATCTCAAAAAATGGTGAATAGTTCAAAAAATCTTGAACTAATGCTTGGAGGTTAGAGACCATATTTCCAAAAGACTTGGTTGGGATATAAAGAGGAAATGGATGAGAAAGGAAAAGCCAAGAAAGTGAAAAACAAGGTCTCTTATACTTTCTATCATAAGAAGGGACACCCATCTGACAAATGTTTCTTGAGAAGAAATCTCAAAAAGGATGGGAAACCTCCTCCTCAAAGACTAACTCAAAAGAGCTAAGAAAGTCTATGTACCAAAATAAAAAATTGTTCTTATTGAAGGTACCAAAGACACATGGACAGTGACTATTCAGACACTTACCCTTGATCCGAGGGTGGATCAAAAGCTTTTAGTCTAAAAACTCTGGATAAGTCAAGTTTGATGATAGAAAGAGCTGAAGAAGATCTTTGTTGATAGTCTTCAAGAGCTGAATGAGAATCTTGAGAAATTGAGCCTCAAGATTTCTTTTGAAAGCAAGAGATGAAAGCTCAACCTTCAAAAAGTAAGCTCCAGAATGTAGACACTTCAAAAGCTTGTTCAAGACTCCAAAAGTGACTTTTCTAAACATGAAAAAGAGCAATCTGAAAATGAAAGAGAAACTGAAGAACATCAAGGACATAGAAACTACAAGGGAGTTTTTTGTTTTTTATTTAAAGGCAATTTCTCAAAACAAAGTTCTCAGATATTTTCAAGGGTGTAAGTACCAGATCATCCTTCAGAAATATGTCCAACTGCTTTCATCTCCACCAGGAAGCCTGAATGCATTAAAGAAGCTTTGAGTAATCAAATTTGGGTGGATGTTCTACAAGAAGCACTTGATCAGTCAAGAAAGCAAAGTCTTGGACACTCGTTGAAGACTCAAAGGAAAGACCATCATTGGAACAAAATGGGTGCTCATGAACAAGTTTGATGAACCTGCAAAGTCATCCAGAACAAAGCAAGATTGGTTGCACAAGGTCATAATCAATAAGAAGAAATTGATTATGATGAAATCTTTGTACCAGATAGCTAGGCTTGAAGCCATAAGAATGCTACTTGCTCAGCCGCCTTCAAGGGATTCACTCTTGACCAGATGGATGTCAAGTCTACTTTTTTAAATGAATTCTGTAACATCCCCTGCCGCTTTATGGATTGCCTTCCCCACAAACCAATATTAGTTTTTCAGCTGCTTTGTCCTCACTCACACGCTTCCTGGAAAACTTCCCAGGAGGTCACCTATCCCAAAATTATCCCAAGTCAAGCACACTTAACTTGAGTTCTTCGTGACGGGCTACCGAAAGAATATGCATTTTTGGCATAGGTAGTACCAATCAATTTATATAAGCCTTCCATAACCTATAGTCCCATACCTATAGGACTTAGGATCCTCTCATTGGTGTGTAATCGGTTCATTCATGTACCCCTCGCTTGGAGGCAGGAGCTTCCGTGCCTTCCTGCATCCCTTATCACTCTTGCCTCGTCCTTGGGTGTTACATGCCCACCAGCTTCCGCCTGGTCGTCCCGAACCACACCATACTGTGAGGCTGATACCATTTGTAACATCCCTGCCTTTATGGATTAATGACTATCCCTACAAACCAACACGGGTTTCCACACTTTGTCCTCACTCACATGCTTCCTAGGAAAACTTCCCAGAGGTCACCCTCATCATTGCTATACTGTCAGATTTTGAAATTACGAATAACAAAGCTCAAATTAATTTTTAAATAATTTTGGGTGTTACAAAATTAGGGTTGTGTGTGGGTTTAATCAGGGAAATTGATAAAAATGATAATTAGATGTTTAGGACACTTTAAGCTTAGGTTAGGGGGTTTCTTGCATGCTTCATTAAACTAAATCTAGTTAATTTACATTTCAAATACAACATGTCCCTAATCTCAAGGAAAAGTAAAAGTGATAAAGTAGCTTTTGTCCCCTACTTTTATTTTTATGTCTCATGTTAAATTAATCTCATGTTAAATTATCTTAGGGGCATTTTGGTAATTTCATACACGATAAAAATTGGGAATTGCGATTTCCATACTGATTGTCATCCAAATCACATACAATCCCCTTTTAATATTAAACTAACCCTTTGAGGATATCCTGGACCAACTATCATTTAGGGCATTTTGGTCATTTTGTATAGAAGGGAAAAATCGGTTGTTACACAAACACTTTTTATCCTTAGTATCTTTATATTTTTTGCCCTAGATATTTACCAAACACCACCTTAAGGTTTTCATGAAAATTGTAGAACTTTCTATTTTTCATTTGTACAATATAAAATTTATAATTTTTAAATGTCTATAACTCTTAGATACGCTAAAATGCATAAATAGCAGTATAAATTTTGTAGTAATGCTAAAATATAGTCCATGTATTTCATAATAATTGTTGTTTTCTGAATTTTTAATATTTCAGAATATCTATCCATTTACAATATTTAGGTAGCATTATTTTTTTTTCCATTTATACCCTTAATATAAATCTATTAATTAAGTAATCAATACATTTACCAAGATGAGTAATAACGACAATCTAAGGATAGTTCTATCAGCTCATATAATTTTCTACATTTATCAAGATTTTTTTATTTTTCTTAATATGTATATTGTTTGGTTTTCAGCGGCTATTTTGAAACAAAGAAAGTACTATTAAACCCAATTAGTCATCAAACTTCTAATTTTGATTGATTTTGTCTCTTTTATGTGGGCTAATTCAATTTTGAACACTTTATGCGAATAGAAAATTGATCACGTGAGCCAATTTGTTAGCATCAATAACATTACTTGACTAATAAATATTGGTCTATTTCTTAGTTTTCGCCCTTCTGAGTTAACGAATTTTCAATTAGACATTGTAATAATCAGCATCAGATTGCACCGAAGTTTAACACGAAAATCCAGAAAGTTTCATAGCCTAAGTGAAACCGAACGCTCAGTCAGGCACTTTCCAAGAATCCAAACACTTTTCACCAGCAATCCTTGGAAGTGTGGGCAGCAGTGCGGCAAAACTGTTTTCTCTTTGATTACGTGAAAAAACAAAAAACTAAAACTCCAATTTAGTGCCCCAAATTTATAGTTAGGAATAAATTAATTCTTCAAAAGTTCCATCGTGGTCCCTCAAATTTAAAAAATGAAACAAATTAGTTTCTTACATTTGGAAAGTTCTATCATGGTCTCTCAAATTTAGAAAATGTAGACAAGTTAATCCCTCCATAAATTATTGTATGAGACGTTAATGGAAATGTCTATGTATTATGTTAACTTACTTACGAGTATTATTATTTTTCACGGTAAATCCTAACTTACCTTAAAATGAGAATTAGAGAGAGAGTATTGTACGTACATGTGTTTTGGGAGGAGAAATACAAGAACTTTAATCTTTCATAAGAAAGCAAATAAGAGGTAAGAACTTTAAAACCCTCTTTCTCTAGAACAACTTAAAGTCAAAATCTATCTTCTGAACAAAGAGCTATAGCGAGAGAAGATGAAAAAAAGGTCTAAATGACTTTATTTAGATGAGTGAGACAAGTTAAAGCACTTAAAATTAATAGTTCACATAAGTAAGTTAATAGGATACATGGACATACCCATTAACTACTCAAATGATGATTTGATGTAGGGATTTGTAACATCCTCTTCTTCATAAAATATTTTATATTCTTGTTAGTTGTTTGAGTTGATTATTATAGAATAGCCTAATAAAAATTTATCAAAGAATTAAATATTGATTTATAAATCAAATTATCACTTATATTTTATAGTAACATTTCAACATATATACACACACACACACACACACACACATATATATATATATATATATATATATATATGTATGTATTACTTGGTGCTCAAGTTTCCAAGCTTATTGGCCAATATTAGAACCTCTATATAAAGAGGTGATGTGAAGATGAATTTCAAGTGTAGAACTTTGAACATTCTTGAAAGAGATTAGTGTGGAAGGAAGAGAGGAAAGAAAGAAGTGATCATGAGATTATATTGTTATCTCTACAATAATTTTAAGATAGGGAATGAGTTCTTTATGAATTGAAAATCATGGTTACATTGTCTAGTTCATTTCAATAAACCAAAATCTTAGTTTTATGTGCATAAAAGTTTAGAAAATTTTAGAGAAATCTCATAAAAGTTTATGAGATTTTAGAGAAATCTAATAAGAATTTATGAAATTTTGAAGAGAAAATCTCATAAGAATTTAGGAGATTTCAAAGAATAATTAGTTTTATATTACCTACCTTGGTTAATGTGGCATAAATATCTTATTTTATCGTCACGATGTTAAAGAATAACACTAAAGAATGAGAATTCTTTAAGACAATGCCTTCGACTATATACAAGACAAGTAAACAAAGGAAAGTAAAACGATTAATGCAAAAAGATGATAATCTCTATGTTTGCATGACATGCTTTATCTAGTACATTCTATTTATACTATGATATGCTTATGTTCTCACATTAGCTATCTTCTATATTGCTTATTTATTTTCAAGATTATCTAGTTATTTATTTTTCTAATTGACTTCCAGTTTTTGAATTATTATTCCTTTATATTAAAATTATTTTTTCACTATCATTTTACTTTACTCTTCTTTACATTTCAAATTATCTTTTACTAAAGTTGATAATTATTGATAAGGATAAATAATTATTTATATTACTTTGAGTTGTCAAGCTTATACTACTTGAATATTTATGTACTTTATTTATTTTTAAGTTTAATTATACAATAACTATATTTTATGCATTATATTTCATTTATTTCACTTGCTTAATTTTAAGTTTTATTTTAAATAATTTATTTATAATATTCGAAGATTCGTGTTGGCTCTTAGTTATTTAAGTTCTATTTATTAGTTAAAGATTATGCATCTCATATTTTGAATTTATGCATTTCTGTGTCTATTGTGAAATTGTACACAATAACAAGAGAATAATGAAGAAGAAATTTAAAACTTTACCGCTAACTGAGAAGGAGAAGGACAAAGATGTAGGGTCCTTTTATGTTACCCTTTGATTAGTGTAGTGTAAATATCTCGCTTTGTTGTCACGATGTTAAAGAGTAACACAGAATGAGAATTCCCTAGAGAATGCCTTCAACCATGTGTGAGACAAGCAAACAAAGGAAAGTAAAAAGATTAATGCAAAAAGATGATAATCTCTAAGCTTTGCATGACATGCTTTATCTAGTATATTTATTTATACTATGATATAAGATTATGTTCTTACAAAGATATATGGCCATGTATACTTTCCGTGTAGATATGGCTGAAACCACCATAGCTTAAAATATTTTAGAGATATTCATTCCTTACGGAGGATTTTTTTTATATTCGCATCCTATTTTCTGGTTTTAGATTAGCAAGTAATGTCCAAAGAAAGACAATCTTTTAGATTCTATGAGGGCTTGGAGTTATAAATAATGTGTTCAAGCTTATTATGTGTTATAAGATAGTTTGCTTGTAAACATCATAATTAAGTACTTTTGTCAGAACACTTTAATTATACTTAATTAGCATATTGTTAAATATCATATTTGACTGTCTAAATTTTTAGTAATGTCTTTATAATGAATGGGTATTACAGGATTAACTTGTACCCATTTCTAAAATTTCAGAGATCACAATAATTTTTTAAATCTAAAGACTAATTTATCTCCCACTATGAATCTCAGTTACAAAATTGGAATTTTAGTCAATAAAAAACAACTTTGAAATATACGCTATTGTTAACCGCCAAAGGGGTGCAACCACCGGATTGATTTGATTTTTCCCCCTTATTTCTACTTGGCCAGATCTATTTTAAACCAAACCACCCAACGTCCAGTTTTCTATTTAGCAAATTGTGAAGGGAATCTTTTATAAAGTTAACAAATGCAACCAGCAGTAGTTTGGAATTGTTACATATACAATATTAAAATTGACAATATGTGCTATTAAACAATGCAGCGACAAAAAAGGAAGACCTTCAACCGACTGATCATGACCCGCTCATACTAATACATTAGTCGCACATTATAAAATGCCAGCGATCTAAGACAGATTGATACTCTAGAAAATTACGTATAAGTATTGCCTTGAGATTCCCGAATCAAAAGCTAAGCATAAATGACTAAAATAGCTTAACAGTCGGTTTGCATATTGGCATTAGTATGGCACAAGTGGCATCTGAAAAATGAAGCCAGCTTTTCAAAGAACCCCTTTCCTAATAGTAAAATGGAACATGAAAATAAAAACAATTTGGAGGGAATATGACAAATACAAAAACCATGACACCCAACACAGGAAGGTTTTAGTTCTTCCTTCTTTTCCTTTAAAACGGCATTGCCCTAAAAGCTCCAGTGTAGCTTCCACCATTATGATTAGCACTCTCTGACACCAAGACCTCCGTTTCAGATTGATCATAACTTGCATTTGGAGGGTCTTCATTTGGCTCCTTATTGACTTTACAAGCAGGCCCTCCTTCTTGCATCTCAATGTCAGCTTTTTCATTGCCAGAAAACAATGCATCTGAACTATTTTTATCACGGTCAGTCTCATCCAGCATAACAGAACAGTGTGGAAAATCTTCAGTGCCATCCACATTAGCAGTATTTACACCATCATTTGCATTATGGTTGTCACGCATATCACTATCATCTAAACAGAAACCACCTCCCATTTTAAGATAGCCTTCAGAAGAGTCAGCACTAAAAGCAATATCAGGATTGCCAGTTCCAGTCCCACCAGCATCTGTGCAAAACCAACTTTCCACTCAAGATAGTCTCTAGGCAAGTTCTCATCTAGAGGACTATTTATTATATTACTTTCTTTATCTCTGCTGAAATCAGTTGCAGCATCTCCACGTGCACCATGAATATAAGATGAGTTTTCTTCAATTGGCTCTTCACACAAGGATGTCTGCTGCAGATCAAATGAATCATTGGTGGCATCTTCAACTCCAATGTTCTCAAACACAGGTTTTCGAATCGCATTGACTGTAAAATGCATAAAATGTAAGTGGAACCTTTTCATTCCATTTGATTCAATCATATTGCTAACCTAAGGGTATCAGTGTAATAGAGGAACTTCTACCATTCTTTTGTCTCTTTTTTAAAATAAAAGGCGCTTATGTTTTATAGATGTAACTGAGATGTATTGAAAAGAAATATTGAAGATATTTGAATGTCCCAATGGAAAAACTAATATAAACAACCAAATTAACATAGATACTGATAATCAGTTCAAATCTAGTTCCATCAGGGTTTGCAGTGATCCTTTCATTTTCATTTATCACCTAACAGCCCGCAGAACTTTTCTTTTTCATTTACATCTTAAATAATGATGTAGCAGGCAATTCATGAAGCTGACAAGATTGAGAAGCACCACAACACAGCTGTTTTGTTAATCAATAATTAAATATAAAGGAAGGTCCACAACAAAGAAACAACTTGAAGGAGCAGCGCACTTTATACTTTTGTCATAAATTAGAAGAAAGAGAATGAAGCTTACCCTTCGCACCTCTTGTGGAACTTTTGATAAATCAACATGCACTCTTGGCCCATGATCATCAGTGTCACTACTATCAGATGAGGTTTCACATGATTGAGAAATAAGACTTTCCTTTTCCCTTCCTCGTTTTACTCCCAAACCTCTACCTCGTCCACATCCTCGTCCTCTGCCACTTCTATTCCCAATCAATGCCTTAGCATCACATTGGTCTTTTTCTGTCTCTGCAGATGGCTGTAAATTCTTCACCTCAGATGTACCAGGAGCTAAGGAAGGAACATCAGTGATTTTGTTTCTCATTGATGGTGCCTTATCAGCAGTATCCCCTTCATTCTTTTTTCTTGATTGTTTCACTTTAGGTTTCTTCCTACCTTCAAGACTTTCTTCTTTTCCCTTTAAATTTTCCAAGTTGTTATCCCCCAGTTCTACAGGACTTCCTCCCCCACTCTTCGTACAATTGGAATCATCTGTCAATTCTGAAGACTGCTTACCAGTAATTCCTTTTACAGCTTTCTTAATTCTCTTGCTACGAATTTTTGCAAATCTTTCATTGAAACTATAAAATGCTTCCAAACGCAGTTGAGTCTGTATTCAAAAATTTGACTTATATCATATGATATCCATAATAATAGGAGCATAAAGAAGCAATTATTAGAAAGCTTGCCTATGTAATGACCAAATTAGTTTCATCCTTTATTACCAAAAAAGTAACAAGGGCTTTGTTGAAGTAGGAAAATCTTTTAGGCCTAAAAGAGGAAAATCTTAAATCTTATAGGCTTTGTTTAAAATAGCATTGATTATTCTTTTGAAATGCCTAAAAGAGGAAAATCGTAAATACTTTTGGGATTTTCAAGCTATTAAATGCTAGTATGTTTCATTTAACAGAAGTTTCATTTTTTATTCCTTAACACGTAGGCACAGATTAAGAAAACCCAAATAACAATTATCAACAACAGTAAAAACAAGGAGGTCAAGAACACGAGTCTCTAACCTCGTGTTTGTTATATTCCTTTAAAACAGGCAACAACAATTCATCTGCTTTCTGCCTTGTCCACCCAAATTTCTCCCAGCACAATCTGCACACAGGAAGCAACTCAATATAGAAATACAGATTCCAAAATTTAGATTAGAACACACTAAATGTGATCTATATGAAGCCTCAAAAGTTAAGATTTAGAATAATCATCTTCAGATTGACAGCATTAATAGAAAAACACAAGGAAAAATTTGGGAAGAAAATTTTTGGTTAACACCCAAGAATGGAACATAGTGTTGACTATTAAACTCCAAAGCCATTGAGGCTGAAACATATTACAGATTTCAAATCAAATACATCACTCAACAGGTAGTAGTCCAAAGAACAACCAAACAACAATGACAACTACAATGCTTAGTCAGTCAGCTACATAAATCAAAGACACCGTAGGGCTCTATCGTAAGTCATGGTTACATTAAAATCTAAATTTCATTTGATAGTTTCCCATTCGATTTTCTAGGTTTTCCTCCACCTCTAGCTAAACTACTGTTTGTCTAATCTACTCTTCTAATGGGCATCTACAAAGCTGATACTTCATCAAGCAATCTCAACCTCCCCAAAACACACCAACAGAATTAGGCACTTTATATTAAAATGTGAAAGCAAAAATAAAATAAAGTATAAACCCAGTTTTAGCTAAGTTCAATTGGACCTAATGAGGAAAGGCAAAAGGGGTGTGAGGATAGAATCTCCTGATGTAACCACAACCCTATCGCAAGAGTAAAAAGTTCAGGAGCACTGTCTTATCACACCCCTCTATTCAAAGCCAATCCAGAGTTGTATATTGTTAGATATACAATCACTCATATGCCTCTACCCAAACAGCTTAAACTTTTGGAAGAGAATATTCATGATATATATAACCAGCAATGAACTAAATGGTCATTTGGTGAACATAAGAGCTATGAAAACAAGGAAATACATGCATAAACTCACTTTCGAAGAACGAGATGATCTGGCTTCCCCCAAGTGAAAGGCTCAGTTGACTTGTCAACTTGTGGAGAATAGTAAGCAGATATAACTGTTTCACTGGGAAAAGAAGAAGGAATATGCCAATTCTTGCTAATATTTCTCTATGAAGAAAGGAAAAAAAAAGTCAAATACAAGGATGATACAATAAGCGTAAAACGTTCAATATACTACTGCAAAGCACATTTACATGCTTCTCAAAAAAAGTTTGCTTAGTTTCTTGGTTGTAATCTGAAGATTCCTTTTGCTCCTGGGGATGATCGGTAATTTGGTCTGATGCAAGCTCTTCAATATTATAATTTGAAGCATTTATCTTGTCTTCAACTTTTGACCCTTTCTTTCTGGTATTGGATCCACTTTTGCATTCAGCCTTCCAAGAATGGTGGGATCTGGTGACTCAACCCACTGCCGGAATTTCAACAGGCCATTGTCCTCAGGGAATGCATTCACAACCTCAATAGCATTGACAATGCCAATCCCACTACATTACAATAAGAACACAGATTTGGTCAAGTGCATACATGTTGAACCTACAAATAAGCACACAGCTTTAAAGTAAAAACATACAACAAAGAAATACATGGAGAGGATATCTATCAAATATCTCATCAGTCCAAAATGGAATTTTGAGGAGGAAAAAAAGATGGATAAACATCTCCATATAGAAAGGCATTGCATCACCAGCCACAACTATGCAACTAGCAAGGTTATAGTTGTCATACCTTACACCTTCAGTATAATCACTCCCAAGTAGTAGTGCCATGCGTATTAATTTTCCTCTAGTCAACCCAAGCTCCTTCTCAATGTCCTGAACCAGCAATAAAGAAAAGCATGAAAATGATAAACTTCTTACAGTACGGGAAGGTACCTTCCCATACCTTGTGTCTCTAACATGGGAGAACAAGAGCACTCCACAAATATATACCTCCATGAAGTATGTCTCTACATACTTGCGGTCATCAAATATATTCTTGAAAACACTACGAGCCCCAAATAAGAGGGCATCAGAATCATCAGTTACAACACCATCGACCAGTTTTGCAAGCTCCAAGAAAGCACACTGTGCTTCAGCTTCCATTGGAGCAATAATATATGGCAAGCCAAACATTTGCAGTAGTTCCTACAAAGCAACAGATGCATTAGAAACATAAGGGATCAAAGGAAACTAAAAGAACATACATGGAACAAGAAAAAATATTATCAAAGATGCAAGAGAATGAAAAACAATGTCTATCTAGGAACATCTAGTAAAACAGTTTACCCAAAAGATGGAAGCAAATATTGAACTCAATAGTGAGGATCATTATTTTATCAAATTATCATATCAGTAAAATTACAAATGAATGACAAGTAGAATGCCATGCCCAACTAATCATGTTCTTTACCCACATCCAAGACTAGATGACTTGGTCAACTGGTGTCTGAATAGCATTGAAAGATCACGAAACTGAAGTTTAAGCTCTTAAGCAATAGTTCAACAAACCATGTAGTATTTGCTCAGTTTGGTGTCTATCTTCTTCATTAAAATTAGGTTTAATTAAAAAGAACCTTTCATATTACACAGCTGTCTTGAACCTCTAGTTTAATGTATGCCAGTGACATTTCAATTCTTGTTCTTCTCCAGAAACAAGACTTCCATCCTCATTTTGTCAATGATGATTACTTGCTAACTCATTCTTGAAAAACCAAACCAAAATTTAAATACAAGTGTTTTTGTATTAAATCAGCACAAGAAGAATACAAAGACAAAATACAAATTACACCTCAGTGAAACATTGTACACATCTTAAATCAAAATTGCTATTCAAGAATTTAGTGATGTGCAACAAATTGGGAGAAAAAGCATGAAACACCCAACAGCAGCTCATTAATATTTAGTCATGACAATATATTGCTGATACATAGAAAGCTTCAGTTCCACACCTGACATTCTGTAAATAGTTCGCTGTTTACAGATTCAGCATTACGTTCAAGCTTCTTCTGCTCACTTTCTAGGTTGATATATTCTTGACCAAGTTTTTGCATTTCTTCTTCCAAATCAACCTCAGCTACATGTGCAGCAAAATTTCCCGAGGTGTTCACTGCATCTTTTGCAAGGTTACTATTCCTTTCTCCACTGAAACTTTCATCATTGTCCACTGCAGCAAACTTTGGCTCAATGTCAAGGTTTTCTGTTGATCCTTTCAAGGATGACTCGATCAAAGGAATAGCAGACTTGGTATTGTCAATAGAATTACTCAATGGTTCAGATTCATTATGAACGTAATTTTTCTCCTCTCCAATCGCGCCAAGGGATCAACCTTCGATGAATTGTTAACATAGAAAGACACTTTGTCATCATCACAATTTTTATCCAATAAATTCTCTGCAACCATATCGACATTGTCCTTCATCGAAACATTTGTATCTGATGTTGAATATTCAGAACGATCACATCTATCCTGTAAGAAAGGTTTGTCAATCAATATCTCCGGATTACTGGAAATAGATGCCACATTTGACTTGGAATGACTCCCAGGACAATGGAAAGTTTGGGAGTTATTTCTTCCACATCGTCACGTTTTCCATCTCCATCTATATTTTCATGTAATTCATTTTGTTCAGTACTGTCTTCTTCCCTAGGCCAAGTTGAACCACCCATACTATTTTTATTATTCAGAAGTGCATCTTTATCATTTAAATCCATTGAGCCAGAAAAGCCAAATTATCACCATGGACTAATCCATGATCCAATTTGTTCTCATCAGCATTTGAATGCTCATCTATGGTGGACATGCACTTATGCTCCCCATCCCCTATACTCTGAAGACTTCTCCGAATTGCCTCCTGTAAATTAGAATCCTCCTCCAAGTCCCCTCGAGATGTCTTTTTCACTGACTCAAATGGACAGATTAACGTATTTTTAGCACCATCACAATCCCCTTCCTCCCATTCTACTTCACTCTCATCATTATTATCCTCTTTTGCCACAGGAGACTTCTGTTCCACCTTATTATCTCCAGAAACAATGGTATTCTTACCTTCAATAACTCCTTCTACCCAATCACAATCTGAATCTGAACCCAAAGGTTGTTCTTTTGCTGCAGTTTCATCAGCACAAAAGATTGTCTCTGAATTTCCTCCTACTAAACTAGCAAATATATCCTCCTCACCATCAGCAAACATATTCCTGCTATCATATTCAAAGGATATCTCTATAGAAGTATCCCTGTCAAGGATGGAGTACTCATTTTGAACACACTCACCAACTGAATCCACATTCATCCCTTGTGTTTTACCGATAAGCTTGGTCCTAGAACTTTCCGATGGACTAGTATTCTCTACAGTCAGCACTGTGTCAATATTTGCAGCTTTGTTCACATATGTTCTCTCTTGCTCAATCTCTTTCATCAAATCCAAATTTCTTTGTATATCACGGGTCATACGCATCCCCATAGCTCTCAATCTACTAACTCGAAATCGGCCCCTCTCATCTAGATACGTCTGAATACTTTCGTCAACAGACTCACTAGGCTCATTGCAATCCAACCCACCTGAAGTATTAGAACCATTGCCTGCTGCAATACTATTAGCGAAATTCTCAGCAGGTTGTGTTCCCCATGTCTTTTGATGAGTATCATCATTTTCTCTATTCTGGTGGATGTAAGTTCTCTGCGATATTTAAGAATTCAAAGATAAAGGAATTTGTCTACATGAAAAATCCAACAGATATCATATGCAATTCACAGGAAAACCCAAATATAAAATCATTGAAAATAACATTACTCACTGTTTGTCACCAGTAAAAGATGATGAGAATATATACTCTCTGTTGGCTTCAGATGCAATCCGTGAAGTCTGTACACCACCTACTCCTCGCCCAGCAGCAGCTTTTTGTACTTCATCTATCTCCCGTCGGAAAGCAACAGTTTTAAGGTAAGCTTGTATTTGTAGCTCAGAGAATTTTGCAGGATCCTGAAAAAGCCAACCAAATGGCATACATTATCAACATAATATTGAAGTTCCTGACCACTAATTAGTTGTGAGGAAAAATAACTTTCATGCGAAAAAGAACAAAGAAAAAAGGACAGGAGATAACAACAGTGCTTTGTGACCTGGTAAACAGAAATTAAAATAATTGTGCCATCGGCATAGTGCCAAAATAAATCAATGACAGAACATAAAGATAATCCATCAACGATAACTGCCAGTGAAGTGGGAAAGATAGCTGCAGTAATTAGAAGTTTAACTTTATGAGAAACAAGTTACCCATTTTGAGACAAATAGAGATGCTGACCGGTAACAGACCACAACAAAGCATCTCCTTCACCCTAATACTACAAGAGCGATGGCTTGTTTCTACATTTATGAATCAAGCCATCACATTTCAGTTTCAGGTGGGCATACTCTAAATCATAGGTTTCAGTTTGCTGCAACTAAAAGAATTGAATAATATGAAGATTCATACAACTTTTCAGTGCAATGACCTCATGCACCAATAAACAGTAAGAACAAGTCTGCCATTAGAGAGATAGCAGCAATTATCCCAATTTCTTAATTCTAGTAACAGCATGAGTTTCTTTCCCAAGTCAGAACCGGAATTTCCACCATGCCAACCAGTATGCCATGATTTACTTTAAAATCAACAGAACTCCAAGGATACAAATCTCAGTAATACTAGCACTCCAATCAAACAATGAAAGAAATGATCATAGAACAACATTTTGCCTCCAAAATCTACTAACACAAGTCAAAATGGACCAATGTCTCACAGTATACATTATTCATGATAATTGAAATTTTAAATTGAGCACATGCATTTATTTCAATATATCAAAATGAAACATGAATTCTTTTACCAACCTTCTTTACTTTTTGATACCTTTGTCGATTCTCTGCAATCAAGCGCTCTCTCATCTGCAGAATAAGTAATCAATAACTGACATCAGAATAAATTGTAAATGTACTTAAGCTAGAAAATACTTTATGAGCTCAATCACCTGAACCAGGAGATCCAGTTGCATTGATGGAGGCAAAGAGGCTAGAACAGCTGGATCAACTTCACCGTGCATTGCAGGCTGCAAAAAGAATTTTTAAGCATAGACAGATAAATTATTCTTAATCCATAGATGACAATTATCACAATATTTTTTGAGTTTCAATGAATGAAAGCATGGATTAGTATTGAAGCGAAGTTGTGAATCATTGTGGGTTTCTATGTTAAAATTGCCAAATTGGAGAATGACCAAGAGCTGCTGCCTGAACTATATGAGCATAAACCAGATGAAGTATCTCAACAACAAATACCAAGCAATGTAAACTGACCAATATCATCTCTTCATCTTCATCGCAGTCATCATCCTCTTCCTCAATGGTGGAAGCCCCAAAAGAAGTTGATGCATTATTCAATGACATTGCATTTTCCTCCACAGCAATAGATGCAGCTAACCTGATAGACTCCAAAACAAACTACCTTATAACCAAGTGAAAATGCTACAACTTCAAAATTATGACCAATCATGAAGCTTACATTTCATCAGTTTTGTCCTTATTCTCATTCCTTGATGTCAAATTGTCAAATCTTGAGCAACAGCCTGCCATGTCAGTTTCACTATACAAAATCCCCTTACCCTTGTCCCTAGCATTGTCCTCATGTCGTTTCTGCTTTTCAACATCCTTAACTGGTGCTTGTGATTTCTTTCCTTTAAGCTGTTAAAAACAATAAATACTAAAGTTTTACATTTAATTCCAATGCAAGACAATATATCATATTGCAAATGAGATCTAAGCAAGTCAACTGACGATGATGTTTTCAAGATAATGAAGAATTATATGATATGGTATTCTTAAAAATGTTTTATCAGTTCCTTTATTGTAATAAAATAACAACTATAAGTAAAATAATAAAATTCAAGGTAGAAGACAATATCACCCAAGGTATATGTAAAAACTGACCTGTGCAAGAATATCAAGTTGCATTGACTGAGGCAAAGCAGCCAAAACAGCTAAATCTACATCAGCATTGCTTGAAGGCTGACAGAAGAAGGAATAAAAAATATAGATGAACCAGCAAAATGTGTAAAGGATAAATAAATTCACAAACAAAAGAGTATTATGATGCCACAAGTACAACAGTATTATGATCCCATCATGACTTTATTTTTACTTTAAGAAAGCCTAATATAAGCTGCAATCAAGAAACTAGTCAAATGATTTTGATGCCTACTTGTAATCATTCCATCTTTTGCAAAATTTACCAGTATCATCTCTTCATCTGTGTCGCAGTTATCCTCTGAAGTATTATTCACAGTAGATGCCACTTCTTTCCCGGCTAGTATTCCATTCTCCTCTGCAGCTATAGATGCTGCCAACCTAAATTAAGTCATCCAAACATAACAACATTAACAATCATATTAAAGATTGTCCATATATACATATTATGAAACGAGGATACTCCATGGCTTTGAGCCCTCTTGTTGAGATAAATATTTGTGGATTACATTTCATCAAGCTCCTCCTGGTTGTGACTTCTTAATCTTTTCCTTGCAGTAAGCTTCTTTCTTCTGTAGCTGCAAATTTAGCTGCATACCTAAATAAATAATGCAAATAAGGAAGCAAGCATAACTTGCATAGAAAAAGGCTTCACAGATTTACAACAGCAAATGTTACTTACATTTCATTTAGATCTTTCACATTACTTATCCCTATATCATTATCGACAGAATCCATCCGATCAGGTTCTTTTGGTCCCTTGGTATCACTCTTCTGCTTCAGCCTCTGGTTCTTAATATCATTAGCCAGCTCTTTCAACCTCAATGCCTTTAACTGTTCCAGGAAAGTTTAAAAGAAACAAAAAAGGTTAGGACGACAGAAATAAATGCAGCCAATAAAAAAGATTAAATGCACCATCTTGATGCGATATATCTGATCAACCATTAGCATAGACAGAAATGTATTTATCTGTTGAGAAGTAAAGTAACTAAGCAGAAACAAAGATAAAATCAGGCATGTTTGTAATTCAACACCAAGATTCAACGTAATTGAATTTTTAATACTTCACTACATCACTATATCACTATATGATATACTAACAAGTAGAAGCGTCCCTGCAAATTACAAGAGTAAACGCACATTTCCTCACATTACTACAAACCCGATATGCAAGTGTGCAGGTGACAAGAGACACACATAAACAAAGAAGTTTAAGGAGTGAGAGAATACAGTGGAGTGAAAAGCGTGGGAAATCCCTTTCAAAGTTTCAACTAACTTTGCCACTACAGAACAGTGCGCAAAAAATGTTGGGCTGAAGAGTGTAAACAAAATTGGGCTCCAACTCAACCGTCCCACATTTTTTTCTAAGAACCAACTCTTACGTGATTGAGAAGCAACTTCTCGGCAGTCTTGCGGACTTTGGCCTGGGCATTCTCCCGCTGCCTGCGGCGGGCGATGACGGTGCGGCGCTTGAGGGCTGGGGTTCCACCGTCGAAGACGAAGACCGGCTTGGTCCGGAGGAACAATAGCTTGCAAATTCGACGGAAGAATCCCAGCAAGTGAGCGTTGCGAACCATTTCTCCCTTCTCGTCACGCATCGCCTTCATAAATTGCACCATCCATATGCTCGCATCTGCAAAAGAAAAGAAAAGAAAAAACAGAACGAAGGTCACGGCGTTGTTTACCCGTTCAATGATGCGAATGATGGGAAACGAAAAGGGGTAGGGTTTGAGGAAGTACCGACGGCCAGCGTTTTACCGGCGAGAGTCTCGACGGAGACGCGGCGGCCGACGGGGCAAGTAGTTCCCAGAGACCGTGGACTCCCATTGCCTTGCTGCGAGCGCTTCTGCTTCTGCTTCTGCTTCTGCTTCAACTCCAATTGCCCTTGTCGTATGCCGCCAACGGGCTTGACAAAATCAGGATAGCATACGACTACAGTTCGCGATTTGAGTCGGTCGTTTTCCAAACGTCGTCATCGTTTGGCTCATTCTGTAGGCCTTTTTCTTTTGCAGTCGTGGCACAATCTCAACGCTTAATCACACACAATTCGCATTCTTAGAGTGTGAGTAAGGTGCATAGGACAATTCAGATCGAATTTGACCAAACCCAATCTGAATTGATTTTAAACCTGTCATTTTGAAACTTGGACTTTATCCAATAATAACCCAACAAATGACTCTAGTAAATTTGCAATTAGCTTTTACATAACCTATGAGATTTTAACATTATACATAAAAAAGTTATAAAATTTTATGAATAAGAAAATAAAATTAAAAATATATTTTATATACATACTTCAAAACAAATCATATGACTATAAAAATAATATCAATTATCCAAAATGTATTAATTTAAACATAAACTCTTATAATTTATCACTAACTATTATAAAAAGAAGTTAAATGCATTTTACCCCTTAATTTTAAACATTATGGAATTTAAATCTTTTCAAAATATGTATTATCATTTGAACTTTCTAAACTTGGACAAAAAATCCTCTACTTTTCAAATAGTGCATTACATCTCTAAACTTTTCAAAACTTGTGCAAAATAACCCCCAAAAATTTAAGTCATAACAGTGGTCTGCGACAATAAAAATTCGGGGTTAATTGGACATGGTATTCATGGACAAGGTGTAAGGTTACACAAAATAGAAACATCAATTGGGTTAATTGCAGATAAATCTTACCTTTGTTATTTGCCAAAATTATACCGAGTTGTTTTTTGCACAATTTAAAAAATTTAGAGTGTCGAGATGAACATTTTGAAAAGTAAGGGTGTAAATTACACATGACATTAAATTTAAGAAGAAAATACATTTATCCCTAAAAATATATATAACTATAATTTTGATTTCAGTTCTTAAGCCTAACTCAAACCAGCCTGGTGCACAAGGTCAAATCTAAGGAACTAAACCCAACTTGAAAAGTGCACAAGTTAAATCTAAGAACCGAACCCAACTCAATAAGCTTTGGGCTAGAATTGGGCACTTGGCTTCTTTGAACACCCCTAATGTGGAGGGCGTGGACTAATTGCCGCTAACCCAGCTTCACAATGTAGTATCCTCTCAAGTACAACTTTATCCTTAAGTCCTGATATCGGACTCGAGAGATATTACTTATAAATTTGCGACCTTTCTTAAATATCTATAACAAGAACAGGTAATTCGTATAATAACTAAGTCGTAATTCTATCGAAAAACATATAAAAAGGAAATAAAATATCCATTAAGTATAGATACAAATACAAGGAAAAGCTTTGCTACGAGCTCTTATATATATCTGACTATTTACATAAATACAAACACATGTACATAACAAAATAAAGTTAAAAAGAGACCACAACTATCGGGTTACGATATATCTAATTCTTCTATGACGGGCTACATATCTCCCCTGAGTATCTCTGAAGGACACGAAACACAAAACACAGGGGTAAGAATCATAAAATTTTCAGTAGAGCATCCCCAAAGGTATAGTAAAATAAATCCATGTCATCATCATTCATCGTCTCAACCACTTCAGTTTATTAAGAAAATGTAAGCATGCAACATATGTCAAAGGTTCGTTTTAAAGTTCAAAATCCAATTCTCCAAAGTGGGTCTTTTATTATTCAATCACTTAATATACACATGTCATACTATTCAACCTCATAGTATTCCGTTCTCAACTGTACATGCCCTCAGTATATCGAAAAGAATCTCATATACATCATTCCTATCTATCCGTGCCCTTGACATAATAAAGGGATCTTTCCGTGCCCTTAATATACTATAGGGGATTTCTTAGTGCCCTTAGCATACTATATAGGATCTTTCCCTGCCTTTAACATACTATAAGGGATCTCTCCATGCCCTTAATATATTAAAGGGGATTTCATTCTTCACTCAACACATATAATCCTCAAGCTCACATATACATGCATCACATTTCTATATGTATTAACATAAATCTCTGATTTCATAATGCTTCAAACCTATATATATATATATCATTCACTCATTCCTCATAAAATAAGCTTTAAAGTCCATAGTATGCACTCATACACATCAAACTTGAATCCAAGTCATTATATCATTAATTCAACACATTATCACATTTCCAGCACATTGATAAATTTCACCCCATTGTAGCACAATTTTATTTGTATACCAAACAATCAATTCGGAGACTATAAAAATTATTTGAGACACTTCAATGTGTCTACAAGGTCTTGTAAAAATTTCAGAGTAAGAATCATTCTCTAATTATGTTAATAAAATTAGACAAATTCGGAGGTTAGAAACCCCCTATTTACAACCAACAGCCATAGTTTCCAATTTTATTACTCCATCAAATGAACATATAACATTATACAAAAATTCACAGTTGGACTTCATTATGTCCTCAACACCCTATAAAAACTTCAAGTGATAATTCAATCATTTGATATGGTAACAAAATTGGTAAAATTTACAACTTATATTCCAACATTTCAAGTAGTACATAGTTCACTTTGGTTTTTGAATTTTTTCAAGCAGGAAAAGTCTAAAAACAACTCAAGAAAATTCATACAACTAGCTTAAGATGTTAGTTTCAACATATAATTTTTCTAGATCATAAAAATATCCACAATTACACCATAAAATTCATGAACAATCCCTGTCCAAGAGAAATCCGAAATCTAGTAGCATAGTCCAAAATTTCTTTTGACAAAAATGATTTCTAACATCATCAAACACTCCTCAAAATTAATACATCAATATCTATATATCATCAATTAATACAACTAAAAATATCAAGCAAATCAATAACCAAACTTCACAAAATAGATTTGAAAACCAAAAAGGTTAAGAGCCCTACTCTTTGGAGATTTGTGACTCTTAAGGATGCTCTAGAGTGTTTTTCCTTCACTTTAAAGTCTTCCCAACAACACCAAACCCTTCTTTAACAACAGATTGTGAGCCCTTAAAGTTGGAAAAGATGAAAGATTCAAATTCTAATCGGTTAGTTTTGTAGGTGGTGATGAGCAAAACAAGTTTTGTGAATAGAGTTTGTGGTTTTATCAAGTCTAGGCAAGGATTTGGATCAAGTTTTCATAGTTTTTGAAGAAGCAAAATTTGTGTTACCTTCCTTGGCTCGAAGAATGGTCTTTCAAGTGATAAGGTTGATGGCCTTTTTAATATATCTTAGGATAAAGTAGCATTTATGTAGTTAAGTGTTCTTTTGCTTTTTTTTTTTTAAAGAAATAATGGAATGGATGGCTTGGATTTAATCTTGTTAGTCAAGATTAAATCTTGGTCATCCACTTGGCTTTAAAAGATAAGCATTATCATATTTTAAAAATTAAACTATCTTTCATGTTTGAAATCGAACATTTAAATTTTACCAAATAGGTAAAACATCGTACCCAGGTAATCAAACATTGCCCGAAATTTAATTCTAGGCATAAAATCTTCATTCCTAACTATTTCTAACCTTAACCCTATATTTTCTTAGTTTCGAGCATCTTTTGGTCCCGAATCTAGGGTTTAGCTATCCAGGCCTTTGGGGCCAAGGTTACTATGCCTATATAATAAAGCTCAAATTAATTTTTAAATAATTTTTAGGGTGTTACACACAACTTATACTACAAGTCATCCCTTATGTTTATAGGGTCCCGTGTTAAATTGTTAATGCACACCTTTCATTTCAAAACTCATTCTCTCTCATTGTCTCGTTTCTTTATCTCACTCACTATCCCTCCAAAAGATTTCATTCCCCTCTCTCTTTATCACATTTCTCTCTCATTCTTCATCGTTCATAGGAAAAGAAGAAGAAGAATTAAGATTTGTTGGCATTGCACAAAACTAATCCTCATGCATGAAGGCTTAACTCATTCTATTTGATTTTTCATGTGTTTGTGGTTTATGTCTCAAGACATTGATGATTATTTCTTTTCAATTTTTTTAGCAATAAAACGAATTGAGAATGACTCTACCAGGAGTTAAGATTTGCGTTATTATTGAAAACTACAGTTAGAAAATTGTAAATGTGTTTTACGAAAAATTATAAACCAATACGCAAAATGTTATAAACTATATTCATAAAACATGTAAACCAGTTCTAAAAAATTATAAATCAATTGAGGATAAATACTAAACAACTATAGGATAAAATGTGGAACCATATACATGAAAGTTGTAAACCAATACGTAAAAAGTTGTAAATCATGTTCACAAAACATATAAACTTGTTTAAAAATTGTAAACCAATTGAGAACAAGTACTAAACAGGTTCAAGATTAATGTGAAATCAATTGGTATATAATTTTTCAGAACCGATTTACATGTTTTATGAACATAGTTTACAACTTTTTACGTACCGGTTTATAACTTTTTTGCACATGATTTTATATTTTATCCTAAACCTATTTAGTATGTCCTCAATTGGTTTACAATTTTTCAAAACTAGTTTACATGTTTTATGAACAAAGTTTACAACTTCTTGCTTAGAGGTTTACAACTTTTCATAACACGCATTTGACAACTTTCTAACTCTAGTTTTTAACAATAACAACAAATCTCAACTTCTAGTAGAACTATTCTAATTTATTTTGTTGAAAAAATTCAAAAAATAATCATTTATATCTTGGGATATAAACTACAAACACTTGAAATATTAGATGGCATGAGCAAAGCCTTCATACGTGAGGATTAGTTTTGTGCACTACCATCAAAGCTTAATTCCTTCTTCTTCTTTCTATGAGCGATGATGAATAGAGAGAAACATGAGAAAGAGAAAAAATTAAAGCTTTTGGAGGATAGTGGGTTAGAGAAAAACAAGACACAAAGAGAGAACGAAAGCTTTTGGAAGGAGGAACGCTTTTTCTTTTCTCTTTCCCATTTTATCCTTTCGTATGAAATACTTTAGTTTTATCTTTTAGTGTGGTATAAGTATATGGTGAAAGTGTGGTGGTGTGCAAGTATTATTGCTCATCACTTTATTTTGGCTAATGATGCTCCTAATAAATAATATTTTTAAAAATACTCTTGTTTCTCTTTTATAAACTACTTGATCAATTATATTATTTATAATCTATACATATTTTTGTTATTAATATTTTCTTCAAATATTTTACTTGTGTAATATTTTATTTTATGAAAATACTTTTAGTTAATTTTTTTATGAAACATATATTACATAAATACCAAAAATACAATTATGTAACAAATTGACTCTCATAATCTTAATATTATTTTTAAATTAAATTAAGATTTTTTCTTTTGCTTTAGATCACTTTTCTCAACCATAATAATATTTTTGTCCTTTTTGTTTTAATATTCTATTAATATGATTCAAAATAAAAAATAAGTTAAGAAAATAAAACATGTGAGCATGTTCACATGATGTAACATGTTTTGCATACATGCATTATGACTAATGTGCTAAAGGAGCTAGTTGCATGCATGGTTATATTGACATAATATGACGAATCATGGCTAATGGTTATGAATTACTATCTGTTTGTTGTTGAAATGCATGATTTATATGGTTTATGATAAGAAGCAAATTAGGGATTAGGGGATATTCCATTTACAGCCTATGCTGTTAGAATTTCATCAAATTTGTGAAATTAGTGAAAATTATGTGAAGTATATGAGCATGTTCTAATTTGGATGAGACTTTATGACAAATTGTGATAACTTCTCATTTATGCATCTCATGAGCATACTAAAGTTAAAATATGACATAAGACACATGAAAATGATCATTCTACTTGCAATGATACCTGGTAAGAGGTGATCCAATGCCCCCAATACCCATACTAATGAGTTGGATTTTACTTTTATCTGTTGGTGATGATCAACTAATTATGACCTCATAACCTTATAATTCTAAAAAAAAAGAGAAGCGAGACTTTAGGGTGACCAAAGCATAAACAAATATTAGTCCCCTAGAAAAGAGAAAAGTTATATGCCTAGAAACTTAGATGCCCTAGTATGCAATAAGTTATGTGCTTAAGTTGTTGCACAAGGTATTACCATGCATTCATAGTTTAGATGCTGCATTCGTGGCATTTAGACTTATGTTTAAAAGACACCTACTTCAGATACTTAACTCTTTGAAAAGCTTAAAAATTGAATCTTATGCATACACACCTTTTTCATAATGAAAATTGAAGTGGCTAGGGATGACGACGATGACACTTGTGTTAAAGCCGAAAACCCCACTTAAAATCTTGTATGAGTTTCTCATCTCTCTCTTTTTCTTTTCATGTTGTCTCCAAACGATGGTGATGGCATCATTCATCGTCTTCCTTGCGATGCCCATGTGGGAGCCACACTATGATCAGGATTTAAGGGCGTACTATGTGGTTGGGCATTGTGCAATGCGTGTTCATTTTTTGTAGCGTCCATTTCTTGTTCCTATTAACAGTGTGTGGTTTTTGACAATACCCCCTTCCCTGATGAGGATTTCTTGGAGCCACTTTGTCCCCCCTTTGAGGGCTATACTAGTGCATATGTGGTTGTGTTTGTGACGTTTGGCAATCCCAATAATGTAGCATGTTTGCCATCTCGTACAATCTCCATAGAGTCTTAACCTTTTTAGGAGTCCCATCTCAACAGCCTTCTACCTATCGCCTTTCATAGGTGATGGCTAAAGAGGTAGCAATGGAGGAGGATGTGATTATTCAGCAACCATGGGGTTGTATATGTCCCTATTAAGTTGGTCACATTTACCTTATGGTTGTTTGGCTTGGAGTGATTAGTTACATACCCCCGTTTCAAGGACAGGAGGAGTCACAGGATATTGGTATGCTGTGCATAGCTCAGTGGAGACAACCTTCCTTTTGTGAAGTAGTTTTAGAGGTTATCTTATCTTTTGTGCATGATAGTAAACTAGTTATTTGGAGTATTTATGTCTATGTCTATTGTAGTTATGCTTCAATTATGTTTAGCTTTTAGATTACTGTATGCCTAACCTCTGTTGGTTGGCTTAGTGCCTCATGATGCTCTTTGTGTTTATGTTGTTAGGTACACTTCTATTTTGTTATGATATGTTATTTCCATCTATGTTATGTTATGCTATATATATATATATGTATGTATGTATATATATTATTGCTGTGGATGATATGGTAGAGTATTGATGATGTTGAATAGGATCTTCGTGTTTTATTTTCATACAAGTGTAGCTCACATTTTGGTTTTTCAATTAAAGAAAAGGAAAAAATCAGTCGTATTTTCAACATCGATATTTTCAAAGCAAGATAAGTCAAGTTTAAAGATGAAAACATAACCACTAATAATTAATCATAATGCATCCTAGGCATATTAACTTAAGAGTTATGGTGTTACACTCACTTGAAGTATGAGTTATAGTCAAGGCAAGAAACATGGCTCGCTTTGGCAAGCAATAAACTATCTCCTATTGGCAAGACTCTAGCTCACTTTGGTGAGACAAACATAACCCTCTATTGTATTGCCTTAATGCACTAACTCCTGATCCAGCTTTCATTGAACTTTAATCCTTCAAAAACTCTTGTTAGCTCCAGAACCCTTGAAAAAGTTATCATGTAACACCCTAATATTTAACTCAACACGTCCAGGACGTATTTAAGTTAATTATTAGTTATTACTCTTTTGTTCCAGTCTTTAATTTAAACTCTTGAAAACACTTTAATGAAATTACAGGTAGTTTTTTTTTTGAACTTTGAAAACAAAATGTGATCCACGCATATTAAGTAAAACTCATCGTCTGTTTCACACATAGAGAAGAGAAATAAAAACTAATCACATACGTACACAACTATCACATGAACATAATCACATCATCATATATAGTTATAGCATAAGTATTAATCATTCCACATCAAGCACCAAAACACACTACCCACCAATGAGCTTAAGTTAAGTACAGTAATTCAAGACGAACAATAGCAATTGAATACAAAATAAACTAGCATAATATTCCTCCTCCTTACTACTCCTGCTAGAACGCCGGAGTGAAAACCATGGATTAACTCGTCTCGTGTGGCATAAAGTCTCGTGGTTTGACATGGGCGCCTCCGCGAGGACGATGGCACCTTTACGTACAGGCTCCTCTCGTTGGCTACATGATCATGGTCTTTTCATCATTATCACCCCCCACCTTCATAGGGACAATACGGAGACCTACCTGAAGGGTGACGAAAGGGTAGATCCTCTAGGGGTTCGACCATGACCCAACAAAACGAGGTGGTGACCAAGGTGCGTAATCGGGAAGTCTCGAAGGATGATGCAGCAGAGTGAGTATGTGGAAACTGTGAGCTTGTGGACGCAAACGCTCAAAGGCAAGATCATCCGGAAAGGGCAGTGGGAGAGAAGTTACTAGAAATGGGATGCGTAAAGGGATGATCCATAAAGACGTACAAATGAACTGTACAATGACCCACAAAATGATAGGACCGTTGATCGAGTCATAGTGCATTTCCCACGTAGAGGCATCAGCGAAGATCACAAACGTTGCCATCAACCTCTAAAGACGAGATGGAAAGAAAAGAAGAGGGAATAAGAAACTTATAAAGAATCTCAGGAGGGCTTTCACCTCCTAATGCATTGTGTCATCATCATCGCCTCTAGAAACCTTGAGATTCATTATGAAAATGTGAACATGCATAAGATTCATTTATTAATTTCCAAATACCTTTAGCCGAGGTCCGTGTTATTTAGCATGAATCTTAATGTCATGGATGCATCACATTATGTCATGAATGCAAGTCAATGCCATATGCCAATTATCATAAAAATATCACAATCAATGACATAATGAAC
The DNA here is from genome assembly GCA_030441495.1 of Dalbergia oliveri. NCBI lineage: Eukaryota > Viridiplantae > Streptophyta > Magnoliopsida > Fabales > Fabaceae > Dalbergia > Dalbergia oliveri. Next base: position 36,429,777 of record JAMLFY010000008.1, on the reverse strand, counting down.
ATAAACCTTTCTAACATGATTTCTACTCAATATTCTTTTAGGTGACTTAAATTTCTTGTTAACTTTTCCTTGGGGCCGCCCTATATCTTCTTTCCTCTTGAGAGTTCTAGGTTATGAGCTCATACCTAAGTAGTCATCACTAGTTTACACTTATCCTCTTGATAAGTTAAATTCCCGACTCCAGAGTGCGGGTTAGGGGGCATAGGAACACCTTTCATAACCATTAATTCCTAGAGTCTAAATGGTCCTCTCTGGATCACCTCTTATAACCTTTAATTGGGGAGTCTAGAGGATCATTTTCATGTGTCTTATGTCACCTTAATATAGACATGTTAAATTTAGAAATGTAGTGTGAGCATGTAATCATAATTTTATCGTAACACATATCATATTCATAACTTTCATATATCGTGCATCTTAAAAAATCAATCATAAACTCATCATGCCATAATATCCTCACGTCTTTGATTCACATATGCATTCACATCTTTTATACATATTTAATAGGCATTTTACCAATCGTTGTCTATTAGCAGGAACATGCTCTTATCCAGGATATCCAAATCAAGGACCCAACTTAGCTAATGCACATGCTATACTCAAATGGGATATACACGACATGCTAGAGGCCACATTTTATATAACCCAAAAACCAAACATGCATAGTCATCAATTCATGTTATTTTGCATAGAAACACACTTATTTGCACATTTCTGTCCTGATAATAATTACAGAAGCTGGTAATCGATTACACAGTTTAAATTTTCAAACAGACATGAATAAGCCTTGTAATCAATTAGGGTGGTTATCGATTACCAAGGGCTCCAAAATTTCAAAAACTGAGGTTTTAACACACTTTGAGATGTTCTTTCATTCTAAAACAACTATAAAGCCTTATTCCAATTTTTCCCTTGAAATTACACTCAAATTTGCTCAAATTAAAACAATCACCTCATCAAAATAATGACATCCTTAAAAATCAAATTCTCTTTGTACATAATAGAAACAAGATTTCAAGCCTCAAAACAAAGTAAAACCAACTTCAAACCCAAGATCCTCATAAGGCCAAAACTCATATATTGAATTGTGTCCATAATCAAAATTCCCATTTAAGATAAAAGAGGTTAAGTCTTTGAGCTTTAGAGGTTTAGGTAATGACTAGAATCATAAACATGTCATGCAAACTTCATTTATAATCTTGGTCATTATAAGGTGATAACTTGGGAACATAAATATGATATGCAAGGCTTGAAATATAAATATGATATGTAACTCCATTGTCTTATTTTTAAGATTTAAGGTGATGACTTGAAATTTAAACATGATATACAAGACTTGAAAATTAAACATGATGTGCAAGTCCATTTACTTATCTTTAAGAATTAATACAAATCCATTTACTTATCTTTAAGAATTAAGGTGATGACTTGAAATATAAACATGATTATGCAAGGCTTGAAACTTAAATATGATTATGCAAGTCCATTTTCTTATCTTTAAGAATTAAGGTAATGACTTGAAATATAAACATGATTATGGAAAGCTTGAAACTTAAACATTAATATACAAGATATTGAAACATAAACATGGATGCAAGTTCATTTTTATATCTTATTTAGCTCAAAGCTCAAGACCTTTAAAGAATCAAACTCTTTAACTCAAAATATTTTTAGCACAAAGAAAGTGAGCTTTAGAGTTCATAATACCATGGTTCCAAGAACCTTATTTATTAAACTCATCATCAAGCTAAAAAAGAATCAATTTAAAGGAAACTAACAATTTTTTCATTAATCTTTTGACAACAAAAACTAAACCTTGAGCTTTAAAGGTCCATTATATGATGGATTCATAACCACCACCATGATTCCTCATCATCAAGCCATGGTCATTATCAAGCCATAGAATCCGAAATTTAGAACAAGGAACAATGTAAAGAACATGAAATAAACTCCCTACCAAGTTGTTTCTTGTTTACAAAAGGTAAAGCTTGAACTTTTATGAAGTAACAAGAAGAAAAATCTGATGCTAATGGTGATAGGGAATTCGGCCAAGTGGAGTTAGAGTGGAGGAAGAATTTTTCTTGTGTTTTTGTGTTTGGAAATGGAAAGTTTAGGTGCTTAGGAGTTGATCTATGGTTGGAATGTGTATGCTTGAAGTTTAGAGCTTGATTAGAGGTTGAGAATGGAGTCTCTTGAATGTGAATGAGGAAAAAGAAGAAAGCTTGAAGTCTTGAGAGAATTAGAGAACTTTGAGTAAGGAAACTATCAAGTAAGCAAGTGTTAACGCTAAGAGTGTTTGTGTGTACATTTTGGCAATGGAAGAGTATCTATTTATAGGCATATGAGGGCTGTTTGGCCTATATTCATGGCTGGAAATGGAGGGTTTATTTCATTTTTTAATTAAAGAAAACTTTAGAAAAGGAAAGCTTATATGGTTGTAATTATTTTGTTCATGTATAATGGATGAAAATACTAAAATATGATGCTAATGGGAGACATTGTGACTGATCACTTCATGGCTGAAATGGGTGGATTTTTTTTTATTAAACATAACCATAAATAATGAAAAAGAAAGCTAAAGAAATGGTGATAAGGTTGGATATGTTTCTTTGTTGGAAAAACCATTAAAATATGATGAAATGGAGCATAAAAGGGCGCTGGTTTCTGATTACATTGTGATCAGATTTCTCATTATTTGCAAGTGGTAAAACATGTATTAGATGTCTAATTACTTAGGTAAAAGATTAGGAATTGATAGATTAGTGAAAAATGGTAAAAGTTAAGTGTTTAGAACAAATCAAGACAAGGTAAAAAGAATAATCATGCACTAATAAATGAAGTTAATTTCAAATGAGTTAAAATCAATTTGTAACATAAGTTCTAAACTTAGGATAAGAAAATGTAATTGTACTAGATTTTACCTAAACCGAAATCTTAACCTTAAACTTAAAATAATTAATTTTATGAGTTCTTGTGATCAAGGAAAGGAAATTTAATTTTACCTTAAATAATCTTAGGCTCTAATTACCTCAAGTAATTATTTTTAACCTTAGGTAATTAATTTTTAACTCAAGGTTAATAAATGAAATCAATTTGAAAAGGATTAGAGCCTAATATCGCCTTAATTACTTAAGTAAACTCATTAAGCATTAACTAGGGGTAAAAAGGTAATTTCACATAAAATTCTCCTAAATTACCTAAACTTTCCAAATATTACTTAGTACAACCATTTTAGTCTTCCCGGTGATGACGGTTCAAACATTGCTCAATCTCAAGTTAAATTACCGTAGGGGTAAATTAATAATTTTATGTATGATAAAAATCCGGAGTTGGGATTTTTACCTCAACATCAACATATCACAAATAATTCCCTTCAAACATAAATCTAACCCCTTGAGGATAGACGGATTGACTATCTCTATTTTCTGGCAAAAATGACCTCAGGGCATTTTGGTCATTTCGCACATGAAAATGGGATTTGCAATTTTTGCACAAATTGCTATTCAAGCCTCATATAATGTTATCCTAGTGTTAAAATTTCTAATTAAGAATTGTTCAACCTCAAATCTCATGCGAAAATTATCTAAAGACATTTTGGTAATTTTGCACGAGCAAAAATCAGGGCGTTACATATCACGGCTTAGGTTTTGAACGACAATAAAGCAAATTTTTGTTAAACTAATTTGAAGAAAAAACTAATAGTTTACTTGAGTTTCTTTAGTGCTTAGCAGGAAATTTTCTCATATCTGAGTAATTTATTTATTTTTATATATTTTTTATGTTATCATAATTTAACATGATAGAAATCTTGTTCAAAGAGAGTCAAACCCTTAAGAATATAAAAAATAGCTCAAAAAGTAATTTATAGTATGTAAGAAACTTAAGAAAGCAAACTAGAGTATCATAAAGTGAATCTGGCACTTCAAAACTAGTCTGGACATCAAAAAGTGGGACACATATCAAGATAATGCTTTCTCATGATTAAATAAGCACATCTTAATCATATTCATTTGTGCTCATTTTTTGAGAAAACCAATTTGAAGACCTTTATCAAGCTCAGAAAGCATCATAGTCTTAAGAGAAAGGGTCAAAAAGTGCAAAAGCTCATCAGAGACTATAACATACATTAGAAACTATGCTGATCAATAGAAACTGAAATATTTTGAATTTGAATAAAGTCAAAGCCTCAAAAAGTTATGGTTGCAATGTACTATCCTTATACTTGAATGTTCACCATTTCAAATGAAGTCTTCACTAGATGAGAAGTTTAGGAACCATGCTCTTTGAAAAGAATAATTTCTAAAGTATCTTTAGTAACAAAGGACAATGGTTTTTTTGGTATAATAGCCATCTTTGACACAACTCAGTACATGTTTCTAGAACGCTAATTATAGAACACAAAGATTGTTCAACATGTGTCAAAAGGAGAAGAAATCAAGGAGCAACAATCCTCTTCAAATTCAAGTATAAAAGCACAACATATTCGAACTGAAAGAACTTTCTACATGAAAGACATCCAAACCTCCTTCATACTTTTTGAAGCTCTACTATAAATCATTTTTAGCTTTTCAAGTGTGAGAATCTTTTTTCTTATATTCTTTAGCTAGCATTCTTCATTAGAAGCTTAGAAAGAAGTCTCTAAGTGCTTTCCTAACATCATTCCCATATCTTAGGAAGCTTGAGTGTATTCTTGGAATGAAAACAATTTGTAACCTGATCAAATAGTGATCATTGTGAGATAAACTTGGAGAGGCCTAGAAGAAAAACTACTCGTGAGTGAGGGTTGATGGACAACTGCTCATGAGGCTAGCTCAAGAAGGCTAGTAAAAAGACTATCTCAATTTCTCTTATAAAAAATGGAAGTTATTAGTGGAACTCTCAATATTATGGTTAAGGATTGGATGTAGGCAAAGTTTGGTCCAACCAGTATAAAAATTATCTATGTGATATCCTCTCCTCCTATCTCTTTTATGTGTTGTACTTTATTCTTTATATTTGTATGAAATATCTAAACTGTTTTCATAACTTTCTAAACATATTTTATATTTATGGATACTTCAAAAAGTAACTTTCTAAGTTAACTAACTTGGGTTTTCTGCCTTCAAATTCAAACACTTGACAGATTTTGTTTTAGTTTTAGAAAGTAAAAAGTTTTTTTTAAAGCATGATTAAATCCCCCTTTTCGTGGTATCTCTTCACCTACATTTAGCATCAAAGCTTAGGCCTCTAAGGGATTGAGCATTCTAATAGTTGCAGTGAAAAAAAATCCTTGAAAAGAATAAAAGTCTATAAGAAATAGCAGAAGCAAAGCTTTTTTAAAGTAGTTTATATGAAGGTTCAAACATGCAACATAAAGATAGGAATATTATAAAATTCTTAGGGCAATCCTCATGCATAAACATATCATCATAATCATTCTTGTTCAAATATTATTATCATCTAGAGCACATATTGTCATGACCCGAACCCGGCATATGACCACGTAAGAAATCTCATTCTCACGTCAGCCTCTGGATTATTACTGCCTTTATATGCATGCTCTGTTCATAAAAATCTATTTAAAACATAATTTCACTTTCTCTAGATAAATTGTTTATTCTTTGAAATCAAAATAATCATGTCTAAAACCTCATAATGTCCTTTCAGTCTAGAATCACAAAATCGTTCATATCATTGAAATAACATTGAAATATACTTTAACATTCAATCCTAATATGCTGAATGCAAACATCTCATACCTAGGTTCCAAACCCGTGCACGCACCGGAGCACTTTAGACAGAATCAGAATGTTTCACTCTGGTGAAGCTTGCCATTTGGCACTTTACCGTGGCTGTGTAGGGTTTGTTGTCATTGTTCTTATTTGTAAAAATGAGAGAAATAAGAGGGTGAATTTTGTTACCAAAACTCAATAAGTGAATTCTCACCTTAAACCTCCTTCAGGACATAAAAAAAACAATGTATGAAATCATAAAATAGTAATATGCCAAAAATCATGTCTAAAATTCCATAAACTCTTTTATACGTGTATTCATACATATTCAAATTATCCTTTCAGTAAAATAATTTCTCTAATTCACTTCTGTCGAAATCACTTTTCCTCTTTTATATAAGTATTTACATATTCAATTAATACTTTTACCATTTCAAAAGTAATTTCCTCTATTCTCTATCATTTCTGAAATCCTATGAGCTTAAAATCATAAATTCTCTCATACTTTCACATGATTACTTTACCAATCCAAAAGTCATTTCATTAACTAACTTTCGTACCCTATTAAACACACTCATCATAACATAGCTCCTAGAGAAACAAAATCTCTGGACACATCTAGGCGTTACGTATCGCATCCCCACCGTGTCAATCAATTCTTTGCAATCTCTGTCACATCTAGGTATTACGTATCACCGTCTCCAATGTGACAATCATGGGCACCAAACTAGGTCCTTTCTTGAAACTCTGCCCGGGCATACTTGGTACCAAGGTTAACGGATTTACTGCGTTTAACACACAGTGTCTCTATAGCTATTGTAAATTAATCTGAAACTTTTAAAACCGTTTTATTCTTGAGAGCTTTAAATCTCTATAACTCTAAGTTTACCTTATCATAACTGTGACTATGAAACCATACTTAGTGATTTCAAGTCCACAGAATATGTATCCCAATAGCTCAGAGTTACACGAAGATTCATGCTCTAAAATCCTTTTATGTCTAACCTCTATACTATTACTTATCAACAATAAACTTGTTATATTCCGAACTTGAATCCATTTGATTCTAATAGACTGACTTTAGCATATCTGTGGCTATGGATCCATGTCTAAGGGATCACCCTTGTAGGCATTGTGATTTCATACTTTCACCGAGTATGTAGCCGTCAACCGTTTCTAAATCTCATCTAAAATCTTTTTAGTGATTAATCTTCCAAAAACACATTTCCCATTGTCAAACTTTTCATAATCTAGAAAACTCAATATCTTATTTCAAAATAACAAAGTTTGCACTCTTAATTCCATTCTGTTCTCTAACTTCATATTTGGTCATAAATCTAAAACGTATACATACTTATCTAGGTCTAAAACATTTTGATCAGCCTTCCAAACATAGTTCAAATTATTAACTTTTATAAACTAGGAAAAACTCAATATCATATTTTGAAATTACAAAAAGGCTAAAATCATAATTCCAATCTTTCTCTAAACTTCATTTCTTGGTGTAAAACCATAACATAAGCATAAATCAATTCCAAAATCCAGTAAACAATTACAAAAACCCTCTAACAATTACATATATCATTAATTCCATATAAAACCATTATAACAAACATGGTCCCATGAGTTTTTATCAAAAATACGTTTCATGCTCTAAACCCAATTCAAAACATATAAACCAGGAGAAATCTCAAATCCTTATAGTATTTCTCTAAAACCAAGCATTAAATCATATTTTCATGAAAATAACTCTAATGCATAACATAAGAGTCACAGATGTGAACCCACTCACCTGGAGGGGTAATATGCAGAACCCACACTAACAGGTCTAGGGAGTAGAAATGACTCCACTATTTGACATAGAGGCAGAATTCTAGATTAATCTCTAAAACCTCAAGAATCCCTCTTTAACAAGTTAGAAAGCTTCTTTCCTTAAGAAGCTTAGAGAACCACCGATAACCCAAAGGAACTTGAAGGGAATGAAGCAAAACCAAGAGAATAATGTACCTTTAAGCCTTAGGAATAGATTCGTGGTTAAACTTGAAGAAATGGAAGAAATTGGAGTTTGGATGGTGAAAAAGTGGGGAGTCGAAGTTTTCGCGAGAGGGATGAGAGAAATGTTTTGGAACATTCTGGACCTTGGAGAAGGGGTATTTATAGCGCCTCGAGCGCGTAGCGCTCACCCAAGAGCGCAAAATATCTCCCTAGCACGCCACTATTTCTGGGACCGCCTGAGCTTCAAGAATGATCTATCACTTATTTACATTTATTTTTTAAAATTAACTTAAAAGTAATAAATGTAAATAAGGAAGTACCCCATTTGGATTCAAATAAAACATTAAAAAAATCAAAATCCCAATAAATCAAAATCTAATTTTTGGGTTTTAGTTCAAATTCAAAAATCTCACGATTTTGTAAACTTGCAAGCTAAAAATGAAGTACTTGAGGGTTTCATAAAATTTGTTAAAAATCTCTCTTCAACTCATTTTCTCTAGGGAATAATTACCGGACTTTTGGTCCCAAGAAAATGACTCTATATATAGCCCTCCAACGGCATGTAGGGTCTAGACTTAGCGAAATTAGTTGAAACAATAGGTAAGGTGACTGGCACCTTTCTTTGTTCCTAAAAAGTTTTTTGACCTTTTATTTATTTTTTACAAAATCTGGGTATTACACATATTGTCAAATTAAAACTTAAACATGATGGTCTCAACACATAATAAATTCATCTACTTAGCACATAACATAAAGAATAACTTAGGACAATTGCTACCTTAACTTGTCTTGGCCCTTATCCATAGTGGCTTATTATACTCCTAGGTAAGAGACCGCTTTTCAAGACTGAGCTCATTCATATACATAATCATTGTATTTACTTTCTCTAACTCTCAGAAATCTACTCCTAACCAGGTTCACTTTCCCCGACTCAATTCAAGGGTAATCAAATTTACTTTATTGACTTAACCAAATTTACTTTCTTCAACCCAAGAAAACATAATCTCATTCCGTCTTTTATTCAGAGGCAATTGTCATAAGTATTCACAACTATATGCACATAACATCATCATCAAGTTCACATAGTCACTACCAGGAAAAAGTATTTTCGCGGTTATTTTTTCCTTTTGCGGTTAAAGTGATCCGGTGATTCCCAAACCGTCGCTATATCAACTATCGTCAATGATATGCGCGGTTCAGCCAACCACTGGAATAAGCGCCGCAAAATGTCAAATGAAAAAGAGGACCTGCCAAAAATCCAAAAAAAAAATAATATGCTAAAACATTGCAATGGTTGGAAACCGCCACCAAAAAACCCAAAAACATAATATGCTGAAAACATTGTGGCGGTCTAGAACCGCCGCAAAATTGAAAAATGAATTGTAGCTTAAACCGCCTGAATTACTAAGATCACATTTCTTCCCTTTTTGTATTCTTTCTCATAAACTTGGTCACAGGAGCTTTCTTTCTATTATAAATACTTTCAAACATTCATAAAATTCAAGCATAAAGCAAATTTTAAAATTATAATCACTCATTACTTATAATAAAAGTGTCTCATAATTGATAATATATCATAACATCTTTTATGTCTAAAACATTTAAACTTCTTACAAAATCATAATTCAAAACAAGTGCTTATCATCTTGCAACATCATAGAAATTGAAGCTCCATAATTCTAAGATTGATTAACAAAGACAATCAATAATATGCTAATTGTTGGACGGTCCTCATTTACTAGGTCATGGCTAGTAGAAGAGGGTCGTCTTGCTTGGCCCTGATGATTCCAAATCTTCAACTTGAAATTGAAGAAAAAATAGCACAACATAATCTTGTAAAATGAGAAACTAGAATAAATAGCACAACTTCATTAACTGTTTCTTGGCTGCAAAGAATTCCACATAGAAAGCAAGATAAAGCTTGCATCATATATCCCATATATGCAGAAGTCACTAGCAATTAAGCAGGTACCAAAAGCACAACATTTTCGAATTTTTCCATGGTGTAAATTTATCATTCGTTCCTTACAAAATTAGCCTTAGGCCTATATTTATGTGCCAATGGTTTCATTGCAGGCATGTTTGTCAGTTGTTTACTATGAAATTCAATAACAAAATGAAATCTAAACTTTACTCTTAACACAGTGAATAGCTCAATATCATCATTATTGGATCTTTGATACTTCTGTGAGACCTAAGCCTTTCCTATATGAAGAAGCCGAGCACCAACCTAGAAACCATACTGTATCTAGGCATCATATTCAATAAATGCAAGAAAGACGAAGACATATGGTGATGATTTGCTATGAGATAACAAAAAGTTATCCTAAAAAGATCATCTTCTGATTTTTTCTTTCTCCATATGCTTCCCAGAAATAAATCACCTTACAGGAAGAAAAATTCAGCGATTATGAAATTATTGAAAGCTGTTTACATTCCCTTTCTCTAACCTAACATGAAGCCCTAAAAAATTATTAACTTACAAAGCTCAATATCTATAAAATGCATTTTCACACATTTATTCTTGTTAGCAAAATACCAACCCTTTACTCAGGATTAGGTTTCTATGCAACATGACCTGAAGTAATTACCAGTTTAGGTTGAAATTACATGTAATAACCTTTGGTTATTGTCAATTTACATTTTCAATAAATTACCAACCCTCTTGTCCAACATCTTGGCTGCAAAGACGGAGGCATCATAGAAGATGGCCATACCAGAAGAGATTGAAACAACACAGAAAGCTATGGATTATTAATTTAAATCAATAAGAAAAGTCATATAAAATAAAGAAATCCGAGCAATATTCAGAAAACTGGAAGTGAGCTGATTCATACAAAGCACTCATTTAGTCATTTCCACTTAAACTTCTAGTGTCTTCTAAGCCAATCTAATTATACATAGGCCTTGAATGTACCCAAATACAGCCATTTATTTATCAAATTGTGTTAATACCTTTACGGCCACCATAGTGAGGAGCTTTGTCCCAAAACTCGTCGCGTAATTGTATTAGTTGAGTCTTCGTTATTGGCTAAGGATGCTTCCAAGGCTTAGGCTTTCTAATCTTTTTCAATGTCCCTGTTAAAATATTTCAATCTTATACTAATGTAAATGGGAATTGACATTAAACTAGACCCAAAACTCGAGCATTCTCATCAGGAACAAGCTATTAAATGATTCTATACTTCAGAAAACTATGGAATGAAAAATCTATCCACAGACCACAAGTACTAACAATAAAGAATAACAAGAAAATAGAACTGACAACTTAATCTAGAAACCCGAAAAAAGAACAACAACAACAACAATGATCTGAAACATCCATTGCTATCTGAAAGGAAACAAATAAATAAGCAAAAGTGACAAACTGCACTTACAGGAAATTGGCTTTGAGTGATTTCAAAAGGATTTTTTTTCTCTCTCTCTTTATGATATTATATCAACAGATATCAATAGAGAACAAAACCATGGTAAAGTTAACAAAAAATGGCTTCACAAGTTGTGATACTCCACCATGAATGTATCTATTCGAGCATACATGATTCAATGAGAGATCACAAGAAGAAAGGAAATGGCATATTGATTCAAATATATGCTTGCGTCTTATCTTCCTTATTTCCAAGATAGACAAAATTGCAAGGAAAATTTTTATAATCATGCTTATTAGCTCTGCTAAAAAAAATAAGACAAAGAAGAAGCGGAAAAATATCAGAGTATAACTGACAAGCATGCTCAAAGTAACAAGATTGGAGGTTTTCTTTTCGTTTTATTGGAACTTATTTTACTAGTATTTCTGGTTTTCACCCTTATTCACCTGTTATAGTCTTGTAGACCACACAACTGCACATCAAGGTTAGGTGAAAGTGGGAAATGAAAGACCAGGCTTTAGTAAGGTTAGGATACTTAGGACTTAGGAAGCATTATCAATGATTCAGGAGCATCAAACTTTACAAGGTGAAAAGACTGTTGTTTGGGGCTTCCAATAAAAAAGATACGTTATTCCCCAATTGAGCTCTTTTTGTCAAGTAACACAAGAAATCCTTTAGAGGGAGAGATACACAACCAATAATCCTCAAAAATCAATTATCTGCACTAATAATCCTCAACCAACCTCTTCCTACATTAGGATTTGGCAATTATCAATCATTTTAAACAATAGGTAGTTGTTTCAACCAAATCATTTAACTGGTTATTTTAAACTCAAAAATCAATCATTTGCACTAATAATCCTCAACCAACTTCATCCTTACCCCAACCTCTTCTTGACACCAAAACAACTATCTATTCCTCCATTGACCCGCCATGAGCAACCAACACTATAAATTGTTGGATATCGTTCTCTCAACAGCACCAATTTTCTAGTTGTAGATTTCGGAAAACTGTTCCATCTTATTAATGGCACACTCAATAAACCATTGATAATATGCTACTATTCAGGCAATGGCATCCTTCCCTCTAATCATCATTTCACGTTGTCGGGGAAATGTTGGAGAGTTATGTGAGTTGGATTCAAATCAGTTGTATGTGTGTGCACTTTTTAATTTTGCGATGAACTTGAAATTCCAATTTTATTGATAACTATCCAAACAAGACATTCTAAATCCTTCAATAATTGAATTGAATCAATTCAATTTCCTTATGTTTGAAATTCTCTGAATTTTGAAATGATTTATCCCAACACACTATTAAGGAAAAATTGAACCTTGAAATCTCTACATAAGGGAATTATAAACATTAATGAAGGCGCAATGGTGAAAGGAGCTACCTTACGAGCTGGAGGTGAGGAGAAGCAACCAGCAACCTTCACACTGTTGAGCTTGGACATAAGCAAGGCAGTGACCTTGACGCCCCTGAGTTTGGAGGTGAGCAAGGCAGGAAGAGAAAGTGGCGGCCTTGGAGCCTCGCGTGAGGGAAGCAGCAACCTTGGAGGCTGCGCGCAGAAAGCAACAACCTCTGACCGGAGGCGACCTCCGAGCTGGAGTCAATCTCTGAGCGGAGGCCTTGGAGAGTTGCGTGTGAGAAATCGGAGACCTCAGAGCCTCGCAAGAGAAAGTGTCGAGCCCCGCGACCTTGGATGTCTCGCGTGCAAAAACCCGCCACCTTGGAGCGTCTTGCATGCCAGAAGCTAGAGACCTTGGAGTGTCTCGTGTGAGAAACAGGAACCTTGGAGTTGGTGGTGACCTCGGAAGCCCTGACCTTGGAGCGTCGCGGTGGCAAAGCCGGAGCCTTGGGTGAGAGCAAGCACTGACCTTGGTTCAAAGAATGAGCAACACAAGAGAGATTGGGACTGACGCAGGAGAGCAATGGAAAAGCAGAAGAGCTCCGCGCCAAAATTTCACGCAAGCGTCATGTCTGGATGAACCGTAGGGAAATGATGCCTTTAATGGTCACGACGACCATCCTTTGAAACCGCCATCGATTGACTACCGCAAGTTCCCTTATTTGTAGTAGTGCAATGATTAGAATATTCATCAAGAAATAAATGAACATACTTTGAAAGAAATTTTGCTAGGTTACAAATTGCATTAAGCAAATCAAATCAATTGCCACTGCAAAAACAAAAGTCACTGAATCACGTGACGCGCACTACAATCACATTTATTTGGAATATGCAGTACCTTTGTCATTTATGCCACAATCACAATCATTGAGAAGAAAAAAGAGGCAATGAAGTTATAATAGGACAATGCCAGGAGCAAAATATCTTACCTTGAACTTACAGGAGTGTTAGCTGGTAAGGAAGATGAATCAGTCTTCCAATCTCCTTAGTTGATGGTCCACCAATTGCTCGTTATTGACTTTACTGGTGCAGCTGCCAGGCATGCATTTCCCCCAACTATAACCACCATACTGCCCTTAGCATCAAACCACCACAAGTAGCGTGAACCAAAACTAGTTAAGCAAGCTAAAAAACAAGTCCTAAGGAAAAATAGCGGTGAATAAAAAAAAACACACACAACACACTAGAACAAATAATTAAAGCATATCACCTCATGCATCAAATCTAAGTCTTATTGAACTTCCATCAACAACAAAAGGATATGCACTGAAATCTATACATCAAACACTAAATATCCCAAACTTGAAATCCAACATGTGGAACCCAAAATTGTAAGGCAAGATGTTACTATCCTAAACCAAGCACACAAATGGGCAATGAGTAAAAAAATGTACATAATATGCATCTTCAGAACCAATAACAAATGTAGAGAACCAAGCATCTAATAGACTCAAAGGCCATGCGTATGCTCCAAAAAAGCATTAAAAATATACTCTACTCTGCATATCGCATTTAAAATGCAGGGAATATAAAATATTCAAGAAAATTTTTTAAAAAAATTAATATCCTAAACCGTAGTACACACTTAGCATAGTTTCTAGATATAGATCCTGAAGCAAAACCAACCAAAAACAAATAAAAAAATTAAGCTTATATCCTGAAATTGAAGTTGAAGCCAAATCCCCAATGTGTAACCATATAAGAGTCTGTTTCTAAAAATAAAAATGGTGCAAACACACCCATGAAGTTAGAAACTTCAAATATAACATAACAGGCATCTCCTCTGTCAATCCAATACAAACATTATCACACCAATTATACAAACGAATAAAAAATGGACTTTCAGACATTGTACACCATTGAAAAGGAAAACTTTCTATTAAAATGATTCTACATATTAAGTACAACAACAACAAAATGGAAATGGCACCCTATGAAGAGAGCTAATCCTAAGAACTAGAGAACAAACTAGTTGCAACCATTTTAGAGTTGTAGAATCAAACTTGAACCCATATCTTATTGTTGTTGACCTGTAATTTTAGGTGCTTCCCACGACGAGAAACTTCTTAAAAAATCTATTAATTTTCCTTATTAAGCTAAACAACGCATGGATCATATGTCTTCCTTACCGTTTTGATATCTATTTCTCCACCAAACTCAAAAGCTAAATGCTCATTGCTCATAAGGAAAAGGGAAAAAAATAACATTATGCTATTATGCTAAAATTACTACAGCCATTTTTCTCACTCAATGAAATGTCAACTCCCTAGGCATCCCAACAGATTCAAAGAAATGCATAATGGATTATTACCTCAACGGTGGAGGCGCGCGAGCTTCCATATGGTGGTAGAGAGATCACACACAACAGAGAGAGAAGTGAAGAGAATGAAGGGGAAGGCGACTTGCCCATCATGTCCTCCCTTACCTGGCGAGCTTAGGCGTTTCATGTCCTCTCTGTCTTCGCCGCGTGGGCTCCCTCATTTTGCACAAGATTCTGAAGACAACGTCGACAACGAAAAGCAGCGCCTGTGTCGACTTCTCAAGCAAGTTGTCATGGCGTGGGGCTTGAATCGTTGCTTAAGAATGGGGCTTGAACCGGTGCTCAAGAATGGAGAATAGGGCTTCAAGATCCATAGAGCGGAGCGACCTTGAGAGAGAGAGGAGCGATCGTGTGACAAACCTTGAGGACCTGAGTGAGAGAGAGCGCGACCAACCTTCAGCAAAGAAGCGACCTTGAGAGAGGGGATCTGGTTCGAGAAAAGGAGCAACCTTGAGAGAGAGGGAGGCTGCAAATGAGATAGGGGACGACGTAGGAGCAACACAAAAGTAGCGCCAAGTTTCACCTGGATTTGGGGGCAAGCGCGCGATTCAACAAACCGCCGTGAAATGCTTCGTTAAATGGTCATCGACGACCACTCTCCTGAACCACGTGAATGGACCACCGCAATGACCCTAATTTGTAGTAGTGAGTATACAAAATATCAAGTCATTAACATTTTATCTTGGTTTCAGCTACTGGCATGCTGCCTGAATTTTAACCTTGAAGAAAATTATGGTTAAATTACTAAACATCACAAATAGAGTAAAATAATTTTTAAAGATAATTTAATGTGTTTATGAGGAACTGTAAAATTTTCAGATCAAAATAAAGTCTCTAGCTATATTAACAAAATTATACAAATTCAAAGGTCAGGAACCACATAATTCAAGTAAATATTAAGAGTTCTCAATTTTGTTATCATATCAAATGACCTAAATAAGTTCTGAAGGGTTGGACCACAAGATGTCCAAAACATTCTGTAAAAATTTCAAGTTAAACATTTGATATAGTAACAAAATTAGACAAAATCAATGTTTTAGAATTGACTGGGAGAAACCCTAACCGCCTCTCGTTTCTAAATTTTTTAAAATAGTGAAAGTCTTCAAATAGACTCAAGAAAACTACTACAGTTACCTTAATATGTTATTTTCATCTTATAAAAACTCTACCTCAAAAATATGTCTCCTACTAAGTGAAAAAAATCATGTAATATGACCTGTCTTAAAATATGAGTTTCCAGGAACATAACTTTCAACTTCTTTTGACAAAAAGGATTTTCTAGCAACATCAAACTACTCCACCCATGCAAACACATCAACATCTATGTGTAATTATGAAAATAAACTAAAAATCTTAAGCTCAAACATTCAATAAACTTTCAGAACTAGTTTTGAAAAGGAAAGACTGAAAAAAAGCCCTACTTGTTACTAGAAGACTTTGCATTTGTCTTGATTCTTCCAAGTGTTTCTCCACCAATCTTCACCCAAAACCAGCCAAAACCCTTTTCCTAAGCGTGATATAGTAGCTCCTCTTTGATGGTAAACGAGATATAAATTCGTTGATAGAGGTAGATATGAAGATTTCAAGACATAGATTAGATTTTGTGTTTAAATAATTGGTTCTTGGTGTTGTAGAATGAAGTTTTGAGCAAGTTCATGAGGTTTCAGGAAAGAATAAAAGTGAAGATGGCTAGAATAAGGGGCTGGCTGAGTTTTGTAAGGAAGAAAATGACGAGTTGAGATTTGTTTTATTTATATAAGACGTGTTATAATTTTCTACCACAAATAAATATTACTTTGTAATAAAAATTGAAATTTTATGTGGTTATTAATAAATCTTAACAAAGACAAAGGGTGTGGCCACTTCCTAGACATACACTTGTCAAGTGTAGTAGGAAACACAACTTTCATACAGTGTAAAAAACTACATATCAAAATTTTACTAAACAGATGAGATATTGGCCTCTGGATGAAATTAAAATTAATAAAGGGCAAGATTAAAACTTACTTAACAAGTTTTAATTGATGTTATCTAGAGATGTCAAAACGGTTCAGCCCGGGTTAGTCCGCAAACCTCCATTTTAGCGGACTGGGTTGAAATTTTCAGTCCGCCAAAAATTTCAATCCGCCTAACCCGCCCCGCTTAACCCAGGCTTAGGCAGGTTTGGCGAGCTTGGCCCACCTGGCTAAGTCTTTTATATTTTTGTTAAAAAAATTCATAATTTATTGATAAAAATGTAAGAAACATATGACCCAAAAGAAAAAAAAGTAAGAAATATATACTCTCACTAATATAGTATTACTTATTGATATTATTTACTTAAAGTTAAAATTTAAAAATAAAACAATCTTATAACTCACAAATAATACTATTAACAATAATATTTTTTTAGTTAAAGTTAGTGTATAATTGTTATGGACATTGAAAAATTGGGTATACATAAATAAAAATTATTTTTTAATTTTTTTTAAAAAATCATCAAAACATTAAAAAATATTTTTTGAAATTTTTTGAAATTTTTCCGGCTAGCCCGCCAACCTGCCAACCCACCCTAAATGGGCTAGGCTGACTATTTCAGCCCATTTTATTTTGGGCCTGCCGTCCTATTTTTGGCGGGCTTTTGGCATGGTGGGCCTGACCGGTCTGCCGACCCATTTTGACATCTCTAATGTTATCCACTTAGCTCAACATGAGTGGCTCACTTAAATTTAATGGCCAAGTTACTTTTTCATGTTAAAATTGTGCATCTGAAATTTCATTGAACGAGTGAAATACCATACACAGAAAATAGATAGTGCCTGAAATTTAATTTTGGGTCTAGAATTTCATTCCTAACCTTTATGATATCTTCTCTTAGTCCGAGCATCACCTTGTCCCAATTCCAGGGTTCTGTTGCATTGAGAGATTCGAAAAGTTACTATTTACCTTTTTTTCGTATTGATTCATTCTAATTACGACTAATTCTATTAGAATAGCAAATTTTTGGAATAATTTCGAGGTGCTACATTACCATCCACCTTAAAAGAAAATTTTCATCATCAAAATTTCACACCTAAATAATTCTAGGTAATCCTTCCTCATATCTATTCTAGTTCCCAAGTGTATTCTTCAGTTCCAGCCTTCCCCAAGCCACTTTTACTAATCTCATAGATTTATTCCTAAGCTGCTTAATTTCCCTTTCAACGATCTAAATCGAAGATATTTGAAATGTGAGGTCATCCCTTAATTATATAGATTTGAGTTCTAATACATGACTCAGTCTGATGGTATTTTCTAATCTGGGATATATGAAAGACATCATGGAGGTTTGACAAATGAGGGGGTTAAAACTATCAGATATACAATTGAACTGATTCATTGAAGGATTTGGAAAGGACCTATAAATCGAGTTGACAACTTCTTAACTCTTAGGGCTCTATCTATACCTGGTGGGTGACCTTCAAGAATGTATATTCTCCCTCTTGGAATTCTATAGGCTTCCTCCAAGTATCAGCATAACTTTCTGTCCGCTTTGAGAGGTGAGAATCTTACTTCAATTTTTCGTATTTGTTCAGTGGTTTGGTTGACAAGGTCATGTCCTAACCTACTTCTCGACCCACGTCGTACTAGCATAGGGCAAATTGGCATTTTCTATCATATAAAGCTTTGTATAAGACCATGTTAATACTAGCGTGATAATTGTTATTGTAGGAAAATTCAATCAATGGTAACAACTTATCCCAATTTCCTTTTTGTTCGATCACGTATGCTCTCAACATATCCTCCAAGGTTTGTATAGTCCGCTATCTGTCCATCAACTTGGAGATAATAAGCAGGACTTAAGCAAAGCTTAGTTCCAAATGACTTTTGGAAGGCTCCCAAAAATCTTGAAGTAAATCTTGGGCTTTTATCAGAAATTATGTAAAAGGAATACGATGCAGGAGCATTATCTTCTGGATGTACAAATAAGCTAACTTGTCTAAAGAGAAGCTAGCCTTGATTAGTAAGAATGAGAGGTTCAATTAACTTATAACATCATGTCCTGATGATGTCTTTGGCCACCAAGACATTTTCTTGAAGTCTACAAACTGGTTCTAGGCTATATAATGAATTTGCCTTCATAAGCTTCTTACAAAACCTCATTTATGAGATTGCCACTTGGAGGCACAAATACCTCATATTTGTACCTTCATATACCTTACTGGTCTTGGTCACACTACGTCTACTTCTTTGTTTGGACCGATTTTAAAATCTCTTAGAAGCATAGGTCATTACATTGTGCAACCAAGATCTATTCCTTGAACTTACTTATCACTCTTATCTAACTTAACATATCTTTTGAAGGAGTTACAAACATTCCAAAACTAGGTTTCTTAAAGCTCTCCACTAGTTCCATTGTTTAGTTATCATCCACACCATACTTAAAGATTCTACATAGTGCATCAGTAATAACATTTACTTTGCTTGGATGGAAATTTAAATTAAACTCATAGTACTGAAATTCCATTTATTTCCTTTGGTGCATATTTAATTCTCTGATCCAAGAGATACTTCAAACTTTTGTGATAAGAGAAAACATCAAAATTCACTCCATTGAGATGATGTCGTCAAACCTTTAGAACAAAGACTACAGTTGCAAGTTCAAGGTCATGAGTTGAATAGTTTACTTTGTCCAGCTTCAGGTGTTAAGAAGCATAGGCAACGATGTTAAAATACTGCATTAGAACACATCCTAAACCTTTCCTGAAACATCATATTAACATCAAATGGCTTGTGAGGATCTGATAGTACTAATAGTGGTACCAATGTCAGTTTTTGCTTTATCTCTTGAAACTACTCTCAATAGTGGCCTCTTGAATGGAGCATCATTCTAGTCTACTTGATCAAAGATAAGGCCATTTGAAAGAAACCTTTGTTAACTTGTCTATAGTACCAAACTAACCCTAATCTCCTATCATCACTTGTTGTTCCTAATGAGACTGATTCAACCTTTATCTAGGTTCCACTAAGATTCTTTCTTGTGAAGCCACATACTCTAAGAACTTAACTTTTTCTATCCAAATTTTTTTCCACATTTTAATGACTTAGCATAGAGTTTTTGCTCCCTTAAGATTTGAAGCACTATCCTAAGGTATTCAGCATACTCTTCCTTAGTCTCCGAATAGATAGGTATGTTGTCTATAAAGACAACTACAAACTTATCTAGTAAGGGTGGAAGATTCAATTCATTCTATACATCAATAAACCGGATCATATGTTAGTTTAAAAGACATTACCATATACTCATAATGTCCATATTGAGTTCTAAAGGTAGTCTTGGGATGTCTTTACTTTTAACTTTAATCCGGTGATATCCTAATCGAAAACCTATCTTTAGGAATATGGTTGCTCCTCACCATTGATCCATAAGATCATCAATCATCGGCAAAGGATATTTGTCCGTTACCATTACCTTACTCAGCTACCAAGAATCAATGTACAACCCCATGCCTCCATCCTTTTTACCAAAAGGACATGAGCTCCCCATGACTTAGTTTGATGAGCCTTCTTTAAAAGCTCTTCAATCTATGTCTCTAACTTTGTTAGTTAAAGAGGAGACATTCTATAAGGAAAACGAAGGTATGGCCCATTCTTGATACAAGCTCCATGGAGAACTCAAATTTTCCCTTTTTAGGGAAACTTTTAGAATAACTTCTTGGAAAACATCTAGGTATTTCCATTTATTTTACACTACCACGAATCAAATCTGTTGATTGAAAAGCTCCTTCAGATGCCTAAAGTAAAATGCGCCCTTGGGGTTATGGTTTGGAGATGGGCAACCCAACATAGTGGAGCCACTACCTTAACCAGGCTTGGCATGAGCTCGTTCCACCACTTTGAAGCCCTTACTAGGGTCACAAGCCATGATAACTATGCCTGGGAGCATTTATTCCCATGATTCTTCTTGCATTTAGGACACTCTTATCCTACCATTGATCATAATGGTTGTTGCTATTTCCCTCAATTATTATTTGGTAGGGATCTTCCCTAGACGTCAAGAGCTTAAACCTTGGACCTTGTAGTGTCAATTTCTTCCTAAAATGGTCTTATGCAGACTTGAAATTTGACAGCTTTCTATTAGAATCCTCTGAACATTCACACTTGTCTACCAAAGTAGCATAATCTCTAATCTTTAAGAGACCTACAGCTGCCTCAATGTCCTTACACAAACCTACTTTATTTGTCATGCACTTCCAGGCTTCATCAGGGTCATGCTAGATAGCAGAAAATTTACAAAGCTCTTCAAACTTTACGTGTACCCTACTACACTCACAGATCATTGCTTAAGTGCCATAAAATCCAGTTTCTTTGCATTTCTCACAGTCCATTGTACCAATCCATTAGAATTCTATATCTGCTTCCAACATATAAGTAGCAAAAGACACTTTCTGTTTTTCGTACAAGGAAATACTTGAAAATATTCTCTATTACTTTAATCCATTCTTCTGCTTTGTTTGAATTAAAAACTCCTTGAAATGGTGAAGGATTTGCTTTAGTGAATTTAGCAAATCTCAGGTATTCCACATCTACCTCTACTTCCCCAAAATTCCTAGCTAGTTTCTAATCTTAGTCCAATTTATCCATCATACAATTAACCACCAGCTTATTCTCTCATAACCATAACCATCTCTCGAAAAATATTCATCATTCTAACTTCATCTTTGGCACCGCTTCTATTACACCAATTTGAAGCCATTGGTTCCCATCACACCGAGCAAGAGATATTGAGTTGATCAAGCTCAATATTAAGCTAAGTGTGGTAGCAACCAACAACATTCATAAACAGGAGTCACACATACTAGATTACAATACATAACATCACTAAGGAAGCATCGGCCCAATCCTTAAGCTTTATTAGGATAGCCCGACTCTGATACCATAATGTAACACCCTTCTAACTACGTGTATTAATTGAGAATTTACACGATAATTAGAAGTGTATTATTTTCATCTTTTCTAACTTATACTAGTCATAAAGCATAAAAAGAAAGTGAAGTGAACCAAACATCGACGTTTTAAATTACTAATGCGGCCTTCAATAGCCCATCAATACACACACACACACACACACACACATATGTCAATAAGTGTGTACAATCATCTCTAATATCTCCTAAATTCTCTAAAGAAAAATCCTTGCTTAGTCGGATATTAACCTTGCCTTCATGCTGATGAAACCCAAGTCAAACGATGATGACTAGCTAGTACACCACCATATGGAGATTTGATGTCATAAAAAGGCACTAAAAGAGAATGAGCAAACGAATGGTTGCTTTCCTAATGCTCCTCCAACTATGGCAAATCAATGACGGCCTATAAGGATGGAATCTACAAAATTCTGAGGATAACACAAGGTACAAACATGCAACATAGGGATGGGAATATTATAAAATTCTCAGGAAGGCACTCCCTCATACATAAACATATGATCATAATGATTCTTGTTCAAACATTATTATCATCTGGAGCACATATTGTTAAATTGAAACTTAAACATGTTGGTCTCAACATAAACAATAAAGCCATCTACTTAGCACATAACATAAAGAATAACTTAGAACAATTGCTACCTTAACTTGTCTTGGCCTTTGATCTATAGTAGCTTATTTCACTCCTAGGTAATAGACTTCTTTTCAAGACTAAGCTCATTCCTATATATGATCATTGTATTTACTTTCTTCAACTCTCACACAAATATACTCCTAGTAGTGTTTAATTTCCTCATCGCAATTTAAGGGTAGTCAGATTTACTTTCTCCAATCTAAGAAAACATAGTCTCATTCTGGATTTCATTCAGAGGCCATTTTCATAAGTATTCACAATTATATGCACATAACAACATCATCAAGTTCACATACTATACGAAATATCAAGTCATTAACATTTCATCATGGTTTCAGCTCGCTGGCATGCTGCTAAAATTTCAGCCTTGAAGAAAATTTTGGTTAAATTACTAAACATCATAAATACAGAGGAAAATAATTTTCAAAGATAATTCAAAATGTCTATGAGGCCCTGTAAAAATTTTGGGTTAAAATAAGGTCTTTAGTTATATTAACAAAATTATACAAATTTGGAGGTCAATAATCACCCAATTCTAGCCAAGAGTCAGGGTTTTGAAATTTTTTTATCATATCAAATAAACAAAATAAATTTAGTAAAGGTTGGACCTCAAGGTGTCCACAACATCCTGTAAAAATTTCAAATCAAAATTTGATCATTTAATATAGTAACAGTAAGTACACAAAAGCAATGCTTCAGAATTGGCTATTCAGAAACCCTAACCACATCTATTTCTGAATTTTTAGAAATATTAAAAGCCTTCAAATGGACTCAAAAAAATACTGGAGTTACCTTAATATGTTATGTTCATCTTATAAAAAATTAGTTGAAAAATATGTCTCCTACTAAGTAAGAAAAATCGTGTAATATGACATGTCTACTTAAAATTCGAGTTTCCAATAGCATAACTTACAACTTCTTTTGACAAAAAAGATTTTCTAACAATATCAAACTACTCCACCCATGCAAACACATCAATATCTATGTGTAATTATGCAAATAAAGGAAAAATATTAAGCTCAAACATTCAATAAACTTTCAAAACCAATTTTGAAAAGGAAAGGTTGAAAAGAAACCCTACTTGTTGCTAAAAGACTTTTGCACTTGTCTTTATTCTTTCAAGTGTTTATTCACCAATCTTCTCCAAAAACCAGCCAAAACTCTTTTCCTAAGTAGTGATATAGTAGCTCTTCTTTGGTGGTAAAGTGAAATATAAATTCTTTGATGGAGGTTGATATGAAGATTTCAAGAGATAGATTAGATTTTGTGTTTAAATCATTGGTTCTTGGTGTTGTAGAATGAAGTTTTGAGCAAGTTCATAAGGTTTTGGGAAAGAATAAAAGTGAAGATGGCTAGAATAAGGGGGCTAGCCGAGTTTTGTAAGGAAGAAAATGAGAAGTTGTGATTTTGTTTTATATATACAAGATGTATTATAATTTTCTACCACAAATAAATATTACTTTGTAATAAAAATTGAAATTTTATGTGGTCATTAATAAATCTTAACAAAGACAAGGGGGTGTGGCCACTCCCCAGCCATACACTTTTCAAGTGTAGTAAGAAACTTGCTCTATAAGTTTATACGGTGTAAGAAACTACACATCGAAATTTTAACAAATAGATAAGATATTTGTAACGCCTCGATTTTTCCCTAAGTGCAAAAATAACCAAAATGCCCCTGAGATCATTTCTGCGGAAATTGAGGACGGCCCTAGGCTATCCTCAAGGGGTTAGTCTAGTGTTTGAAGGGGATTAAGTGTGTAATGAATGTGTTAAAGATGAAAATCTCAATCTCCTAGTTTTTCCCGTACGTGAAATTATTGAAATACCCTGAGGTAATTTAATGCAGGATTAAGTGACGATGGACCTGGCCATCACCCGGAGTTCAAAAATGTTAAAGATATGTGTTGCATGATGTCTGGAAAGTCCAGTGGTCCGGGAGTCCTTATGTGAATTTACATTTCTACCTTTGTTTGGTGCGAAACAAGCTTAATTAAACGGTTATGGAAATATGGGCAATATTAGACTCTAATTAAAGATAAATTAATCTATTAATTTTGAGTCTAAATAATTATTTAAGGTTAATTAAGACCTAAGATTGATTGAGAAAAATCAAATTCCCTTCTTAATCAAAAACATCATGTCATATCATGAGCAAATAGTAAATTATCTCTTCAATTCCTTAAATCAAGGAAACATGTTGGAGTTTGTATTTCAAACTAATGAAGTTTAATTCAAACTAAGCATACAAGACCACTCTTAATCTTGTCTTGGCAAGCTTTAAACACATGGTTACAAATCCAAACACCCAATTACCAATTTCTAATTCATTCCCTAATCAAATCTATCTCCAAATCCATATCCTAACACAAATGAAAAGCAAAATTCCCCCCCCAAAGGCCAAGCAAGGCCGTGGCCTCCCTCCCCCAAATTCCCCCTTATATTTTAATTCCTTATAATACCAATACACTAAAAGAAATCCTCACTTTTACCATTTACTTTTTGTTACAAATCTTGCTCCCAAAAATCCTCTCTTATCTCTCAACTCAAAAGCTCTCATCTTCTTCCTCTTCCACCACCATTCTCAACCTCCTCTCAACTCACAAACACATAATCCTTTCATTTCCAAGATCAAGCTCCCTTATTTTCAACTAAAAAAGTAACTTTGGTAGAGATCTTGTTTTGAGTTCCTTCTCTTATTTCTTGTCTTTCATTTTTCGGATTTTGATGATGATTGAATGATTGGGTTGTTATTGTTCTTCTTCTTTCCTTTTCGGTTTGAATCTTCCTTTTTCTTTCTTTCCATTTTCGGTTTGGTTGTTGTTGGATGATGAGAAACCATGGCTTGATGATGAGAGATCTTGATGTTGGTTGTGAAACCATCATGTGCTTGACCTCTAGAGCCCAAGGTTTTGGTTCATTTTGGTTTTGAAAGAATAAGGAATGTAGATTACTTGTTGCTCCTTGAAATATTTTCCTTTCTTTGATGTTCAAGGCCATAGCTTTATGATGAGAGTTTCTTAATGTTTGGTTGTGAACCCATTATGTGTTGGACCTCTAAAGCTCAAGGCTTGATTTTTAGTTTCACAAGAGTATAGAAAATGGTTTATTGTTGGTTGTCTTTGTTAGTTTTTCTTTGAGCTTGATGGTGAGTCTAAGGAAATGAGGTTCTTGGAATTATGGTGTCAAAAGACTCTAAAGCTCATTTCCATTTTGTTAAGATTGATTGGGATTGAGAGTTTGATTCTTTAAAGTCTTGAATGAGCTCTAGCAAGATATAAGAATGGATTTGCATCATGTTTATATTTCAAGTCCTTGCATCTCATGTTTATATTTCAATGCCTTATATATCATATTTATTTTCAAGTCATCACCTTAAATCCTAAAGACTAAAGAAATGGACTTGCATTTCCATATTTAAATTTCTAATCTTGCATTTCATATTTATACTTCAAGTTATCACTTAAATTTTGAAGATTTAAAAATGAACTTGCAATCTCATATTTACTTTTCAAGTCTTGCATATCATATTTATATTTTAAGCCATCACTTAATAATGATAAAGATAAAATGGGATTGCATGACATGTTTATTATTCTTGTCATCACCTAAATCTCTAGAGCTCAAAAACTTGCCCTTGTATCTTAAAATGAAATCTTGATCATGGCTATTGAATGTGTTTTAGCCATGATACAATGTTGGTTTTGATTTGTAAAATGTGAACTTGATTTCAAAAGGAATGTTAGAATGATGTTCTAAAATGATCTTGAAGTGAAAAAGCAACTTGAAATGTGTTAAAACTTTGATTTCTCAAATTCTGGGATTCTGGTAATCGATTATCAGCCCATGTAATCAATTTCCAGGATGATTCTTTGAAACGTTTTGGTTCTGGCAATCGATTACTAGCTTATGTAATCGATTACTAGAATATTCTTCATACCTAAATAAGTTTTTAGTCTTGGTAACGATTACCAGTTCATGTAATCGATTACCATGGTGTTCTTCATGCCCAGGACTAATTTTTGGTTCTGGTAATCGATTACCATGCCCATGTAATCGATTACCAAGATGCTCTTGGAACTCGATCAAGTTTTTAATTCTGGTAATTGATTACCAGCATATGTAATTGATTACCAGAACCCTAAATGTGCAAATAAGTGAGTTCTAAACTAGATAAAGTGGATTGGTGGCCCTATATGCTTATGTGTTGAATTGTGTGAATGATGATTTCCTAGTATGTTGTTTATATATATATATATATATATGTATATGTTGAGCATTGCATGCACATTAGCAGTTCGGTCCTTGACTTTGGCATACTGGGTAGGAGCATGTTTACTACTTTAAGATGATGATTGATAATATACTTATGCGAATTAATGATATGATGATATTGTGGCATGCTGAGATTATGGTTGACTAATTGAGAGGCATGATTCATGAGAATTACGAACATGATATGTTTTATGATGAACTATGATTACATGCTCACATTGCATCTCTAATTAACATGCCAATAAGATTAAGGTGACATAAAACATATGGAAGTAATCATCTAGACTTTCCAAATTAAAGGTTATGAGAGGTGATCCAAAAAGAATCCTTTAGACTCCAAGAATTAATGGTTATGAAAGGTGATCCTATGCCCCTAACCCGCACTCTGGGAGTCAGGAATTTAGCTTATCAAGAGGATAAGTGTATACTAGTGACGACTAGTTAGGTATGAGCTCATAACCTAGAACTCTCAAAGGAAAGAATAGTAGGGTGGCCCCATGGAAAAAAGAATAAAAAGTTTAAGTCACCTGAAAGAATAATAAAGGATGATCATGCTAGAAGAATTTGTATTTTCCATGTTATGCCCACATGATACTTTGCTTATGGCATTAGCATGCATCCATGAATTAGTATGCTGCACTCATGCATTAAGACTCATACTAAAAGATACGGTCCTCGGCTAACAATATTTTGGAACTAAATAAATGAACTTTTACATGCTCAACACTTTCATAAATGAAACCCGAGGTTCCTAAGGACGTAGATGATGACACATATTAGGAGGTGAAAACCATACTGAGATTCTTGTATAAGTTTCTCATCCTTTCTTCTTTCTTTCCATATCGTCTTCAGAGGCTAATGGCAACCTTCGTGATTTACATTGACGCTCCACCTGGGACATGCACTTCGACGCGCTCACCAAACGCATCACTTCATTAGTCGATGTGTTGTCCGCCTTTCGTTTTCATGGAGCATCCCTTTGCACAAGTTACCAGCTTTAGGTTCTCCACTACTCCGTTTATTGATGACCTCATCTTTGAGCATGTTCGTCCACGCGGGAGCAAATCCACCACACTCCCCCTGCGCATCAGCTGTCCAGGACATCCTACCACGTGCCACAGTCATCTCCTCGCCACCCCAAGCCATGGTCGAATCCTTGAGGATTCACCCACTGACTACTCTGAAGGTTCCCCCACCGTCCCCATGATGATGGAGGGTGGTAGCGACGAGAGGCTACAGTCATGCAGCGATGAGAAGAGTTGGACCTGTCGTGGAGGAGCCACCCAACCTTGCCGAGGTGCCCATGCCCACCCTACCCATTGCTTGCCACACTGGCAGCTGGCCCACTGGATTGGTTACCTTCCTCCCTTCCAGGAGCGACAATAGTAGGGGGTATCGGACCTCTTAGAGCGCCTGTGCACATATAGTAGATAACTAAGGTGCGTTCATGTACCGCTGGCCAATTTTAAGGAATAGTGAAGTGAGTAAGTGGCAAACGAAGCAGAGGACATGTGGAAACATGTATTTGGTACAAGGACTAAGGAGAATTCTTAGGTGATCCTAGCGAGTTAAGGACCACTGCAATTTTTGAATTTTATTAGTCACTAAATTTAGAGATGAAAGGTTGAGATTAATTTAGATTAAAAATTTCTTTGATATAAAAATAATTTAATTAATGTTAATACTAATAACATAAAAACCTAAAGATAATGAAATTAAAATGATCAAATTTTATTTCTCATTTTGTCCTCCATTTTCCTCTCTTCCTCTGCCTTTCACCTCCGACATCAACCTCCACCTCCCCAAAACTCAGCCAACAGCAAACAACAAGTTAGACGCCGCTTCGGCTCCCACCATGCTTCCTCTCTCATTAACCACCCCAATTTTAACTTGCTGAACAAGTTTTACATCAGCAAGCCCTTTTCTCTGACCGTTCAACAAATTGATGAAGATGTTTAATTAAAACAAATCAGTAGACTAGAAGCCTATGAGCAACACAATAATTTTTTTTAAAAATAGACTTCATCTTTAGAGAATCAAAAGCCCACCGCAAACCCAATATTGAAATGCATATTTTTAGAAGCACAAGCACATTCTTGTTTCTTTTTTCTTTTTAAAAAAGGAAAATCAGCTTTGTTTTCTAATCCAAATCTAGAATTTTACCATAATCTACAGTATGATAGATCAGGATTTTTAAGATAAAAAAAAAAAAAAACAGAGATTTCTTTTCTCAAAACCCCAATTTCATGCCTTGTGGGTTGACTGCGTTCTCATGGAAGCAGTGCACCTACATCCCTTTAGCTGGCCTTCGCCATTACTGGCCCCAGCTATGCTGTGACCACTGGTCGTGGGGGTGGTTGCAGGAATCCAAGAACAATGCAAATTGTTAGAGGCCGACAGTCTTGGCGCATCATGGACAAAGGCGGAAATGGCGGCAATGTTCCGGTGCTACCATGGTGTGCATCGTGAGATGTGGAGGGGTGGATGGAGGAAACGACATCGACGGCATTTCAGTGACCCAACATGGTTGGCCGCAGTGGTTAGCAACTAGATGTGAAGGAGGAAGTACGGTGGTCTTCAACGCATAAGGAGCACTTTAAAATTCTCCTGGTCAACAACTCTTACCAACTACCTCCACATGCCCTCTCCTCCGTTTGCCACTAACTCACTTCACTATTCCTTAAAATTGGCCAGCAATACCGTAGAACGCACCATGGCCTAAAACACAGAGTTTGAAAGTTGAAAGTTGAAACACACCCACAAAATTAGAGAGAGAGAGAGAGAGAGAGAGAGAGAGAGAGCAATGGCAGGGAGGCATTGTCACAAGGACGTGCTTCCATTCTCTGCAATGGTTGCAGTGGAGTGTACTGGCGTCGGTGTCAACGTTCTATTCAAAGAAGCTACTAAGAAGGGGTTGAGTTACTATGCATTCATCGTTTATTCATATGCGGCCTCCACTTTTTTCTTCTTTTGCCTCTGCCCTTCATCTTCCGATGGTACTGTATGTACTAAATGTTTGTTACTTCGTATAATCCAAATCGATTATCCTCTCTGTAATTAAATGCATGTTGCCTTTGTTTCTATAATTCTATTTATTTGATAGACGTGAATTTATACAGGTCAAGAGGGGTTCCTCCGTTCAAGTTGTCTCTGATCTTCAGAATTTTGCTCCTTGGTTTGATTGGGTAAGGCAAAAAAATGCACAAGTCTAAAGGCTTTTAACATCTGATCATTGATCTTATTATTATTATTGTTTTTTGGTGTGCTTTGTGTATATATTGGTATTGTGTGGCAGATTTGTAGCTCAGCTTTCAGGATACAAAGGACTTCAATACACTTCACCTACTCTCTTTTCTGCTCTTAGCAACCTTATACCGGCTTTTACCTTCATGCTTGCAGTATTTTTCAGGTGCGCCTATCTCACTCCTTTCAAGCATCAACCTTGAAAAATCCTCTCCTACATCCCAATTAGGATTTTTTGAATGCTTATTAGTCACCTTCAATCTCTAATGCCTTTCAAACATTAAAGTTATTTTGTATGATAGTCTAGTTAAGAAATCTTCGTTGCTTCATAATCAGGCATGCGATCCGAGAAGCTTAGCATATCATAAATTTTATTCGATTTCTGTTTAGATTCATGTCCAGAATTTACTTGTGATCTCTGCTAGGTGTGAGCGAAAGGTGAAAACAGGTGGAGGCTTCGTTTATTGCCGCATAATCCACCTGCCAATGACATAATTAATTACTATGAGTTGTTTTTCATAAAGAGATTGCTATTTTGATACTTAAAAGTTGATATTTATTGAGAAATATATTTTATTATTATTAGATGTAATAGATAAATGAGATAAATAGAAATCTACCATCACATTAATAATAATAAAATGAGTATTTCTATACATTTATAGTGTTAAAATAATATTTTTATTTTGTAAGTTTTTGGTTTTGGATATGGAATATAGGATGTTTGCTGGGTTTATGTGATAGGTGTTCAGTTGTTTTGCATTAGTTACTTTGCACTTTTTTTTTTTTTTTACTTATGAGGGATGGACATACTATTTGAGCACCATAGGACATTATTTATATTATTTTATATGACACACTAATAATATGCATATTTATTTATTTGATTTAAAATTTAATTTTTTCTTACTTTAATATAAAAAACATAATATAAATAATGTTATAAAACAGGAAAATGTGTAACTTTTTGAATTTATAAAACAATAAATAATTAGTGAAATTTATACAAATCATATTTTATATAATTTATTATTTTTTTTAAATTTTTAATTATATATATTATGTCTGTGTTTTATAATTTTTTTAATTTTATTGTATCCCTTATATCTATGTCTTGTCATGTATAATATTCGTGATTGATAGTTTGTTGTTGCTTGCATTATTTATTTTAATTTTGAAATATTGTATGTTTAGTGTATTAATATAATCTTGGCTACTCTCTTGTCTGATCTCAGAGTTTTTGAGCCTAGTTTAATTATTTAAAACACAAAAAAAGGAGTTTATGCGACAATCTTACTGACATCATGCACTCACCCAATACACCAAAATTAATAAATTGAAAAAATGTCACATCTTAATTTAGTAAGCGACATTAAATAGCATCAGTTTTATAGATTGCAATCATTTTGGGCCCTACTAATAATGATGTTTAATAAAATGGAATAAACTCTAATTTTGATCCCTTATTAATATATTTAGAAACAAATTAGTTATTTATAATTTAGATATCTTATACTTGTCTTCACAATTCAAAAGGTAAGATAAATTAATCTCTTTGTATATAGATTTATAATAATATCATTTTAATTATATGAATTTATATGGAAGGACTGATGTATTTTTCGTAATTGTAAAATTCACAAGAAATTTTTAAATATGAGATTAATTTATCCCAAAGCAATGAGCATTTAATCGATAAAAGGGCCATCGCATATATAGACTTATAAAATGTATAAATAGAAGGGATCGTACATAATAAGATATCAATATATAATATGCAAGTGGAAAAGTGCATTACGCATGACATGGCATAACATATGCGCACATGATTCCCCACGGTCCCTGACAAATGAATTTGTTTTCCTCTGTTATATTTTTTGTGGGGATATATTGTGAACTGTGAAGCTAAATTTTGCAGCTTTGGTGAAAATTGTAGGTTGAAAATAGTATAAGAAGAGAGTTAAATGGTACTTTTAACTTTCTTTTTTATTTTTAAAATACTAAATAGAGTCTATCAAATTTTCACTTGAAGGTAGTGGAAGTTATAATTAGTATACTTTAAAAAGTAACTTTCTAAATCAAGTGAAATCATAGAAACTTCAAGAACATTTTTAAATATTTTTCAAAGAAACACACAACACATATTTCAGCAACAAACTTGAATGTTGAAATATATATATATATAACAGACAAGAGAAAAAGCTATTACTCAATGATTTTATACTTATTTTGCCAAACACTGCCTACATTCAGTTCTCAACAATTTGTTGAGTTCCACTAAAAATCATTTTTCAACCTAAAAAAGTGAGATAGTCTTTGTATATCCTTCTCAAGCTACTTAATTTCCTGGAAGTAATAGTTCCTATTTACTCTCACAATAAGTACTCTTTTTACTAGCCTCTTCAAATGACTTCACTTGATCACTACTGGATCAGGATACAAGTATATGATTTTGGGTTAGTTCTCTAATAAAGAACACTCAAGTTTTTCTAAGAATTAAACAATATAGAACTGAGAACTTGAGAACTTCTTTTTATATTCTTTCTGAGAAGAAGATGTTATTCAATAAATACTAGAAAGAAGATGTTTTAAAATAGAAACTGATTACAAAAAGCTAAGTAATAGAAGAACTTTTAGAAAATGTCTGAAGATATCAGCACTTGGAAGGTGCAAAAGCTCCACAAATCCACAAACCAAATGGGCTCCAAAATTCTTCCCATTGAAATTTATTTCGATTAGTAACACTAAAAACTAATAACATTGAGCAATGGAATACACAAAAAAAGCAGAAAATAAAAAAAAAACCAATTAAAAGGTAGAGAATCTTACCACGAATATAATGGTACAAACCGTTTACAAAATAGAGGCTCTATTGACCGATAACACCAAAAGAAGAGGCAATGGCTTGCGTTAAAAATGCGCTTTGAATTTCAAATTGCAGACAGATTTTTTTGTTTGTAATATATTGGATTTATTTTAAATCAATAAATTAAATAAAAAACTGCTAACCTGTTTTGGAAATTTTTATCTTACAAAATTCGTTTGTAATTTCCATCTATAATAGTTATACGCCATGTGGTGTGAAGTTGCAACAACATTTACAAACAAACTATGTAACTTTGAAAAACAAATTTCCTAGTTTTCATTTTCCTATCTATAATTCCGTCTATAATAGAGATGAAACAAAATCTGTCTATATTTTTTATCTGTGTTCTACAGTTTCTAATAGTGATAGGTTAGGTTTCCAGCAGCTTCAGAGATAACAACCTTCACCATCAAACATAGAACCATACTCCACAACCCCATTATCGTACCACTATGCCGCAACATTGCCATTGCCCACCGGGTGTTACCCACCTCCGCTTCTATGTCAAGTTCGACATCGATGTCAACTTGTGGAAAATAGCCACTGGAAACCGATCCTCACCACCATCATCATCCTCACCACCATCTCCACTTCTGTCAAAGATGAGAGGGATGTGAGTAGCATAACCAGAGAAGGGCAAGAGGCAGAGTGGGACATGGGTGATGGAAGGGAACATCGGGTAAGGAAGGACATTAGGCTTGCAAGGTCACTTGGGTTCATGGGCCAGAACGCTTTACTTGGGTAAAGTGCCGATATTAGTTGTCGCATGACAGTTAGAGAATGTCCATTTAGTTATTTATAATTAAGAGTTAGACGTGTGACATATTGAGATAATCCATTTAGTTATAGATAATAGACAACATATAGATAGATCTTATAGGAAATAATGGGGCTGTTTGAAATTATTTTTATTTTTTTGTTTTTGAAAACTGTTTTGGATAGTAATTAATAAAATCAACTAATTACAATTGTGTCATTGCATTCTTTCTTGTTTTAAAAAATAAAATTTCAAAAATATCTTCCAATTATTTTCTAATTTTTGCTTTTAAAACACAAAATCTGTTTTTTTGTTTTTAAAATTAATTTGAAAAGAATAACTAACCAAATAAATTTTTTTTTTAAAATTAAAAATTATTCTGCAAAACACTTTTCAAACAGCTCCAATATTTCTTTAATTGTAATTAGGAGTTTCCACATAACATTCAAATATATTCTATTTGATTATAGATAATAAATAATTGATATATTTTAGCGAGAATGATTTTTCTCTAATTGTGAGTAATAGTTGTCAGGTGACACTTAGAGATAGTTATTTAGTTATAAATAATAAATAATTAAATAGATTTTAACTAGAGTAATTTAATTATATTTAATTATAATTAATTGAGAGTTACCATGTGACTTTTAGTGATAGTTGATTTAATTATATATAATAAATAGATAGAATTTAGGAAGTATGATGTTTGTTTGATTATAATTCAGAGCTAACACATAGCACACAGAGATAGAATATTTAGTTGTAGAAATTTGATAATAAATAAATACAATTTAGGGGGAATGATTTTTCTTTAATTATAGTTAAGAATTGCTACGTGTTAGTTAATCAAATTTCATCTATTTAATTACTAATAATAGATTATATTTTTATTTAAAATCAAATTTATATAAATTTAATTTTGCTTGCTCATAATATAACAGTATTAATCCAAATGAATTTTTTGTAAAAGATGGAGAATGAAACAACAAAGAAACAAAAGATATAAAATTAGAAAAAGCAAAGAAGGACCGAAAAAAAACATGAAATTAAGGACCGAAGCATATAAACTTAGAGAAAACAGAGTGGGAGGGGTGCCGAAATGGGCAGAAATCAAAGTTCAGGGCACCCTGAACATATACGAGGAGTGGGAATTTTTTTTTAATTGAATTGCAATTATTAGGAGTTATTACATGATACTCAATGATAGTTCATTAAATTAAATATAACACATATGCTAAAAGTAATGTTCTTTATTTTTTTTTCAAGCAGTGTTATTTTGGCTCATAACGTATAAGACATTATGTCGATACATTTCTATCTATCATCATATGAGATGTAGGACTTAAACTAAGTGGGTTAAGATTGGGTAGATAAAGTATGTTGATATGATATTCTACACATTGTGAATACAAATAATATTTCTTACTTTTTCCCCCAATATCAATATAACTTTAATTCTTCATTATTAGTCTACTGATCTTGTGTTTGGTTCGGGAATTAAATTGGGGTGGAAATTATCATTATGAGTTATTTTAGTTTAAATAAAAAAATAGAGAGAACTGTATCAATTTTTTTTTGTCATTTGATAATAAAAAAGAATAAACACAATGCATGAACAATTATTTAATATTATTTTTTTATTGTGCGCTTTGCTTGACTTGATTCATTTTCATCCAACTTTTACATTGATTAGATTTCTAAATTGGCCCTCATTAATATTTCGAGAGACAAATAAGTCCTTATAGTATCTGCTTTTCAAAAAGAGGATATATCTCTCTGTTAACTTATTATTTCAATATTTGACAATAAACTACAAATGGTCCATTAAGTTGATTTAACTCTTTATTAAGGTCCAAAATAACATATTACTAATAATTTTCATCAAAACATTTACATTTTTATATTTTTCACTTATTGCAATTATATACCTCCAAACCTAAATCTCATTGATTTTCTAGTTCCTTCTTCATTTTCACACATCTTACGCCAAAATTACATTTGCCTTTAGTGTCATTGACTTTAAGGTAGTTACATCAATAATTCAACGAGCCACATGCATTTTTTCATAAAGTATTGATATGATGAGTGAATAGATAGTCTAATATATCCATTTTTTGAAAAATAAGGGCCACATTGAGAGTTTAAAATCCTAAGCTAGCAATCAATTTGTCTCTCAAAATATTTGTCAAGCCAACCTTGAGAATTCAGTGTTTTACATTTAGCAAGTGAAGACATAAAAAGTCATTGACGGTACAGGAGACTCTGACTAGAGTCACCTCAGTCACGTTATGCATTCACATAAGTCAGCAGGATAGTTACTAGCTGGCAGTTTTATCAACTATATTTAATTTTCTCATGATTATGTAGCTTGACGCTAATATATGGTTCATCTCTTTTATTTATATATATATATATATATATAGATTGATTTTCTAATATGACAGTTTGTTCAAGTAGACAGTTATTTTCGACTAGAGAAAGTAGTTGTTAAATATAACTAAGCACAAAATAGGGAACAACTTTTTCCATTAAAAGATAGTGTGTGTTTGGATAGGTGTTTTCCACTCTCCAATCTGCGGTCTCTTTCAATGAACGCTACACATATATGCTTGGATGTTTGCAAGTTAAATATTTCCAATGGGATTTTCATCCCTAACTAGGGTTCAAGTTGAAGCAACTCCTTGTTGCTTATAGGCTCATGTTGTCCCCGTTCGAGGAAAAGATAAATAAGAAATAATTTTGTTAACTTCTCATTTTAACCTTTGGTCAACACAATTAATTAAGAAGCTCTAACTTTCATATATTAAAACTTTTTTCGTCGCATGTGTTGTATAATTTTATTAATTAAAATTTTAATTCAACTACATGTGTTTGATTTCCTTTTATTTTTCCTCTTGTATATATATGCTACATTATCTTTGTGGAATGTTAATGAGTCTTACATGTAAATTACGTCAATTATATGAAATCTTAAAAATGTTTGTATAATTTTCTTTATAATTTTCAAAATAACATTTTTTTTATAATTTTCTTTAAAATAATGTAAAAAATAATTTATTCCTAAATCTTAAAAATAAAAATGAAATGAAATGGTAATATATAAAATCTAGACCTATGACCATTTTAGTAATTAGACATAAAAAAGTGATTGTGATTACCATCATCCAAATAATATTGGATGCGTTTGTATTAGATTTTTTTTAGGGAAAAATTACTTTTTTAACACTTTTTTCATGTTTCAATAAATTTTTAAAAATAATTAGAATTTAAAAAAATTTATTTTCAAGTTTTTCTATTATATATAAAATTTAAGTTATCAAATCACTTTTTTTTTCAAAATATGAAACAAATGCATCCAATATTCACTTTATTATAATCAAATTTGATATAAAATTTTCTAAACATAAATCATATTGACACCAACTCACTTTTTTTAATCAAAATCAATTTTGCAAAATCAAGTTGATATAAACTGCGATTTGCAAATTCTAACCCGAACATATCGTTAGTCAACCAACTTATTGACTTTGAAATACAATGAATTGTTATAAAATTATTAATAAAATATAACAAAAGTTATATATATTCTAAGAGAATTTGTAGCCTTTTGTGTGTGATTTATGCAATAGTTTTCTTTATGAAAAATAGGATGAGGTATTTCCCCATAAGTACTAAGTGAGAGGAGTTAAAATTGAATTAGCATTGGAGAGACTCGTGCAAACATAAAAAATAAAAAAGGAAAGCAAATTCAGCATTATGCCATCAAAACTTGTCAAGTCACCACTTATCCTTTGGAAATTCTGTGTTTGGCGTTTTTTTTTTTTTTTTTTTTGTTGACGTGTTAATATTACATGCTCTTATGTTTCCATTCTGAACCATTTTTTGGGTCCTTGCGTTGAAGAATGGAAAAAGTTTTTATAAGAAGCTCAAGCACTCAGGCCAAAATCTTGGGTTCTATAGTATCGATATTAGGTGCACTCATAGTTGTTCTCTACAAGGGCCCTACATTGTTATCAGCTTCGTCACCCATACAATCACCTCATATTGATTCTCCAATGGGCTCATCATCCCAACAGAATTGGATTCTTGGTGGATTTCTACTTGCCATTGAGTTTCTCCTGGTTCCCATTTGGTACATTATTCAGGTACTAAACTTATTGGAAGAGTTCTCAAAGCAAGTACCTAAGAGTTTAGTCATATTGAGAATTTCGAAATAAAATAAAATAAAATCTGTTTTGTTGTTTGCAACAGACCAATGTGATCAACGAATTTCCAGCAGAGGTTATTGTGGTCTTCATTTACAACCTGTGCGGGACTCTCATATCTGCACCAGTATGCTTACTGCTAGAAGAATCAAACTTGAGTGCTTGGAAGATAAATCTTGACATAACGTTGATCGCCATTATATACTCTGTGAGAAGCTATCAAATTTATTCATTGAATAAACTGAGTCATGGAAAGTACATACAAATAAAATCCAACTGAAATTTAACACTTAATGCAGGG
Organism: Dalbergia oliveri; assembly: GCA_030441495.1. NCBI lineage: Eukaryota > Viridiplantae > Streptophyta > Magnoliopsida > Fabales > Fabaceae > Dalbergia > Dalbergia oliveri. The sequence continues at coordinate 36,391,743 of JAMLFY010000008.1, read as the reverse complement.
ATTCTTTTGCACAGGCCTAAGCAGTTTGGTTCACACTTGGGGTCTCCATATTAAAGGCCCAGTGTATATATCAAGCTTTAAGCCTCTGTCAATAGCCATTGCAGCCGCTATGAGTGCTATATTTCTTGGTGATCTACTGTATTTGGGAACGTAAGAAATCCATTCCCTTTCTTGATTATGATTTAACTGTTGGAACATATTAAAAGCATAAAACAAGGTACTGTCTGCTTCGTTAATTTGTTTGTGTTATGCAATTTGAAATAAGCATGTTGTTCATTGTTGCAGTGTTGCTGGAGCAGTAATACTATCAATTGGGTTTTATGCTATTATATGGGGTAAAGCAAAAGAAGAACTAAGTAAGGACTTTGACTTGGGCAGAACTCAGTCTACATCCAATAGTAAGACTCCTTTATTGGAGAACAACAGCGTGAAAGATAACAGTGAGATCGCGCATGGTGATTGTTGATAAATATCCAATTCAGGAAAGAATTGGGGTACAGAGACAATACATAGTTAACCTACATTTTCATCGTGAAATGCTGTGTAATATGTAAATTGCTACGTGACATCCAATAAATTTTAAGAAAGTCTCGCAATTAGTTGGGAGTTGGTGAGATAGACTCACCCAGAGGAGTACGGTGAAATTTTATTCATAATCATATAAAATCTTGCATGGAAATTAATATGCGTTTAAATTTGAAATGTTTCAAATGGAATCACTGGCATGAATCCTAGATTCCAGAATCAAAATATAGACCTAGATTTAGACTATTTATTATTGAAAGGGTAAATAACACTCATCCCTTTGACGTTTGCAGGAACAACACTCAACCCTATTCTTCTTGCAAAATAACACTCCACCCCTTTTTTTAACACGTCATTAACGGTTCACTCAACCTTGATTTAACGGGGCTATTTGTGAGTGTCTCAGCAAATGATTTTGGTGGTTTCTACACAGGTGATGGGTTAGTTGAACGATGAATGGGTAGTTCAAGACGTGGCTAGCTGATTAGCATATCTGATAGTAGTGGGAGTGGGAGGTGTTTATGGCCATTAGGAGAAGCCGATAATAGTGATTAGTGAGCAAAAATTATGAATATAAACCTATGGCACAACTATGGCAAAAGAAAACAAGATTGTGGATTTCTCCACCAAAACACATGCTCTCAACAAATTGCGTCCTTCCTTCCATATCATCCTCTGTATACCTTATTCATCCTTGCAAGTAGTTTGTTCTCTTTTCTTCTTAATTTTCTTTTTATTTTTGAACCAAATTTATTTTTAACCGAATATGATACTATCCTCAACAAATCAAATTAAGTACGGTTGAGCGTATATCATGAATACATAAAATGCAATTGTCATATCAATAACAATATTTTACGCTAGAATTTAACATAATATGCAGCCCCTGTTCAAATAGTTCGTATATGGGTTTATCATAATAATGACTTTGAAGCAATTTTAGATGAAAGTTGTTATAACGCCCTTATTTTCTAACCTTTGTACAAGTTATCAAAATGACTCTGAGGTGAAATTTGTAAGAGATCAAGGATCAGTAGAGGGTTAGTTCTATGTTTGATGGGACTACATGAGTTTTCAATGAATTATGATGTGTAATTAGGCTTAAACATACTAATTATCCTTTGATTAGCATTACTTAAGCCTAATTGAGGTTAAATAAGGCTATTAACTTAATTGAGATTAATTACTCTAATTAATTAATTTAAAGATGATTTGATTATCTTCAATTGATTCTAGCCTCTAAACAATTAGCTAAGATGTAATCTCATTCTTAATCATGTTTAATTAAGAAGAGAAAGAAAAAGTGATGATGTGGCAATTACTACATGTCTTTTGTCTTTTTCTAGGTAGAAGAGATATTTAGTTTCTTTTTTATTTAAATTTAATAGAGTCTAGTACTAATTGTAAAATATTTTGTATTTTAAATTCTTTTCTAATTATTTTTATTCATATTATCCTTCTAAAAGCCCTAATATTACATCACAAAAAATTCCTACCACTACCCCTATGCATAGAAAATAGCACCCCTCTTCCCATTCATACCTCGTTTTATTTTTTGACACACAATTGTTAAGACATTGACTTGTTCAAAAAATAGAAACCTCTCTAAAAAATCCTCTTTACTCTCTCATCTCTCTTTATCCTCTCTTCAACCCCAACCATTAAACCTCCATTGAATCACTAAAATAATGATATTTTCTATAACCTTGCCTTAAATACTACATTAAACACTCAACTCAAGTATCATCAAGCTTACAAAATCTCTCCTTTTCCCCTATATTGCTCATGGCCTACATCACCATTTCAAGAGGAGGTTTTTTGGCTTTTTTACCAAAAAAAAAAAAAAAGAGTTTTTAGGGATCTCCATCTGTTTTGAAAGTATTTACAACATACACTAGATTTTGAATTAATGCAATACAACTTAAGTGAGCCCAATAACAAACATAAAATGTTTAACTGCTAAACGAATCATGCATGCAAAACGTGTCAATGTGCAACATTTTGCATGCATTCAAATTGACCGTCATAGAGACATTTACATGTAAAACGACTAGCAATAAACCATATTGTTAATACGACCAATAGCCAAACATATTAGGCATGGTGGACCATTATAAAGCGGAGTCCTTTTCATGGTGGACCACACGTTCTTACTTGGAAATGTGACAAGAGTGCAAGTAGCTCTAACGTCCGTGTAAGAGGGTGGGGTATCTGTAAAGACACTTTGACACTCAAGTTAGTGAATGAATGAGGCATAGAGTAGTAAAAGAATATCATGTAATAAGCTTGTGATACCTGGGCGTTGAGCCCTTTATATAGTGTGAAGTGACCTCGTGATAAATTAGAAGATAATCTTCCCTGGATAAGGGAGATATTCTTAGGATTTAGTAGATGTTAGATATATTCCATATTTGCAGGAGATATGATATAATATGTGAGATATGATGTAATAATGATATGATATAATGAAAGATATAAAGAGATCTCATATGGGATTTAGGAGATATCCTCGACTAAATCTGGGGAGAATCCGTGGGGATCTGGGTGCCACATGGCCGATCTCTAGGACCCGTGCCCGAGCTCTAGTGGCTCTGGTCAAGGGGTCCGGCCCATATTTCTAATCCAGGACATAGCCCCAGACCGGTCAGGCTGAGTAGCTAGTGCCGAGGTGTCATTATCGACGTGTCATGATCGAGGTGTGTCTGTGAGGACTATATGCCGAGCTCGAATGAGTAGACTTGTAGAGATGTCAAATGGGGCCTGCTACCCCGTTAGGCCCGCCCGCCAAAAGCCCGCCAAAATGGGGCGGGCGGTTGGCCCGCAAATAAAATGGGAACAACCCAGCGCTTTAGGACTGTTTGCCAACCCGTCAAAAAATTAAAAAACAATTCAAAAAATATTTTTTAATGTTTTGATGAATTTTTTTTTAAAAAAATATTTTTTATTTATGTATACCCAATTTTTCAAGGTTCATAACAATTATACACTAACTTTGACTAAAAAATGTTATTGTTAATAGTGCTATTTGTGAGTTATGACACGTTTATTTTTAAGTTTTAACTTTGAGTGAATAATATCAACTATACAATGATATTGTATTGGTAAGTATATATATTTTTTACTTTTTTTCTTTTTTGGTTATATATTTCTTAATTTTTTACCAATAAATTATGAATTTTTTTTAAAAAATACATAGTCTTGGCCCGGGCTAGCCCGCCCAACCCGCCTAAGCCCGCGGTTAAGCGGGCGGGTTAGGCGGGTTGAAATTTTTTGGCGGGTTCAAAACTTCAACCCAGCCGCTGAAAATGGCGGGTTTGGCAACACCCGGGCTTTACCGTTTTGACATCTCTATAGACTTGTTGTGAGCTTGGTGCGCCTTTTCAGTTATTGTAGTGACAACCATTGGATTTAAAGTGATTAGCCCCTAGGTTTAATGAGATGGATAATTTAATTTTCTTGGTTTTGGTGATAGGTCCGCAATGAGTGTTGAGGACTTTGGGCTAGGAATTGCCTGATTATGCAAGCATGGTTATGGTATGTCTTCTCAGCTACGTGAGCCATTAGATCAAAGTGGCGAGTCCCTAATCCTTGATTAGGTGGGGTGTTTGTTTTGTAGTAGTGTTCATGTTGCTCTTCTTGCCAGGAGCGATTTTTTGGTCCATTTTGGATGGTCTTGCGGTTGTTTAAGGGCGACTTGAGTGAGTCAAGGTCAGCTTGTACTAATTTGGCCGAGTTGTTGTACTTCGGCCATGGGATGGTACTGGTCATGGATGTTCACATGGTGTGCATGACACCTTTTTGCCTATGTCAATGGGCGATTAAAGCCCCTAGTTTATTGATTGCTCTAAGGTCGGAGAGTGCTTGCGCTTGTCCGAGTACATTCTAATCTTGTAATTCTCTTATTGGAGAGTGCTCGATATGCTCCTGATGCCGAGGCTGCCTACTTCGTTAGAATGTGGACTTATCTGGTTCAGCTGGCTGGTGCCGACATTGTCTTACTTTCACTGGAATGTGGAGTTGCCGAGTGGTTCAGAGCCTCGGTGTCGAGGCTATTCTACTTTCATTGGATGTTAGGTAGCATAGCTCATCCTTTGAAGGTAGAGTTCCTAGTAGGACTAGGTCTTTGCTGAGAACTTGACTTAAGAAGGTGGAGTGCTTGGTGGGACCAGGGCTTTGCTAAGAGCTTGGCTTGAGAAGGCAAAGTGCCTGATAGGACTAAGGATTTTTTGAGAGCTCTAGAGGAAAGAGTGCCTGGTGGGACCAGGGCTTTATTGAGAGCTCGACCTAGAAGGCAGAGTACCTAGTAGGACCAGGGTTTTGTTGAGAACTTGGCCAAATGCGACAGTGGAGGTTGGCTTGTCAAAGATAATGCTTGGCTTCCAAAAATAGTTATATCAAAATTAATTGATCATGAAAAGAAGATAAAGATAGTTCTTTGTATCCAAGTTGGTTGAGCATGAAAGTATAACCATGATGGTAAGCTGGATCATATGTTGAGTGAAGATGGCTAACCATGATTGTTAGGCCATGTTGATATGTCATTCTTGTAAGAAAGATAACATATACATATTTATGTAGAGTTGTATAATAATACCAGACTTGTTATGTAGTGATTGTGCACTTTTTATGTGAAATGCCCGAATGAGAGGTCACAATGGCATAGGGTTGTAGGTGGTAAGGTCAGCCAGGAGGTAGTAGAGGTCGACCAACATGTGTAAGGGTTCGTTGAGGTGGCAGAAATGAAAAAGGAGCTCAGCTTGGAGAAGGTAGAGCTCGTCCAAAGCAAAAGAGCTTGACCAGGGAGGGGAGCTCGGTTATACACGGAGATGTAACTCGACCATCAAAGTTGTTGGATTTTGGCTGGAGGTGATGATATAATCTGAATGTGGGGTGGCGTCGGTGCTTGGCGATAGACCTTGGCTTGTTTCATGCAATATAGAGAGCTTCAAGTAATAGCAACAACTTGTGATGTTTTGTTTGTGATGAACATAAGGTGTAAAATATATGATGTGTATATGATATATGTTGGATAAGACCAACCAAGGAAACATGTTCACAATTTAATGCATTTTGTGTTTCTCTGATTATGGTAGCATGGTGTTAATAAAAGAAACTGAATTTGAATCATATGAATACAAAATTGATTTGCTGGAAATTAGCATTGGCAGGTAGTGTATTGCTCAATTTGCTATGATGTGAACACACAACAGAGATTTTGAATTGCAGCATCATTACATCAAGCTTATGTGTAGAATATATTCTCATGCAATTCACATCAAAATAATGAAAAGATGTAACCTAGAAACTTGGTTCAATTGATAATGGAGAAAGTTCTTGATAAGGATTTCTAGAATTATGGTGAGATATCGTCTAAACATTGATTTATTTTATGGCGAGAGATGCTTCTAATAGGAATTTGTTCCCGTTGTGGTGATTGTTTGGCGCTGGCTCGTTCTTTAGACCTTGGTAGGGCAGGCTTGTTCACTGGCCCCACGTAGGTGCCAATGTTCTTACCTAGAATGTTGGAAGAGTGCAAGAAGCTCTAACGCCGTGCAAGTGGGGGTGGGATACTGCAAAGGCATTCGATGCTCAAGTTAGTGAATGAATGAGGTATAGAGTAGTAAAAGAATAACATGTAATAAGCTTGTGATACCTGGGCGTGAGCCCCTAATATAGTGTGAGGTGACCCCGTGATAAATTAGGAGATAATCTTTCCTGACAAAGGAGATATTCTTGGGATTTAATAGATATTAGATACGTTCCATATTTGCATGAGATATTATAATATATGAGATATGATGTAATAATGATAGGATATAATGAGAGATATGGAGAGATCCTGTATAAGATTTAGAAGATATCATCGACTAAATCTAGGAAGAATCCATGGGGGATTTGGGTGCCACGTGGTCAATCTCCTGACCGTGTTTAGCTCTAGAAGCTCTGTTGAGGTGTCTGACCCATATTTCTAGCCTAATACATAGGCCATTTCCTCCATTTTTTGTTTCTTCCATTTTTTGTTTTTTGTTCAAGTGAGAAAGTTGAAGTGGTAGCACTGGTAGCATACAAGGCATGGGGAAAACAATCTATATGGTCAGGATCAATGCGGATATATCTCTCTGAATCTGATGCGCAGGTAATTTCTTTTGTTAATAATTTTAATTTTATTTACTTCATATTATGTGGTGCATTTATTTAAGTAGTGTATTCTTTTTATTAGAATAGTGTAGTGCATTTATTTTAAGTAGTGTGTTTTTTATTTGGATAGTGTAGTGCAGTTGTTTAAGTAGTGTATTTTTTATTTGAATAATTTAGTATATTTTTATTAATTTATGTAGTTATAGGAACTAATTACTTGAAATAGTTTAATGAATTTTTTTGTTTATGTAGTTTAATTAGTTTAGTGTACATATTTAATTTAGAATAGTATATAAAGTTAATTTAGTTTATATCATGCATGTTGAATTTTATGTGCAAATTTAGTTTATATTCTATATTTTTTAAAATAATTTAGTTTAGTTTATGGATTGTAATATACGACAATTATTTAAATATAAGATATTGATAGGAAATTACTAATTTTTGGAGTATTTAATTATTTATATTTTTAGCCTGTAAGTTTATTGGTTTAGGGTAGGTTTGCCGTTGATTGGCTAATTTTGTTTCATTTTGGAAACTTTTTATATTTTGTTTATGAATAATTAAGCTTGATCAAAATCTAGTAATGTAGATTTAGTTTATCTGAGTTAATTATATTTGTACTATACAAGTTGAATAATATCTTGCAAGTTTAGTTTGGTGTAATTTAAGGTTCTGTGATGATTTTTGTTAACTTTTGATATCTTAAAATGTTTTAATTATTTATGAATAGTTAATGTTGATAACAATTTAGTAATATACCTTCAGTTGGTTTAGCTAATTTAATTTAGATTATACAAGTTTAATAATAGTTTATAAGTTTATTTGGTGTAGTTTAAGTGATAACTTAATTTCTAAAAGAAGGGATAACTTTATTTCTTTTGTGCAGCCTAGTCGAGTACTTTGTAGTCAATTTGATTTTACACATGTGCAGTTGGTTAGCGTATTGAGCCATACCTCATACAAGCTGGGTTTTGGCATGCCACATAGATTCCCTTTTATGAGTACGACAACATGTTGCTTTTGGCCTTTATGGAACAATGACAGCCTTAGATGCACACGTTCCACTTGCCTAGGGAGAGTGTACCATTACTCTGGAAGACGTTTCCCACCAGCTTGGGCTTAGAGTGGATGGTGAGCTCGTTAGCGAATACATTGGGTGATGGGTCGACCATATTGGAGAGGATATATGGGTGATATACGAGGCTTGCTAGGCACTATGCCATCTGAGGATTACCGAGGCATTATAAGAATACATTTTCCCTATCATGGCTTAGGACTGGAGTGTACGAGTTGGGTCTATAAGAGACCAATGCTCTGATCATGCAAGCAGGACAAGCATATATTTTGATGCTGATTGGAGGGGTACTACTTTCGGATAAGTCTTCTTCTAGGGTCCATGTGAGATATTTCCTATTATTGGAGGACTTTGCATACTGGCAGCCTTAGTTGGGGTTCAGCTATGCATACTATATCACAGCCAGTTCGGCATGTGGCATGCATACCACAAATCTTTGTAGTGTATGAATTTGCTATAATCTTGGATTTGATACAGGTTGCCAAAGCTAAGGCCTAGAGTAGATGCTAGTATTGCTTTTCCACTAACCAACAGGTATGATTATTTTGTTTGGCATTGTTGGTTTTTGCTTTATGTCATATTTTATTATTTTAATATCTGATTTAACCAAAAAAATTAAGCATAAAAGTTGCACATATTTTTAGGTGGCACGGATGTAGGTGTCCATTGGATAGTGCAGACACATTACTGGAGATGATGCAGATGCGCATTAGCCTATTGACCCATGATGATGTAAGTTTATTGGTTTTCGTGTCAGTTTTCTATTAGTTAAAATTAAGTTTTGATAAACTCTGCCGTGTCTTCGAATATGCTACATTGACCAGAGCTCGCTTTGTATCGTTTGTCCTTGAATTTAAGTGCAGAGTTTGAAGCAATGTGTCAAATACAATAAACATGGTAGGCCTATTAAGGATGCCGTCCACCACCGTCCGCATCTAAAGGCTTTAAAGCAGCATACCTATAAGATTAGTTAGGAAAAATGACCAGGTCTCTCTTGTCTCTCCTTTAACCACAGCAAATGCAATAGGCAAAATGTTTTAATTACCATCTTGTGCAATCGCCATGAGTAATGTACCCCTATATTTTCCATACAAATGTGTATTGTCGATTGAAACAAAACACTTGAAGTATTTAAAAGCCTCTACACATGGGGAAAAATCCAAAATAGATTATCGAACATCGCATAAGAATGGTCAACCAAATCTCCATCATAATAAGGCAAAGTCGACAATTCAAATATTGTACCTAACATACATGATATTGGAATTAAAAAAATTATTAAATGGAGAACAATGGCAATATATATATATATATATGCTCAAAAAAGTATAGAATATAAAAGTACTAGGCATAAATGGTTGTAAACCAAGTAACCATTTTGGAAGCTTACTATAAGACTCTTCTCAATCTCCATAAATTCGAGCAATGACTTTTTATTTTGCCAGCCATGTTCTCCTATATGAAATAGTAAATCCATACTTTTCATGCATTGAGCCTTGAAACACTCTAATAGGAATGGTCGGGTCAGTTTTAACAATAGAAAAAAATGCAAAGTGGGGGTTGCACTGTGAAACTCTTCTAGCCAAAAAGTATGTTCTCCATTATACTTCCGAACCTCCCAGATCTCTCTTTTGTCGATATGTCACATGGATGCTCCAATTACACCTATTCCCATAATGCTTGCATTTTCCTTGATATTTTGTGTGATCTGACTTGTGGACCTTGTACTCAACTCCACATAGATGCTATAGTTTTTAACTGAAGTATCACAGACTCTTTATTTGGGAACTGCTGCCCTTCCTGCAAAGGGTGTTCTCCAATAATTGCATAATATCCTTACTATTGACAATGCCCCTGAACCTAGCATCCAATCTCACTTCTATTGCTTTTATATTCAAATTTGAATAATGTCTTATCCGTTGACTTTCAAATAGCACAAGAGATTGTGTCGAAGGCTAACTCTGGGTTGGAGGTATTACCTCATCATCATCATCATCGTTCGACATTGATGGGTTTCAAGTCAAATCAAAATATCATAATGTTCAATGTCAATAATCAATTAATTGTATTGAATAATAAACTAACCACACACCTTATCATTGTGATAACACTAATGTCTAACACCTTGGAGTTATTTAAAAATTAATTGAAGCTTTATTAATAAGAGTTTCAATATTTTGACAGATGTAGTGATGATGAGGATGACCTAACGGACGAGTAAAAAAAAAAATCGGGTTCGGGTGTGAATATTAACTTTACAAGCCCATAGACACAGGAGTAACCCTGGAATAAGACCCTCGGGACCAATGGAAGATAGGATAAGGATTGAGATAGAGTATTAGACCCAAGATTAAATTTGGGTATTATTCTGATTGCCGGTATGGTGTTCCACACATTCGGTAAAATTTCAGTGTGTGATTTTTACACCAAAAGATGGCTTAATCTTTAAGATTTGGATAATGTCTATCCATTTAGACCAAGTGGATGGCTAAGATTCAATCTTGGTTAACAAGATCAAATCCTAGCCATCCATCTTATTTTCTCTTTAGAAATAATTTAGCCTTTATATTAAATAAATGCTTAAAACCTAACCTAAGATAAATAGAAGACCGAACAACCTTATCACTCCACTTCATCATTTTGGCCAAAGGAGAAAAAGAACCAGCTTCCATTGTTGCTTTTTCAAGAGCTCTAATCTTGAATTCAAACTTTCAAAACCTTAGCCCAAAGTTACTAAAACATCAAACTTCCTTTACTAAACTTATTCTACTCATTAAGATCTACCAAACTAACCGATTGAAATTTCAATTCCTCACAATTTATCACTTTGATATCTTATTCTCCACTGCTTAAGGAAGGGCTTGGTGTTAATTGGTAAGCCTAGAAGTGAAGAGGAGTCATTTTTAAAACAACCTTTGGAGCCAAGGGCTCTAAAGCTCCAAAAAGTAAGGTTTTGTACCTTGTTTGGTTCATTTCTATTTTCTTGTAGATTTTCATTGTTTAAATTTGATATTTTTTATTCTAATATATGATTACACATAGATATAGATGTATTTACATTGGTGGAGTAGTTTGGTATTGTTGGAAAATCATTTTTGTCAAAAGAAGTTTTGAACTAGTTGTTGGATTTTCAAATTTTTCCCCAGGTAGAAATTAGTCATGATTTTTCATATATTTGTGGGTATTTTTATCAGCTAAAAATTTTATATTTGAAGCTAATATTCTAAGGCAAGTCCATGATTTTTCTTGGGTCATTTTAAGGACTCTTACTACCTTAAAAAAAATCAAGAACCAGGACTATGAATACTGCGTTGAATTGTTGACCTGAAGTTGCAAATTTTGCCAATTTTGGTATTATAGCAAATGATTGAATTTTTATTTTCAATATTTTATAAGGTGTTGGAAACCTATCAAGATTTAACCATGAATTTTGTTCTAATTTTTTGGATTTATTTACTATGGTAAAAAAATTAAGTATTCTGGCTTTGAGCTTGGTCTTGACCACCAAATTTGTAGAATTTTGTTAACATAGCTAGAGAACTACTTTTGCTCTGAAATTTTTTACATGACCTTATGGACACATTGAAGTGTGATAGGAAATTTTTGTAGCTTTTGAACTGGTTTTTTGATATGCAAATTAAATTTTGCTACACTAGTAAAAAATCTGCCAATGTGCTGGAAATGAACCAAAGTCTTGAATTGATGATATATGACTTTTGATTCAAGTATGATGTATATAAATGCATGCTATGGACTTTAAAGATTGGTTTATGAGAAATGAATGAGAATTACTTGTGATTGACTATCTATATGTGCTTTATGCATACATTTGGAAAAGAAAAGTACATAATGCATATATGTGATAAAAGCGAATGTATGAACTTCAATTTTGCATGTTCTGACATATGGGCAAAACAGAAACAAGACTTATGTTAAATGAGGGGAAGGCAAAAAGAGGAACTTCCCTAGTGATATTATGAGTCGGTAGACGTATCGGTTAGAAATAGAACTGTGTGATTCAGAGTAAAAAATGAAGTCGATGATCATGTATAGGAATGAGCTTAAGCTTGATAAACAGTCAAGTTAATGAGTATATGTATCCTCGCATTTTATATACTGCTCCTTAGTCCATTCTCAACCAATATGGAACATCATCTCTCACACTTGAAACTCTAACAAGAAGAACATGGAGAAAATGACCTTGCTTTTGCCTTAAACATTTTCTTATGTGTTTTTTTTTTCTTCCCACTCCACAAGATGATCATCCATGTTGATCATAATATTTTTCCAAATAGAGTTTGCCACTCCACTACACTTTGTAAAGTGTAGTTCGAACCATGGTGTTATCAACTTTTGGTGACAAGTATTTGAGAGTGTAATAACAGGAGAGAATTAATCAAACAATTTTGAATTTATATTTTAAATTTGTATTGTTGTTAGGTGCCATTAGATTTGGTTAAATCTTTTCTAATTCTCTAGTTCCTATAGTTTAGGAATCACACAACCTGTCCACCTGTATACATTCATGTATTGTGTTCAATATTAATTTTGTTTTCACATATTCTATATGGTATCAAGAGCCTCTTAAACTCAATAGCATATCGATCCTATTGCTTCCACTTGTAGGTTAAAAGTAGCATGAGAAGGGGGTTGAATCGTGCTTCACACTTCTTTCTAATTTTTGAAATACTAAACAAAGTCTATCAAGTTTTTCACTTGAAGGCAGCGGAAATCTTTGTTAGTAAGGTTCAGAAAATTAGTTTTTGAACTAAGTGAAAAACTCAGAAATTGTTTGAAATCGTTTTCAATAAATATATATCACAAATAAACACAAATGCTGAATGATAAAAAGATAAGGAGAGATAGAGAGATATTACTCAGAGATATTTATACTGTTCAGCCAACACTACTTCATCCAGTTTTAACAACCTTTGAGTACCACTAACAACCTTTCTCAACCCAGAAAGTAAGATAGTCTTTGGATAACCTTCTTAAGCTATATCTAGTGAAAAATATTTCCAATTTACTTTCACACCAAGTAGTCTTTTTACTAGCCTTTTCAACCCAACCTCACAATGATCACTACCGAATTAGGTTACAAATATTTTGGTTTGGTTAGTACACTCTAACTAAAATTACACTCAAGTTTTCTGAGAATAAAACAGTGTATGAATTGAAAACTTGAATGACTTCTTTCTAAAATTCTTCTTAAGAAGAAAATGTCATCTAATGAAAGCTAGAAAGAAAATTTTTTAGATAAACTAATTACAAGATGTAATGAACTTTCATAAAAGGAAAGGGATTAGCGTTAAAGTCCTTTTAGCAAGCATTCTTGGCAAAAGTCTAAGTCAAAAGTATGTTCTCATTTGCAGGAGATATCCTTTTACACTTGATCATCAAATTGGACCGTTGTCCTTTGATTTCCCTTCCTTTTGACATATGTTGATCTTCTTTTGTGTCCAAGGAACTGCCTTATAGAAGACTAGCTCTGTAACACCCTCCTAATTACCATGTTTGCTTAAGTATTAACATAGTAATTTGCAGAGTATTACTTATGTTCATAATCTATACCAGTTGAAATACCATATAGTAAGGTAATTTAGACGTATATGTTGGAAAGCTCGTATTTACATATATGAACATCATAATGTAGTTTACAACATTTATATCATACCAATGCACAAACTAGTTAGCTCCTTAACTAGTCCGAACCAATGTACAAAAGAAACACCCCAAGCATCTAGCCTATCCCGTTCAAAGTCGAAGCCCAACAAAAATTCTTTACAAATAGAAATGGACCTCGACAACATCTACTAGGATCCATTTACAGGTTGGTGGGTCTATTACTAAATTGCTACGGCGTATAGTGGATCCAAATCCGGTTCACAATGCCACTGCCACTAGGGTGAATGTAACACCCTAATAATTAACCTAATACACCTAGGTTGTATCTGATTAATTACTAGACTTTACTCTTTGCTTCAGTTCTTTCATCATACTTTGAAAATACTTAGTGAAATTACGAGCCATTTTTTTTAAAACATAATTGAAAACGTGAGCCGCACATAACGTGAACAATAATTGAAATAAAGCGAATAACGTGCAGATATAGCATGAAAAACACATCATATTGGCTCCATCATATAACATCCATAATTACATAACACATAGATAGTTTGCCTACCAACAGAATAAGACTAGGTGTAGGCAATCTAACAAAATATAAATAATATATGGATGGAAGGACATCCATTAATGGCACCTAGTAATAACACTCCAAGGATAGGGATAGATATCCAAGCTCACGCGCAAAGTTTAGCGATACGTTCCTCAAGGATAATAAGCTGGTTCACCAGATCAAGTACATCTACCAGGTGAGAGCATCAACGGAATCACGAACATCACCATCACTTTCTAAAGAAGAGATGGAAAGAAAAGAAGAGGGGTGAGAAACTTTTATAAGAATCTCAGGAGGGTACTCACCTCATATGCATTGTGTCATCATCATCGTCCTCAGGAACCTCGGGGTTATTATGAAATAGTGAGCATGCTAAGATTGATTTATTAAGTTTGAAAATATACTTTACCGAGGTTCGTCGTTTTAATCATGCGTCTTATAATGCATCATAAACTTAGCATGTCATGTTTATAATGAACTTTTTCTTTCACATATAATAACATAGTTATGCGTAAGACCACATCATATTCCTCATCATCATATCATAAATACTATGCATAGAAGAACATCATATTTCTCATCATCATCTCATAAATACTATGCATAGAAGAACATCATAATCACATAATACGTTACTTAATTCCTTAGGTGACTTAAAGTTACTTTCATCATCATTTTCCTGGGCCACCCTATACTCTACCCTTTTGGGAGTAATCTAGGTTATGAGCTCATACCTTGCTAGTCGTCACTAGCACATACTTATCCCTTTTGATAAGTAAAAATTCCGTCTCTACCCTTTTGAGTGAACGAACTTGGGGCAAGAATCACCTTTTCACCGCCTATAGTTTGACGGGTCCAAAGGATCATTTCTCAGGATCACCTTTTCACCACCTATAGTCTGATGGGTCCAAAGGGTCATTTCCTCATATATTTTGAGTCACCTTTAAGTCTTTACATGTTATATCATAATACAATTCTCAATTCATAATCATTTATAACATTTTCTCGTTTATAGTCTTATTCTGAATAATATATATACCAACTGTAATCATGCATCCTGAGATTCCCAGGAAAGAGAGGTAGGTCACAAATGGACACGCTTAAATACCAAGTCTTTCTAGCCAGAACCTTTCCAAATTACACTTTTACAGGAATATACTTTCTTCCAACAACAAGGGTAAATTTTTAAATAACAAAGAATATTTCATTATTTCATGGCATAAACATTCTCATTGTTTGCAACAGCAACTATAACATGCAAGCCCGGAAATCATTCAATGATGTCAAATACTTAATAAGTATCAAATCACTACATAGACTTATCATTTAAAACATCAAAGAGGCATCATCATAAATCCTTATCGAAAAGCTGTCTTAAACAACTGAACTCTAGAATCGGGCAACCTTAATTATTGAACTAATTAATTATGCATCTAAGGGACTTATTACCATCAATTATAAGTCCTAAGAACGTTATTAGACTATATGGGGTAGCATAGACAGGAAGTTGTTCTTAAGGTTTTACTGTGCTAGAAGTTGCGTTTTTAACCCTTTCTCGTTACCCTTTCCCTATGATGCTAAAATTAATTACTAAACCAATTATGAATCATTCTCCCTTATCTAAACATTATAAAATCTGGTTCTTAAGGTCACTAACGGCTTGGACAGAATGCATAAATTTCATTCTCTAAAGTTCTAGAAATCTTGCTTTTACCGTTTTCTAGGAAGCTAGTTTTATCTCTAACATGTATAGAATCATTCCTTTAGCAATAAACCATAATTATCACAACTTCAAACATATTAAACCATCATCATATAGTAGTACTAAACTCAGATTAGTGGCTGAATCATGAACCTCACATAATTGCTTAAAATCACATTTTTAAATATGAGTAAGATACTAGTATCCCGTAAAATCTTTGCAAGGCCTTAAAACTCTTTTAAAAACTAATTCTTTTTGTTACTCTTCAAAGAAATTTTAGAACTAAATCAGTAGTTTATTTAACATCACTTTAGGCCTACCTTAATCATGAGGCCGATTTATACATTGAAAGAATCTTTACGATTAAAATTTTCACTTAAGATAAAAGGAGCAAGTCTTGAGCTTTAGAGATTTAGGTGATAACTAGAATCATAAACATGCTATGCAACCTCATTTTAATCTTGTCCTTATAAGGTGATAACTTGGAAATATAAACATGATGCAAGAAACTTGAGCGGTAGTCCACACTGGACTAGTGGAGGGAAGAAGAATCTTAGAAACCTAGCGGCGGTAGTCCGCATCTGAGGTGAAGAGAGAAGAGAATTCTTATTATATCTTATTAAGCTCTAAACTCAAGACTTCTTAAAGAATGAATTCTTTGACTCCAATAATCTTAAGGAAATTGAAAGTGACCTTTAGAGTTCTTATTACCATGGTTCCAACTTTGTTTGTGATACTTGGGCAAGTCTTTGAGCTCTAGGATCTTTAAGTGATGACATAAAATAAACATGCCATGCATTGATTCTTTTAGCCATTATAAAATAAAGTGAGAGCATAAAATAAATATGAGATGCATCTTCTTTATTATCTTTCAAGATTATGTGACAACTTGAAACATAAACATGAAATGCAAGCTTGGAAATTTAAACATGAGAATGCAAGTTCATTTATTCATTCTTGAGAATTTAGTGATGACATAGAAAGTAAACATAGTTATGCAAGGCATAAACTTAAACATGGATGCAAGTTCATTTTATTTCTTTACTAGAGCTCCTCAAAGACTTTAGAGAAATATAAATTCAACCCAATATATCTTAGCAAGACAAATGAAAAATACATTTTTCAAGTTCTAAACTCAAGATCTTTATTTTTACATCATAAAAACATCATTCTTTAAAGTTTTGCATCAAGTGAAATTTTCAAGCTTTAGAGGCCTAACTTGTGATGGATTTACAACCAACACTCAAGGTCCTCATCATCAAGCTATCATCATATTCCCATATAGGCCTTATGGCCGAAATATTTAAAGAAAAAGAAAGAAGAAAACCAATTAGAAAAGCTAGAGAAAGTTCATGAAATCATCATTTTGAACCAAGAACAACACTTAGCAAAAATTGGAAATAAGCTTAAAGACAACTCCCTACATAATTTGGTTTGAGGAAAGGAAGAGAACTTGGTTTCTTTGAGTGAAATGAAACAAAATCTCCTTGAAAAGTTGAAGAAAAAATTTCGGCCAAGGGGAAGGAAGAAAGAAAGTTTTTGAGCTTTGGAAAAACTTGAAATTGTGCAATTATGAGTAAGGTTTCTAAGACTCCTTAAGCATGCCTATTTATAGAGATTTTGGAGCTCATGAATGGACAAATGGAGGAGGCATGGGTGGCTGATTTTGAGGGGAACAAAGGGAGGAAATTCATATTTTTGTTTAAGGCATGCTTTATGCCATGTTTTAGGGAATTTTTTATTTTTTTCTTTACATGAAGCTTTGTGCCAAATTTGTCAATAATCTAATGCATGGAGGCCATATAATTTTGTGCATTACAGCCCAAGGAGGAGAAAATTTATGTGTTCCATGTATTATTTAGGTGTAGGTAAGGTATTCTTGCAAATTAGAGAATTTGCAATTAAGGGCTTAGGTGAATTAGTAAGCAATTTGGGTGTTTTTAAGCAATTTCAGGTTCTAATCAATTTAAATAAATAATTTTGACTCTAGATTAAGAATTAGATTTTAATAAGCTTTAATTTGAGCCTAATATTGCTTATGTTTTGCTAGACGAATCAAAAATCTCAAAATTTGCAAAACTTGCACAAAGAGAGGGGCAAAATCGTAACTTCACTTAACAATTCCGGGGCCATCCGAACTTAACCAATGACCAATCATAGCTTAAAAACACCTTTTAAAACATTTTAGTGAGGTTCGGGTTGTCGGCACGCAAATCGGAGTTAAAACAGCTCATGGGCGTTTTGGTCATTTCGCGCGCGAAACTCAAAATTGAGATTCTTCTCACACATAACACAAACAATCCCCTATTATCCTCAGAACATCCCCTTGAAGACGGCCGGGCCCATGATCCTCATTTTCTGAGTAAAATAACCTCAGGGCATTTTGGTCATTTTACACGTACAGAAATTCGGGGCTTGCGACTCTTGCAGGAATCGCTCATAACCTCTTTTATAATGTTATATTCCTTTATTGAGGATTGTTCGTCTCAAATTTATATAAGAATTACCTAGGATAATTCGGTAATTCTAAATGACAGTAAAAGTTAGGGCGTTAGAGAATCAAGGAAGAAAATCACGACGGCATATGTGGAATCTGAATACAATACAACATATATGCACATAGGGATGAGAATATTATAAAATTCTCAGAGAGCACCGCTCAAGTATGAATAGACATAACTAGCATTTTCATCCATATAAGTAATATCATGTAAGGTCGTATGCAACAATACTTATAAAAATAAGAATGACAATTATACATTTATTCTTGTAACTAAGGAGCTCACTTCGGTGCCAGTTTATCTTTTCTTTAACATATGGAGGACTTAATTTCACATTAAGAGTTATTTATAGTGGATAATTCCACAAAGGAAAATAGTTGGACATGAGCTCATTCCTATTTGTGATCATCGGACTTCATTTTTTTGCATTTTCGAATCACACATTTCTATTCCTAGCCGATACATCTACTGACCCATAAAATTTCCAGGAAAGTCCTTATGTTTGCCTCCCCCTTATGCCACATAAGCCTTGTCTCGTTTTCCTCATATATTCAAACATGCACCAGTGAAATTTATACGTACTTTTTCCCATATAATTGCATCATGTATTTCTTGTTCTTTTCTCAAAGGCATGCATAAGCCATATATATGCATTCATGCACAATGAAATTTTCATTCTTTTCTAATAGATCAATCATTAGAATCCATAGTATGCATTTATTCCCATACTAGTTGAATTACAAGTCATTATATTACTAAATCAACACTTGGGTTCAATTCCAACATGTTGGTAGAATTTAGGGTTATGTAGTAAAATTTATTTTTCCTACCACATGGTCGATTAAAGGGCCACCAAAATTCTCCATGATACTTCAATGTGTCTAAGAGGCCCTATAAAAATTTCAACACAAATGGAGCTTTCTAACTCCTTCAGTAAATTGTACAAATTTAGTGGTCAGAGACCACCAATTCATATATAAGACCAGAGTTCTCATAATTTTTAACCCTAGCAAATGATTGAACTAACTCATAATAAAATTTACAGTAATAGTTCCATGTGTTATCCACTTCCTGTAGAAATTTCAATGGTTAAATCAATTATTTGCTTGGTAATAAAATCGGGTAATCTTATTGCTTTAGTTTCAACAATCAAGATAGTATCAGTCCTATTTCAATGTCTGATTTTTTTAAGGAAGTATACCACACAACCAATGCCCAAGATAATTCAATGCTGGTGAAACAAGGAGCCAGAAGATTCCACCTCGATGTAGAGTTACAGACAAAGCGGAGATAGAGAAGCTATTGGGATAAGGATTTATAAAGCCCATATAGCTCCCATAATGGCTAGCGAACGTAATTCCCGTTAAAAAGAAAAATGGCCAGAGTCAGGTGTTGCGTAGACTTTAGGGACCTTAATAAGGCATGCCCGAAGAATGACTTCCCCTTACCAAACATTGATGGCTTGGTGGATGCCATGGCACGAACATTTTACATTTATGGATGGATTTAGTGGCTATAACCAAATCCGGATGGCAAAAGGTGATGATGCAGAAAATTTCTTTTCGAACCCCATTCGGTAATTTCTTTTATGTGGTCATGCCCTTTGGGTTGAAAATGCAGGTGCTACTTACCAACGTGCGATGACAGCCATTTTCCACGACATGCCATTTTCCACGACATGCTTCACAATAGTGTGGAAGATTATGTGGATGATTTGGTAGTGAAGCCCTACGGAAAGAGGAACATATACAAGACTTAAGGTAGGTCTTTGTGAGATACAGAATGTTTCAGTTATAAATGAACCCCTTTAAATGTGTATTTGGCACCTTATCAGGCACTTTCTTAGGCTTTTGGGGTGCATAAAGAGGGAATGTCAATGGAAGGAGGTAAGGTGAAGGTGACAAAGGAGATGCGGAGCCCAATTAGCTTGAGATAGTTGTAAGGATTCCTAGGGAAGGTGAGGTATGTATGATGGTTCATTCATTCACGCGGAGCTTATACACCCTTTCAAAGACTTGCTGAGAGGTAGAAATACCTTTGTTTGGTAGCCTTGGCATTCGGCGACTTTTGACAAGATCAAGTGCGTCTTGACTTCTGACCAGATCATGATGACGCCCGTTCAAGGGAAGCCATTGCTTTTGTACCTCAGCCACAAATTCACCTATAGGGGGATTGATATCACAAGAGGAAGACGAGATTGAAAAGCCCATATATTGCATCAGCGAGGGCTGAAGGGGCTGAGGAGAGATACCTGCCGCATGAGTAGTTGTGTCTCGCCTTAGTCTACGTGGCCCAGAAGTTTAGACATTACTTCATGGGCGCAAGTCCGCCTCATCACTAAGGCACCTGTCTTCTAATACCTACTCCTCTACTAGGGCACGACTTGGAGGATGAGTCGGTGGGCGCTTATGCTTAGTGAATTTGATATTGAAGTCATGCCTCCATGGGGCATTAAAAGCCAAGCACTGGTTGATATGATGGCACTCCTTCCAAAAGAGTATGATGAACCTAGAGGTAAATCAATTTATGACTCGATGGAGGTAGACGTGTGTAACACATCTCTAAAGGGCGTGTTATATTTTGATGGAGCCCATCACAACCAGATGGAAGAACAGGAATCAAGATCAACTTAGAAGATGGGAGAGAGGTGGTGATTAGTCATAAGCTTAACTTCCCATGCACTAATAATGAGGCAGAATATGAAAGGGCTGATTCAGGGGTTACAGGCAAGTGTTGACCTTGGGGTACAATGCCTCCAAGTCAGGGGAGACTCAAACCTAATATTGAAGCGGGTACGGCATTAAAGAACCTTCTTTAGCCGTATAGAGAGAGGGTGTCTGAACTAGTGACCAAGTTTACACGGGTGGAAGACATGCACGTCCCAAGGGGCGGGAATCGAGAAGCGGATGCGTTGGCAACAGGTAGGTGCCAGGACCAGGCTGGGTCAAATGATTTATGTGCAAAAAATTGATAAGCCGGCGCATGGTGGCCAAGGGGAGATAGAAGTAGGACAAGAAGATTAGCGAGCGCCTTTAATTATGCAAATTCAAAAGGGAGGCGCCTTATGCACTAATGCAAACAAGGGTTCATGATGTACTTAGGGAAGATGTACAAGTAGGAGGCGGAAGGATTACTCATGAGATGTATGTTGGTAAAGGAGGAAGATAGAAAATGAGAAGCGTGCATGACAAGGTGTTCAGGGTGCAGAAAGGGAGTTTGCAGAAAGATAGAGACTAGGGTACTATTGGCCAAGTATGAATAGAGACGGTGAGGAAATACAACGGATGTGCCGAATGAGAGAACGAGAGGAAGAAGCGGTGAATTATACGGTAGAGGGGAGGACTGGAGGCGGCTTATGTTAGATTTCATAGAGTAGGGGATATTACTAGAAGATGCTAGAGAAGCATAAGGATTACAAAGAAAAGTGGAGCGGTGTAACATCCTCCCAAGTATAACCCCATCATTAAGTCATGACATCGTACTCGAGAGTTGTTACTTATTAATTAGCGGACCTTTCTTAAATATCTATAGCAAGCTTGATTAACGTGTGTAATAACTAAGCGCAATTCTATTAAAATATATAACAAAGAAATACAACATTTATTGAATATATAGTTGAGTACAAAAGGAAGCTCTTCTATAAGCTTTAATACATATCTGTTCTCTAATATAGTTACATACATATCCATTCCACTAAATGCAACATAATAAAAGCATTAACTACTACATTATTGCAATTTTGAGTTTTTTTGCATAGCAGCATCATAGTCCTTTGGCTTAACCTGGAGGCAACGCGGAAACACAAACACATAGGGGTGAGAATTATACAATTCTCAGGAGGACAACTCCCCATTTACACAATCATAATGTCATCGTCATTGGGCTTAGCCACTTTGATTTATCAAGAAAATGTGATCATGTAATATAGACTAAAGATTTAATTTAAAGTTCTAAAATTGTCTCGAAGTGGGTAGCTTTTAACAATCAATCACTAGTGCACATATATCATGAAGCTCAAATACATAGTAAGTAATTCTAGTCAAGAGATTACATATGATATTATTATGCATATGCTAACTTAGTGAAATTATCCCAAAGTAACCTAGTTTCACTTATAGCCATAGAAATCAAATCAATGCATCTTTCTCCTTTTATCGACATAGGAAAAAGACTTAGTTTATACCCAATGGGTATTTGCTATCGACAACTCCACAATAGATAGTTTATACCAAATGGTATTTATAGTGGATCACACTACACAAGGGAATAGATTGTAAGGACTTAGCTCATTCCTATAAGTGATCAGGACTTCATTTTTTTCTATTTCCGAATCACACAAGACTATTCCTAGCCGATATGTCTACCGACTCAAAATAAATTTGGGAAAGTTCCTCTTTTTGCCTTCCCCTATAATATCTCTGGGAAGTTCCTTTTTTTACCTTACCCTCATTGAATCTAAGTCTCGTTTCTATTTTGTCCATATGTCAAAGTATACACAATTGAAGTTTATACATTCTCTTCTTTTTCCCAAATGCATGCATAAGCCATATGTAGGCATTCATTCACAGTATAATTTCAATCATGCCTCATAAACCACTCTTCAATTCCTCTAGCATGCATTTATATGTCACAAGTCACATGGCCAAATAGTTAACATTAAGTATTCATGTCATACTAGGATAAAAAATGCCGTTATTTCATCAATTCAAAGCATTGTTGCATTTCCAGCATAAGGGCAGATTTCACATGTTCATAGTACAATATATTTGCACCTTAAAAAATCAATTAGGAGGCTATAAAAATTTTCAAGGATACTTCAATGTGTCCTCAAGGTTCCATAAAAATTTCAGCACAAAAAGAGTTTTCTAACTATGTTAAAAAAATTAGACAATTTCAATGCTCAGGAACCCCTTAACCTCAGCTTAAACCCAAAATGCATAATTTTTACCCTAGAAAATGATTGAATTAACTCAAAATAAAATTTAAAGTTACACTTCAAGATATTTCAATACCTTGTAAAAATTTTAAAGGAAAAATCAATCATTTGCTATGTTAAAAAATTCAGTAAAATTTACAGCTCTAGTTTGAATAGTCTAGACACATGGGAACCATTTCCTTTGATTTTTTTTAAGGATATAGAGTCAAAATTTGGGCTCAAGAAAATTTGTGGAACTAGCCTAGGTTGTTAGCTTCAAATATATTTTTTCTAGCTCATGAAAATACCCACAATTATGTCTAAAAATTCAGGAAATTTCTATGTCTCAGCCAAACCAAAATTCTAGTAAGCTAATCAAAACTTCTTTTGACCAAATGAGTTTTTTAACCTTATCCAAACACTCCACAAAAATTAACATATCAATATCAACATAATATCAACCAATATAACTAGAAATTTTAGATTAAAACCTATCAGAAATTCTCAGAAAAATTTTGAAAGAAAAAGGCCAAAGAAAACCCTACTTGGTTCTTGCAAGTTCTTGTTCTTGTTATTGATTCTTCTAAGTGTTCCTCCACCAATTCTTCAACCCAAAATCAGCCAAAACCCTTAATTAGGTAGTGATATATTAGTTCCTCTTTGATGGTAAAGTGTGATATAAGTTCTGTGATGGAGGTTGATATGAAGATTTTAAGGTCTAGATGTGGTTTTGTGCTTAAATCATTGATTCTTGGTGTTGTATAATGGAGTTTTGAGCAAGTTCATGATATTTTTGGAAGAAAAGAAGGTGAATATGGTTAGAGAGGAAGGCTGGCCGAAATTTCATAGAAGAAAGGAAGAAAATTGTGATCCTAGGTAATTTATTATAACATGTGTTGGAATTGTTTTCCACCACAAAAATCATTTCCTTAAGATCAATAGATAAAATTTTGTAAGATTCCTATTGGCTAATGAAAAAGGAAATGGTGTGGCTTCACTCTAACCAAACACTTGTCTAGTTAGGTAGCAAACTTGCATTGCACGTTTCATTTGTAAGAACTCACATCGATTTTACCGAACGGGTAAAATACCATACCTGTGAATCAAACATTTCCCGAAATTTAATCCTAGATACAAAATCCTCATTTCTAACTATCTCTAACCTAAACCCTCTCTTCTAGTCTTTGGCATTTTCTGGCTTAGATTGGGTTTTTTGATTTATGCCTTGGGGTCCATAAGATTACTATTCACCTAGCCCAAATTTTTTCTTTTTGCACGTCCGTTGGGCTATCCTCATCATTGCTAAACTATCAAATGTTTGAAATTATGTCTAATAAAACTCAAATTAATTTTTAAATAATTTTTAGGGTGTTATATTACCACCCACCTTAAAAAGAATTTTGCCTTCAAAATTCATTTGAAAACAATTTCAAAAGACAATTTCATAAATCAAATAAGGAATTAACACACAGGCAAAAAAAATACAACCATTGAATCCTAAACGTCCTACCTCAAATTAGATTATCAGGTAGTGAGGTCTCCTTAGCTATTAGTGTTCCTGCATGATGGCTTCTCAGAGGTTTTGGATATCTTTCTGGACACTCCAGATCTTATGCCCCAGTTTCCACAATGGTAGCATACGTATTGCCCTGCCAGACAAGGTCTTCTCCCATGATTTTTTTCACATTTTGGGCAATCTTGCCACACTGTTGACTTTTGCAGCTATTTGTCTTCATATGGGATGGCTCAACTGCTTCTCTTAGGGTGAAACCTCCTCAAAACTTTAGTCTTCAAGTGCCAATCTTTTGTTAGAAGTGTCCTTAGCAAATTTGGCGATTGTTAACTTCTTGTTGGAGTCTTCTGCACGTCGGCACTTGTTCACTAGGGTTGCATAATCCCGAATCTCTAAGAGACCCACAACAACTTCAATGTCTTTACGTAAACCTCCTTCATACTTCATGCATTTCCAAGCTTTATCAGGATTGCACTGGTAGATAGTGGAAAACTTAGAGAGTTCTTCGAACTTGGCCATATATTCTGCTATACTTAGGGAACCTTGCTTAAGTGCCATGACCTCCAACTCTTTTGTATTCCTCAGAGAAGGAAATACTTGTGGTAGAAAGCTTCCTTGAAAATATCCCAGGTGACTTCAGTTGGACACCTGAATAATCCTCTGTTGACCCACAGAATTCAGCATCTACTTCTAACATGTAAGTAGCAAAAGCCACCTTTGGATCTTGTGCAAGGAAAAACTGAGAAAATTTTCTCTATGGCCTTAATCCATTCTTCGCTTTACTTAGATTAAAGGCTCCTCGAAAGGTGGGGGATTTGCCTTCCGGAACTTAGAAAATTTCTTGACTCCACATCTACTTCATTCCCTTCAGGGTTACCAGCCGGTTCTGTTCTTCATTACAACCTAACCTTTCCATTATTTGGTTAGCAACCGCTATTCTCTCATTGTCACGGCCATCTCGCGAACGTATCCATCATATCAGCTTCATTCCAAGTCGGTCCTATTACGCCAATTTGAAATTATTGATTCTTATCACACCAAACAAAATATTGAGTTGATCAGGCTCAATACCAAGGTAAGTATAGTAACCCACAACATCACCAACCAGCAATCACACACATATATAAAATCATAATGTATGATAATTACTAAGGAAACATAGCTGGTCTAACCCTCAGGCTGAGAAGATAGTTTGACTTTGATACCATATGTAACATCCTCCCAAGTATAACCCTATTCTTAAGTCATGACATTGTACTCGAGAGTTGTTACTTATTAATTAGTGGGCCTTTCTTAAATATCTATAGCAAGTTCAATTAACGTGTGTAATAACTAAGTGCAATTCTATTAAAATATATAACAAAGAAATACAACATTTATTGAATACATAATTGAGTACCAAAGGAAGCTCCTTTTTGAGCTTTAGTGCATATATGTTCTCTAATATAGTTACATACATATTCATTGTACTAAATACAACATAATAAAAGTATTAAGTAGTACTACACTATTGTAATTCGAGTTCTTTTGCGTAGCAGCATCATAGTTCTCTAGCTTAACCTGGAGGTGACACGAAAACACAAACACATAGGGATGAGAATTATACAATTCTCAGTAGGACAACTCCCTAGTTACATAATCATAATGTCATCATCATCGCCTTAGCCACTTTGGTTTATCAAGAAAATGTGATCATGCAATATAGATTAAAGATTCAATTTAAAGTTCTAAAATTGTCTCTAAAGTGGATAGCTTTTAACAATTAATCACTTAGTGCACATATATCACGAAGCACAAATACATAGTAAGTAATTCTAGTCAAGAGATTACATATGATATGCATATGCTAACTGTAGTGAAATTATCCCAAAGTAACATGGTTTTACTTATAGCCATAGAAATCAAATCAGTGCATCTTTCTCCTTTTATCGACATAGGAAAGACTTAGTTTATACTCAATGGGTATTTCCTGTGGACAACTCCACAATAAATAGTTTATACCAAATGATATTTATAGTGGATCACACCACACAAGGGAAATAGATTGCCTATTAGGACTGAGCTCATTCCTATACGTGATCATTGGACTTCATTTTTTCCATTTCCGAATTACACACAGATCTATTTTAATCGATATGTCTACGACTCAAAATAAATTTGGGAAGTTCTTCTTTTTGCTTTCCCCTATAATATCTCTAGGGAAGTTCCTCTTTTTGCCTTCCTCTCATTCAATCTAAGTCTTGTTTCTGTTTTATCCATATGTCAAAGTATACACAATTGAAGTTTATACATTCTTTTCTTTTTCCCAAATGCATGCATAAGCCATATGTAGGCATTCATTCACAGTACAATTTCAATCATGCCTCATAAACTACTCTTCAATTCCTCTAGCATGCATTTATATGTCACAAGTCACATGGCCAAATAGTGAACATTAGGTATTCATGTCATACTAGGACCAAAAATGCCATTATTTCATCAATTCAAAGCATTATTGCATTTCCATAGTAGTAGATTTAACATGTTCATAGCACAATTTATTTGCACCTCACACAATCAATTCAGAGACTATAAAAATTCTTAAGAACACTTCAATGTATTCTCAAGGTCTCATAAAAATTCCATTACAAAAAGAGTTCTCCAACTATGGTAAAAAAATTATACAATTTCATGTCAGAAACCCTTAACCTCAACTTAAACCCAAAATGCATAATTTTTACCCTAGAAAATGATTGAATTAACTCAAATTAAAATTTAAAGTTACACTTCAAGATATTTCAATACCTTGTAAAAATTTTAAAGGAAAAATCAATCATTTGCTATGTTAAAAAATTCAGTAAAATTTACAGCTCTAGTTTGAATAGTCCAGCAGCATGGGAACCATTTGGTTTTGATTTTTTTAAGGATTTAGAGTCAAAATCAGGGCTCAAGAAAATTTGTGGAACTAGCCTAGGTTTTTAGCTTCAAATATATTTTTTCTAGCTCATGAAAATACCCACAATTATGTCTAAAAATTCAGGAAATTTCTATGTTAGCCAAACAAAATTCTAGTAAGCTAATCAAAACTTCTTTTGACCAAATGAGTTTTTTAACCTTATCCAAACACTCCACAAAAATTAACATATCAATATCAACATAATATCAACCAATATAACTAGAAATTTTAGATTAAAACCTATCAAAAATTCTCAGAAAAGTTTTGAAAGAAAAAGGCCAAAGAAAACCCTACTTGGTTCTTGCAAGTTCTTGTTCTTGTTATTGATTCTTCTAAGTGTTCCTCCACCAATTCTTCAACCCAAAATCAGCCAAAACCCTTAATTAGGTAGTGATATATTAGTTCCTCTTTGATGGTAAAGTGTGATATAAGTTCTGTGATGGAGGTTGATATGAAGATTTTAAGGTCTAGATGTGGTTTTGTGCTTAAATCATTGATTCTTGGTGTTGTAGAATGGAGTTTTGAGCAAGTTCATGATATTTTTGGAAGAAAAGAAGGTGAATATGGTTAGAGAGGAAGGCTGGCCAAAATTTCATAGAAGAAAGGAAGAAAATTGTGATCCTAGGTAATTTATTATAACATGTGTTGGAATTGTTTTCTACCACAAAAATCATTTCCTTAAGATAAATCGATAAAATTTTGTAAGATTCCTATTGGCTAATGAAAAAGGAAATGGTGTGGCTTCACTCTAACAGACACTTGTCTAGTTAGGTAGCAAGCATGCACTGCACGTTTCATTCGATGTAAGAAACTACACATCGATATTTTACCAAACGGGCAATACCATACCCATGTAATCAAACATTTCTTGAAATTTAATCCTAGATATAAAATCCTCATTGCTAACTATTTCTAACCTCAACCCTCTCTTCTCAGTCCGGGCATTTCCTAGTTTCAGATTTAGGGTTTCGGTTGACGGGCTGTAGGGTCTGAAGGTTACTATACACCCAAGCCCAAATTTTTTCTTTTTTGCACGTCTGTTGGGCCATCCTCATCATTTCTAAATTTTCAAATTTTTTAAATTATGCCTAATAAAGCTCAAATTAATTTTTAAATAATTTTTAGGGTGTTACAGCGGTACCAGGTTATCAACATGGAGCTATATGTAACATCCTAAAAATTAACCCAATACACCTAGGTGTATTGATTAATTACTAGACTTTACTTTTTGCTTCCGTTCTTTGATCTAAACTCTTAAAAATACTTTAATGAAAATATGGATAAATTGGTTTTTTAAAACTCTAAAAATAAAACATGAGCCACACATACTAAGTAAACCCATCGTCCTTCTTGCGTGAAATAAAAATTAATCACTTGTTTGCACAACAATAACATGAATAATCACATCATCACATATAATTATAACATAAACAGTATTCGTTCCACATTAGAATATCAAAATACACAACAAATAGATATTATGCCCACCAATAGAGTTGGGCTAGGTCTAGTTAATCGAACAATACATAAATAGTATATGGATGGAAAAACATCCACCAATGACACCTACTAATAACACTCCAGAGGGAAATAGATATCTGAATATACGAGCGAAGTTACAGGATCAAGTTCAGCTACCAAGTAAAAGCCTTAACATGATTCATGAACACTTCCTTCGTTTCTTGAAGAGATGGAAAGAAAAAAAAATAGAGGGAGTGAGAAACTTATAAAGAATCTCTAGGGTACTCACCTCATGATGCATTGTGTCATCATCATCGTCCCCAGGAACCTCGGGGTTATTATAAAATAGTGAGCATGCTAAGATTTATTTATTAAGTTCGGAAATACTTTACCGAGGTTTATTGATTTTAATCATGCGTCTTATAATGCATCATAAACTTAGCATGTCATGTTTATAATGAACTTTTTCTTTCATCAACACATCATATTCCTCATCATCATATCATAATAACATGCATAGAAGAACATCATATTTCTTATCATCATCTCATAAATGCTATGCAGAAGAACATCATACCATAATAGCTATGCACAAGACTGGTGCACATATTTCATTTCTTTAATGTCCTAGGTGACTTAAAATCTTGTCATCATCATCATTATTTTCCTTGGGGCCACCCTATACTCCACCCTTTTGGAAGTAATCTAGGTTATGAGCTCATACCTTACTAGTTGTCACTAGCATATACTTATCCCTTTTGATAAGTTAAAATCCTGACTCTACCCTTTTGAGAGAATGGGCTAGGGGGCAAGAATCACCTTTTCACCACCTATAGTCTGATGGGTCCAAAGGATCATTTCTTCATAAGTTTAAGTCACCATTAAGTCTTTGCATGTTATATCATAATCATCAGGATGTATGAACATTCTCATTGTTTGCAACAGCAACTACAACATGCAAGCTATGAAATCATTCAATAATATCAAATTCTCAATAGGCATTACATCATCATATAACTACATTCCAAAGCATCAAAAGATGTCATCTAAAATTCTCAGTAAAGCTCCCTTAAATAACCGAACTCTAAAATTGGGTAACCTTAATTATCAAACTAATTACTTATGCATCTAAGGGATTTATTACCATCAATTATAAGCCTTAAGAACATTATTAGACTATATGGGGTAGCATAGACAGTAAGTTGTTCTTAAGGTTTTAATATGTTAGAAGTTACGTTTTAACCCTTCTCGTTATCGGCTTTCCTTATGATGCTAAAATTAATTACTAAACCAATTATGAATCATTGTCCCTTATCTAAACATAATAAAATCTGGTTCTTAAGGCCACTAAAGGTTCTGGACAGAATGCATAAATTTCATTCTCTAAAGTTCTAGAAATCTTCTTTTACGGTTTTCTAGTTGCTAGTTTCATTTTTAGTGTTTTAATCCTATACTAATTGTTACCAATTTTTCTTGACTAACCAATCTTAGGCAGAATTATAACATACTAAAACATATTTGGTAGTGGATCAACTTAAAGAAATCAAAGACTAGTATTAACCTAGCTTTACTTATTTATGCTAGTTTTTCTTCTAACATGCATAGAATTGTTCCCTCATCATTAAACATAATAGTCACAAATTCAAACATATTAAATCATCATCATATAGGAGTAGTAAACTCAGATCAGTTACCGAATCATGAACCTCACATAATTGCATCAAATTATATTTTAAGTGTACGTAAGATACGGTTTGAAAATCCTTGCAAAACCTCAAAACTCTTTTAGAAACTAATGCTTTTTGTTAATCATGAAAGGAATTATAGAACTAAATTAGTAGCTATTTAAAATCACTTTAGGCCTACCTTAATCATGAGGCCGATTTATATATTGAAAGAATATTTATGATTAGAATTTTCACTTAAGATAAAAGGAGCAAGTCTTGAGCTTAAGAGATTTATGTGATATCTTAGAATCATAAACATGCTATGTAACCTCATTTTAATCTTGTCATTATAAGGTGATAACTTGGAATTATAAACATGATATGCAAACTCATTTATTTATCTTTAAGATTCAAGATGACGACTTGAAAATTAAACATGATGCAAGAGATTGAAATATAAACATGATGCAAGAAACTGGAGCGGCGGAGTCTGCACTGAACCAATGGAGGAAGAAGAGAATCTTAGAAACCAGAGCGGCGGTAGTCCGCTCTGACCAGTGAAGGGAGAAGAGAACTCTTATTACATCTTATTAAACTCCAAACTCAAGACTTCTTAAAGAATGAATTCTTTGACTTCAATAATCTCAAGAAAGCTTTAGAGTTTTTATTACCATGGTCCCAACTTTTATTGTCATACTTGGGCAAGTCTTTGAGCTCTAGGATCTTTAAGTGATGACATAAACATAAACATGTCATGCGTTGATTCTTTTAGTCATTATAAAATAAAGTGAAAGCATAAAATAAATATGAGATGCAGCCTTTTTATTATCTTTAGAGATTAAGTGACAACTTGAAACATAAACATGAAATGTAAGCTTGGAAATTTAAACATGAGGTATGCAAGTTCATTTATTTATTCTTGAGAATTTAGTGATGACATAAAAGTAAATATGATGTGCAAGGCATAAACTTAAACATGGATGCAAGTTCATTTTATTTCTTTACTAGAGCTCCTTCAAGACTTTAAAAGAATTATAATTTCAACCCAATATATATATTAGCAAGACAAAGTGAACTTTAGAGATTTCATTACTGAGCTATCCTAGAAAACTTTCTTAGGCCTTGAGGCCGAAATCAAATGGCAAGAAAAGGAGAAGTTCAAGAGTCATTTAGAAGTGAAAAATTGTTAAACATTATTTTAAACTAAAAACAAAGCTTAACAAGAAATGAAACATAAGTGTCAATATATTTTTCAAGTTCTAAACTCAAGACCTTCATCATAAAAACATAGTTGCTTCAAAACTTTGAAACTAATGAAACCTTCAAGTTTTAGAGGTCTAACTTGTGAAGGCTTTGCAACTAACACTCAGGAACCTCATCATCAAACCATGGTCTCATCATTAAAAAGGCCATAAGGCCGAAATATACAAGAAGAAAAGGAGAAGGAAAATCAAAATATGAAGCAAGGAGAAAGTACATAAAATCATCATTTTTAACCAAGAACAACACTTATCAATATTTGGAATTAAGCTTAAAAACAACTCCCTACCTAATTTGTTTTGAAGGAAAGGAAGAGAACTTGGTTTCTTTGAATGAAATAAAAGAAAATCTCCTTGAAAAACTGATGCTAAGGTTTCCAAGGGAGGAAAGAATGAAGCTTTTGAGCTTTGGAAAAACTAGAAATGTGTAACTATGATTCAAGGCTTCTAATACTCTCAAGTATGCCTATTTATAGAAGATTTTGAAGCTCATAAATGGACAAGAAAAGGAGGAAAGTCTGACCAAATTTGAGGAGGAAACAAGGAAGAAAAATCATCTTGTTTGGTGTCTTAAAACATGGAATCATGTTTTCATGGTTCCTTGTTTTCATACCTTGGTTGTTGTGCATTCTTTGATAAATTTTCTGATGCATTATGGACCAATAATTTCATCCATTACAGCCCATGGAAGAGGAAATTTGTGTGTTCCATGTATTATTTAGGTGTAGGTAAGGTATTCTTGCAAATTAGAGAATTTACGATTAAGGGCTTAGGTGAATTAGTAAGCAATTTGAGTGTTTTTAAGCAATTTTGGGTTCTAATCAATCTAAATAAATAATTTTGACTCTAGATTAATAATTAGAATTTAATAAGCTTTAATTTGAACCTAATATTGCTTAGGTTTCATTAGACGAATCGAAAATCTCAAAATTCGCAAAACCATAAATAGGGGCAAAATGGTCATTTCGCTAAAAATCCTGAGGCCACCGAGCTTAACCAATGGACAATCATAACTTAAAAGCATGTTTTAAAACATTTTAGTAAGGTTTGAGCTCAGTTCAACATGCAATTTGAGTTAAAAGCGCGGGGCGTTTGGTCATTTCGCGTCGAAGCTTAAAATTAGGATTCTTCTCCTCTATTAACACACATAACACAAACAATCCCTTATTATCATCAAAACATCCCCTTGAGGACGGGTGGGGCCCACAATCCTTATTTCTGAGTAAAATAACCTCAAGGGCATTTTGATCATTTTACACGTACAGAAATTCGGGTTTGCAACTTCGCACAAATTGCTCCTATCCTTTCTTCTAATGTTATATTCCTTTATTGAGGATTGTTCAAATTTTAATTATATGAAAAATTACCTAGGTAATTTAATTTCTAACGACAGGAAAAATTATAGGAAAATTGGGGTGTTACACTATAGAAGAAGAAGTTTTCTAGAGAACTAATGTGATGCCTAGTTGCGAAAGAGAGCGAGAAGGTGTTGAAGTTGATACATGAAGGAGAATGTGGAAGACATCAAGGCGGAAGGGTGTTAGCCGGAAGCTCTAGGCATACTTCTGCCCACATCTGACTGGACTCCATGGCGATGACAAAGAGCTGCCAAATATGCCAAAAGCATGTTGATAGAATTCACGCACCCGTGTTAGCTTACATCCCACCTCTTTGTCATACCGTTTCACACCTGTGTTTTGAGGGGAAAAGATGGATTTTGGTAGAAACGGAGCAGTTCACAAAATGGGTGGAGGCGATAGCAATCAAGGAAGCCAGAGTGGAGGTAGTGGTAGAGTTTTAAGAGATAACATTATCTGTCATTTCAAATTGCCAAAATGAATCATTTCAGATAATGGGAACCCTTTTTTCAACCCTTGCATAGTGGTCTCTTGCAATACTATAATATTTTTCATGATAAATCTACCCTTCCACCCCCAATCCAATGGCTGCGGAAGCCACTAATAAACTGTTGCTGAAGATTTTGACCAAAATGGTACAAAATGCTAACATGGATTAGAGTGAATATTTGGCATTAGCATTATGGGCATATCGTACAACAATACATGGAATGATGCGGGCTACCCCATTTTCCTTGGTATATGGAGCAGAGGCTGTGTTGCTAGTGAAATCCTAGTACCCTCGGAGGATGCAATGAAGAAGGAGAAGACTGCACCATGGTAGTAGAACTCACGGAGAAGAGAAGGAGCAGGAGTAATCACACAAATGTATAGGAGGAAGGTTGTAGCAGCCTATAAGAAGCTGTAAAAGCCAAGAATGTTTGAAAAGGAGATCTAGTCTTAAAGGCAACAAATGTAGTTATATGGAACCAGTGTGCCTTGAAATGGGCACCCAAATGGGAAGGCCCATACATAGTGGAGACGACAATAAGATGAGGTCCTTAAATTTTCAGTTCATTAAGAAGTACTATGCTTAGCTAACTGGCCTTTATTTTGTTTACAAGCATAAGCAGATCTCTTGGATGCGATAATGTGCCAATATTGATCAATGTCTATGATCTGTGTTTCCAAAAGCATGAATGAATTTGCAGGAGTATTGGCTACCACTTTCCACCCGCACGTCTCCGGCGCATTGTGTTCAAGGCTATACCACCACTTGGTGATACCACCTTCTGAGGTGATGAATGATTTTCGCCCACGTGCCTTTGCCATCGCGTCGTGTGCGAGGCTATACCACCGCTTGTGATACCACCTTCCAAGGTGATGAACGATTTCCACCTGCGTGCCTCCCGCCACGTTGTGTGCGAGACAATACCACCACTTGGTGATACCACCTTCAAGGTGATGAACAATTTTTGCCTCATGCCTTTGCGCGTCATGTGCAAGGCTATACCACCACTTGGTGATACCACTTTCCAAGGGGATGAACGATTTTCGCCCACGTGTGCCTTTCCACCGTATCGTGTACGAGGCTATACCACCGCTTGGTAATACCACATTCCGAAGTGATGAATGATTTCCGCCCGCGTACCACCGCCGCTGCGTTGTGTGCGAGGCTATACCATTTCTTGGTGATACCACCTTCAAGGAGATGACGATCTTCGCCCATGCATAACCTCGCCGCCATGTGATGTGCAAGCCTAAACCACCACTTGGTGATACCTGCCACTTAGGTGATAATGACTTCTACCACGTCAGCCACTATTGCCGCATTATGTGCAAAGCTATACCGCCATTGTACCAAAAAAAAAAACTTTGTGCCTACTACATGTACAAAGCTTTGCTACCTCTTCGCAAACAACTAACTACGAACAACATCACTAAAACACAACAACAAAAAGATCCTTTAGAAATGTGCTTAGATTGTTTGCTCATGATTAAGAAGTTTTAGGAAATATTTCTTTAGCTTACATCGTTGAAGATTCAGGAAGAATAAACCACTTTGATAGACAATTCAATAAAGGTACTTTGCGCATTGTAATTATATGGTTTTCCCATAGGAGCTAGAGCAAAATCTACACTTCACCAAGTGTATTGAACATTATGTATAAAAGGTCATAAATTGCTATCTATATAACAAAAAAATTTACAAATAGAACAAATGTGTAGAAATCAAAGAGAGGAGCATCTACTACCACGGTAAGCTTAGCCACCTCGTCCACCAATGCATTATATTTCTAGACCAAGAGCAATGAGAAGTCTCCTCTGGAGACAATGACTCTTTCAGGCATGATATTTCAGGTAGAGATGGTTCGTCTCCATAAGAGCATCGTCCCTTTTAGGAATATGAGACAAACCCACAGCGAGTCACTTGAAGAAGATAAAACTTGGTCTTCCATTTGCTAAGCTAGGTAGGGTCAAAGGTAAAGGCCTGCATAGCACCCATCAAAAATGAAAATTCATCACGCAAAGAGGACGAAGAGAGTTCTACTTCACTAGAAGAAACTCCCCTAAAATAGCATACGCTACACCACGATGAGTTGGGTGAGTAGAAGGAAGCATGGAAGGCTGTTGGATAAAAGGGAACCAAAATGCTACAAAGCTCAAGGTAGTGGGCAACAAAGATCAGAGATGAGCCTCGACCTTTGAAACAGACATTCTTTATTCATCACCTAAAAAAAAAAATTTAGAGGGGGACAAGAAGGAATGTTCTAATGTGAAAAATATAATGTACAAATTGTCAAGAAAGGGGCATACAAACCTGGCCCCAATGAAGTAGTTGTCTCACATGGCATTCCCTTATCCGCTTAACAGAACATTTGTGCCAGTTGCATTAGCCCTAGAAGTTACCAAAGGGTTCAATAACCAGGGCGTGGTATGTGGAAACCTTAGTTTCAGAAAGAAACTGATAGGAGATGGAGAATAAGCTTCTTTTGTGATCACCATCCTCCAGAATTGGCACATTATCTAAGGTAGCTGGTACCCTTCCCGCTCTCCCGGTTACCGCCAAAGGTCCCCGAGGCTAGTGATGGGTCGCCTTGAGCTTCCAAGAACCTCGAGGCCAGTTGAGGCGAGCTATGACCCATAAGGGAGGAGATGGAGCCGGGATAGAGATGTCTGCAAATAAACCGAAGTCAACCAAATAAATAAACAAACAAATATGCATAACATACCAAAGCGCATGTAGAAAAAAAACAACAATACAAAGAGTTACCTGATAAACCTAGCAGATCAAGAATCAATGGAGAAGATTGGGAGATAGATCTACCACCAAAACGAGGAATAGGAGTAGTGAGCCATGCCTAAGAGAAGAGGAGAAGGAGAAGGAGAAGGAGGAGTAATCAGACTACGTGCCATGAGCGTGGCGTGATAAACCCATGCATACAAGAAGAAATTGGCTTCGGTGGAGGCGGAACACGGACGGCATCTTGAGAGGGCAGGCACAACCCTTACCCTAATGCACTTAGCATTCTGATCAGATGCGGTGGTCAGACCCTTTCCCTTTCCCCACGAGAAGCAACAAATAATAAGGGTTCGACTTCAAAATGGAATGAAGACGACCAAGTCAAGGACGCTTTAGAGGTTGCTCCGCCTCACGAAGGTCCTACATCAAAGATTCCTAGTAAGCATACCATTCCTCAGAGGCACCCACTTGTTGCCTGAGTAGGGAACCAAATTGAGATCAGGATACGAATTCACAGGGATCAACTAGGTATAGTAACTGGACAATAGACTCAAGCAGTAGAAGAGCAAGGGTTGTGTAGGAAGGCATCAAATCCACCCAGCTGACAAACGAAACAATGAGGGTGATATAAGAAGGTGAAAGAATAACCGCCCAAGTCACTGAGATGATCCGAGTAACATACCTTAGCAGGGTACCCACTTCACAAGCTAAGCACCAAAAATTATAAACACCTTCAGAAGGAGGATTAGAATAGTTTCGCTTATTTGCATGAGATTGATCGTAGATGCGGGAGGACGTTGAAAACCATGAAGGAGGTTAAGTAAGGGCGAAAGATAAAACTATCTTCATCATCTAGCACATGGCTCAACGAACAGCAGACCTACCACCCTTTTCATTGATTCCCGCTTGGCCCATAAATGGGGAGGGGGCTAAGAAATTAAGATCACCACTCCTAAAGTTGTGCAGAGATCAGGCAAGCAGGCTGTCCACCTTGAATCGCTTAAAGAGGAATAAGGAGAGAAACATGGTGTCTAAGAAGCGTTTAATGAGAAGCGACCATGAGAAATTTCCATTTGCTTTTGAATGTAGTCCAATCGGCATATAAACCCCCCAAGAACATAAAAGCCAATAGAGGTGGACCCCTGCCGCCAACATTATTGAAAAGAGGTACACTCCTATGCTCACAAACTCAGGTGAGGGGCTAGGGAAGATGTACCTATCTAACCAAAAGGCTATCAAAGCTTAGAGCTCTGTGATGGTGTTATAGTGAAAGCCCGCCTGATGCTTTTCCACAATTTCTCCTGCATATACTTTGATCTGTTCAAAATAACCAAAAAAATAACAAATATAATCGGTGTATGTTTGCTTAGCTTGAGACTTAAGCTTCTGAGGAGCAAGGTCTGCGCATAGCTAGTACTATCTGCCACCTCATCCTTCAGATACTTGGCGGCCAGGGTGATACCGAGAGGGAAGAGTCTTCAAAAAGCTGAAGTCACCAAAATAGGGCAACTTCCATATAGCATGAGCATCTTCCAAGGTTGGGGTAAATTTATCCTAAGCGGTAATGAAAGTATGGGTGAGATAGCTTCACCTCTGAACTAGCAATTCCACATCGCCCAAGCGTTTAATCATACCGAGGCGAGACGATTGATAGATGGCGTCCCTTATGCCCACCGCCTCCAATCGCGCTATAAATCTCTGCCCTGAGAAAATATCATCAACCCATTTAGCCCAATTCTCCATTTGACCAGAGCAACAAACAAAATTCAAGGGGCTTCAAGGGAACTCACCTATCTTCAAACACATGAGAAGAACTGTGTTCCCCAAGTCGATGATAGGCGCGCCAGTGTTGAATACCAATTACAGAGACCGCATCGTCATTAGGGTGAGACGTGAGGTCATAGCCGAAGAAGTCCTCCCTAGAGTCCGGAGCTTAAAAACTGGAGGATTGGATTCTTTTTCCAGTGTTTGGCGCTTGCCACGAGAATGGGAAGGCTGAGGAATGGAGGTTACTCAACGACATTGGTGTCTTCTGTCCGCTGAGCCATATTGGAACTACCGCTCGCTATGCTTTCAAGGGAAGGAGAATACCCCTTCAATTCATTGTCATCAGCATCAAGGGATGCCATCTCAGAGGAAAGCCAAATGGAATGAATAGAAGGAAAGGAATCGAGATGCATAATGGGCGAAATAAGGAGTAGAAAAGAAAAGGGACGAGGAAGAGAGAAAAGAAGAAAAGAAAAGGAAAAAGAAGTGCTCGAAAGGTAGTTACGTTGAGGTTTTGAAATGAAGAGGAAAAGTGAGTAATAGGTGATAATGAAAGGTAGATGAAAGGGCAACAAGGGGAAACGCCATATGGCCACGATGTGATAGCTGAAAGACGTGGCATGAATCACGAGGGGTGAGGGGTAGTGAAACATAATATAGCCACATGAGTCAAAGAAACAAAGAGGGCCAAGGCAAAGAGAAGAGAAAGCCATGCAATGGCCAATGCGAGGTAGTGGATCCCCATTCCTCGCTTATTTTCCAAACATGCATAGGGAAATAAAAGGGAAGCTGAAGTGGAGGGAGATAAGTTAAATAGATATCCACACAAACAGAGTGCTATGGAGGTAGGTGGATGGCTAAAGCAGGAGGGCGATTGGGAAGAAAGAGGGTTCAGGCAAATAGGGAGTGGCAGCATCTCGCCCCACATCGAGTGGGGCTAACATTCTAAGGGTGCCAACACTACCACAAAACGTGGTAATGCTCAATATGGAGCGCGACATCCTCCGTGTTTTAAGATAGGCGATAAACGAGGAGAATAATTAGGCGAGACAATGGGTGCGGAAGACTTTGACCGAGCGGAGTAGGTTCAATAGGTGACTATAGAAGTGAAAGATTGAAATGAAATGAGCGGCATGGTCAGGTGAGGTAACGGCACAATGACTTAAAGGCCGCCACTGCACGAATTGCCGTCTTAAATGCTTCCCACAACCAATGAATGAGTGACACGTGGAAAATGATCATGAAGCATGGGGCTTGGGGAGCTGATAGGATGGGTGACTAGGCTAATGGTAATAGGGAACCATACGATGTGACATGAGAAAGTCCCGATAAGAGAGAAAAGGGGGCCATATAAATATTGAAGAGAGAGGAAAAATGAGGAGGTTAGAGAAAAAAACACCTGGAGAGGAGAAATACATAAGTAGAGCAAAAGTCACAAGGGGGAGGAGAGGTCATTGGGAAATCCTTCTGGCTCGTAGTAATTAATCGAACCACATCCAAAATAGTTCTTCATGAGGCATTTGCTAGCAACACCAAAGCTAGAATTCTA
The DNA here is from genome assembly GCA_030441495.1 of Dalbergia oliveri. Lineage (NCBI taxonomy): Eukaryota > Viridiplantae > Streptophyta > Magnoliopsida > Fabales > Fabaceae > Dalbergia > Dalbergia oliveri. The sequence goes on along the minus strand of JAMLFY010000008.1, from coordinate 36,351,974 downwards.
CATCTCAAAGAGCGCCTTTCTCAATTAAAAAAGGGTTGAAATGAATTCATGACAACCTTCAAGGTGCCAAATTTATTGTTGTTCAATTGGCAATCATTAGTGCTTCTATAGATGATAATGATTTGGTCATCCACATTCTTAGTGGTCTTGGAGCTGAAGATCGGAGAAGTCTCGTTGCTATTCATGCTAGAGAAAATCCCATTTCCTTATCTAATTACATGATCTTCTCACTGATTTTGAAAGCTACCTTCAAAGGTCATCATCTACTTTTGATGTCTCTCATGTCATCGCTCAAATGCCGCTTATAAAGTTAAATCGCCTACTTTAAAATCTCATCAGTACTTAGGCTCTACAACTCACATGGGGTCTTGGCCTCCACCCACTATAATATCTCACAAAGTTGTATGCCAATTTTGCGAAAGTTGGGTCATACTACCAAGCTATGCTACAAAATTACCACCTCTTAAATCAACTTCAAAGCACACAGCTAATCATGCACATGTCATGACTCCTCATCTCAATCATGATAGGATTTTGGATTATTGAGCAAGTCATAACATTGCTAATGACCTTGATCATCTCTATCTCACACAACCATATCATGGTAATGATTAGATAGTTATTGGTGATGGTAACTCCTTGCCTAACTCTCAAACCTTTATACCTTTCTCATGTCCTTCATGTTCCAAACACATCCAAAATCTTCTTTTTGTTTCCAATATTAGCAAATCTAATCACGCTTCAATTGAATTTTTCTCTAATTATTATTTGATTAAGGTCTGAAGACAAGGTCACCTCTTCTCCAAAGACCACATAAGCATGGCCTTTAGCACCTTTCTACTGCTTCCTCACTACATGCACTTGGTTACCTCTACATTATCACCATGGCATCATATAATGGGACATCCCTCTTATTTTCCATCATTTTATATCTCAGCATCAAATAAAATCAAGCTTCACTTTTCCATGTATCTCATGTTATAGCTCCAAGTGTAATAAATAACCTTTTTATAGTTCCACTGTTAGTAGTTCTAGACCACTTGAGCTTGTATACTTAGATGTATGGGGACTAGCCCCTATTAGGTCTTTAGATGGCTTTTCCTATTATGTAATTTTTGTAGATAATTTTACTAAGTACATTTGGTTGTATCCTATGAGAAATAAACTGGAGGTTTCCATTATTTTTCCCAAATTTGGATCTGGAGTTGAAAAATATTTTAACTTGTCTCTTATTGCATTATATTATGATAATAGTGGAGAATTTATCAAGCTCGGGCCCTTCCTTTTAGAAAATGGTATTTCACGTTTTATAACACCACCATATACTCCTTTGCATAACTCCACTATAGAACGTAGGCATAGACATGTGATTGAATTGGTAGCGCTCTCTTGCATTATTCAAATTTGCCTCCACAATTATGCTCTTTTGCACTCTAAATAGCTGTGTACTTGATTAGCCGCATGCCTACACCTATTTTGGAAATGAAATCACTTTTTCAACTACTTTTCAAATCTATTTCTAATCCTACTCACTTGCATTCATTTGGTTGTGTAACACCTTTCCCATAAGCCTTAAGTCATAACCTTGTAATGAGAGTTGTTACTTGTTATCTATACTTGACCTTTGAGGAGTATATACATATTACATATGAGCCTACTTTTCGTGACAAACGTAAAACACTTTCTCTCGAGTCGTTAAATTTGAACATAATTACTATGTCAAAAAAACATAATTATATTATCCAACAAAGCAATAGCATATATAACTTTGTCAAACCCTTACCCTAGTTCACGCAGGAACCCTCTAGTCTAGGTAGGGTACTATTCAACATTCACTAAAAATAAAATGAAAAAGCTGACTAAATTCTTTATCATTGGTTCATCAGAAACTCTGGACCGTGATGCTAGTACCAGTTGAGAATCTCCACAAAATAATCACCATCATAGCAATCTATATAAAAATATAATAATAGCAGGAATGAGAATCAATAATTTATAGTAGGAAAAATACTAGTCTACTACACAGTGATATTCTGACATAATATTAAAATAATTAATATATCTTTGATTTCTTTTGAAATATCTAGCTTGCTTATTCCCTTTCTTGGTTAACATAGTATTATGAGTACACTTATACTTGAGAATAAAAGATCAAAGGATTCGTAAGATAATTGCTCGGTATTTTGGTTGTTTATGTAAAGGTTTCAAGTTAGTATCATTGTTTTTTGTGACTTAATTTTTTTAGAAAATTTTAAACTTAATAGTAGAACTCATAGGACTATTTTGATATACTTCTCTGGATCATACTATCAACGATGTAATGTCATCACATTACAACTTGATATAGTTCATTAGATGGAGTATGTCTACTACACTTCATCTAAATAGCCTTGCTATTCTTTCTAGGACATCCCTTTTCTCATAACGATGTAAACCGTCGCAATTATAACCTGATATAGTTCCAAGGACGTAGCACATCTACTACTACCCGTGAATCCATGAGCTTACCATTAAGCAATTAATATTATATAAAACTTATTCTCTTAAGATTTCCTTCATATTTCTTTTAGCCTATCACGAAGAACTTCACAGTTAAGCATGCTTTACTTGGGATAATTTTGGGATGAGTGACCTCTTGAAAAGTTTTCGGAAGCATGTGAGTGAGGACAAAGGGCACTGAAAAGACCCGTGTTGGTTTGTAGGACAGCCATCAATCCATAAAGCAGGAGGGATGTTACAAATGGTATTTGAGCCTGCACCTCTCCCAGGATGGTGTGGTTCGAGGACAAACCAAGCGGAAGCTGATGGCCATGTAACGCCCAGGGACGAGGCAGGAGTGATCGCCAGAAGGCACAAACAGGAGCCCGCCGCCTCCAGCGAGGGGTACATGAATGAACCGATTACACACCCGAATGAGAGGATCCTGAAGTCCGTGTAGGTATGAGACTATAGATAGGTGCTTATATGAATTGATTGGTACTACTTATGCCAACAAAGATGCATCTTTATTTTCAGTAGCCCATCACGAAGAACTCTAAAATTAAGCGTACTTGACTTGGGATAATTTTGGGATGGGTGACCTCTGGAAGTTTTCAGGAAGCATGTGAGTGAGAACAAAGCACGCTGAAAAGACTCGTATTGGTTTGTGGGGATAGTCTTCAATCCATAAAAGGGGGATGTTACAAGGGAGTGATCGTGCAAGAAGGCACAGACAAGGAACCCTGCCTCCAAGTGGAGGGGTACATGAATGAACCGATTACACACCTGAATAAGAGGGATCCTGAGTCTATATAGGTATGAGACTATACAGTTAAGGAGGGTTTATATGAATTGATTAGTACTACCTATGCCACAAAGATGCATCTTTCTTTAGGTAGCCCATCACGAAAGATGTCACAGTGAGTGTGCTTGACTTGGTAATTTTGGGATTGGTGACCTCCTGGAAGTTTTTCAGGAAGCATGTGAGTGAAGACAAAGCACATTGAAAAGACTCGTGTTAATTTGTGGACAGTCGCAATCCATAAAGTAGCAGGGATGTTACAGGTCCGTGTTTTCCATGGCTAAAACCTTACACTAAGCACAAACTTCAAAGTTGATCCACCTCATGTATTTTTGTTGGCTATTTATATTCATAACATGCATATCTCTTTTGATCCTATCACATCCAAATTATATGTTTTTAGGCATGTTACATTTTTTTATGATCAATTTACATATCAATCACTCATTCTTTCCTCATCTTCATCCACCCCTTCACATGTTTCACCTAGTTAGTCTCATCACCACTCACTTCCATTACACGCATCACTTTCTCCTCATGCATTGCATCCTCACTCCACTGATAATAATACCTGTGCTGGTGATCCAATGATTGAGCATCCTCTGTCCTCTTCTCCTTTATCAGAAAATATTTAGAATTCTTCTCCTATTAATGACCAACCCTTGCCACCACTCAATCATCCAAAAACCAGAAGCCATTCTATGACAACCCATTCCCAAAACAATATTTTCAAGCCTAAAATATTTTTTTTAGACACCAAACATCCCATCCCTAAGAACCTTGAACCCTCAAATGTCAGAGAAGCAATGAGATTTTCTCATTGGTGTCAAGAAATGGCAGAAGAGTTTGATGCCTTCCTCTGGAATGGTACATGGACACTTGTGCCTCCTCCAAAAGACAAGAATGTTGTTGGTTGCAGGAGTTTATTTCGTCTGGAAAGGAATCCTGATGGCTCCATATCTAGATATAAAGCTAGGCTCTGCCAAAGGCTTTACTCAGACACCAGGAATTGACTTTTAGGATACATTAATTTGCTCCTGTCAATCGGCCTCAAATAGTCAAAGTCATTCTCCCTATTGCTATGGGTAATTCTTGGCCTATGCATCCACTTGACATTAATAATGCATTTTAACAAGGTGATCTTGCTGAAGAAATATTTATGGAGCAACCATCGAGTTTTAAGTATAATGAACGTCCAAATTATGTATGTCAACTTAATAAGGCAATTTATGGTCTTAGACAAGCTCCACACGCATAGCATGAATCACTCAAGTCATTTATTCTCCCCTATGGCTTTCATACCAGTTTGAGTGATCTATCTCTTTTTATCACGTCCACATCTCATATTAAATGTGATTTCTTATTCTATGTGGATGATTTGCTTATTACTGGTAATGACTCCAACTTTAATGATGGCTTCATTTATGCTTTGTCCTCTTGGTTCTCTTTGAAGAATCTTGGTACACCTTACTACTTTTTGGGTGTGGAACTTATTCTTGAAAAATCTAGTTTGTTTCTCACACAACACAAGTTTACTTGTGATATTTTCGATTAGTTTGATATGGCAGGAGCCAAGCCTTTACCAACTCCACTTTCCTGCACTGCCGAACTCAGTTTGCATGAATTAATGTGGTACTTTGGGCTGAAAGGTAATATGTTGTACAACTCTCTAATTAGAAAAATACATTCATACATGATGGTAATATTTTCAGCCCAATGACCAAAAATAGGGATTAGTTAATTAAAAGAAAATGAAAATAAAAATATGTAGAACTAAATGCCCAAAACTTTTAGATTGTGCAATTAATGCACGATAGTAAAGCTATTTTGAGCCCAAAGGCAAAATGGCTGAATCGTATTTTTGGGAATAATATTTTTAAAAATATTATTTTCAGATAAATTTAAAAAATTATTTATGTAGTATTAAATATTTTTGAAATTATTTGTTAAGATTTTTTGAAATAAATTTAAAACTTATTTGTTTTATAATCTATATTCCTGAGAATATATATCATAATTTTTAAAATACCCTTAGGTCAAATAATTGTGAGGAAAAAGTCAAATAATTAAGAGATGATTTAATAATTATGCTTAATAATTGTGATTTTCAAATCATGGGAATTTTTTTCCCCACCGTTCAATTTGGGAATGAGATTTCACTAAATCATTACAAAATATTTTTCTATGGAATAATTAATATCTAAAAATTTTTTTTGTAAAATTTGTAATAAATGTAGGAACATATCATTCCCAATTATCTATTATGAGAATAATTAAATATACCTCCAAATAAACGCTTGTAAATTATTGCTAGGAAAACCAAAAAAGGAAATCATAATATTTTCAATTAAAATCAAGGTGCTAGAATTCCTCACTGTTCTCTAAATAATTTTTTATTTTCTTTTTAAATAATATCTTGCGATAGCATAATAAAAGGCAAAGCTCATAACGTCCATATCCTTGTTAGTTGGTTTTTTTTTTTTTTTGGGACCCGATCCTTACTAGTAGTTAGTATAGCGAGCAATGCCTGAATGGCATTAAGAAGGTGACGACATTACTTACTTCCAAATGTTCTAGTAGCCGGCCTATATTTGTCAAACAAATGCTTATGAATGGTAATCACGCCAACTAGAAAACAAATATTCATCGTTGTATCAGTCATTTGGACCTGTTCCATTCCGGCAAATGAAGGTAGTAAATTCTCTCGAGTTCAATATCTATTCAATTCAAAATTCATCTCAAATCTACCACATCCACTTACCGAAAAAATGCTTATTAATTCGCACAAGCTTTGGCATCAAGCCCCATACTCTGCCCAAATGGAGAGAATTCCTATTTGGGTAATCTTCATTACATCCCTTTTCCTCCTAAACATGACTAATTGTGTGGAGGATGAGGTCAAGAGAACAATGATACAGTTTCTAGCACAACTCTCTGGTAATGATGGCCAGCAGAATTCAACTTTGGCCTGGAAACAAGATTCTGATCCCTGCAAGGACCTCTGGCTAGGTGTACAGTGTGATGCTCAAAATATGTCCGTAAAGAAGTTGCAGCTGGACAGGCTCAATTTGAATGGAACTCTTGATGCTGCTATGCTTTGCAACTTGAAGCCCCTGGCTGCATCTCTCACCTTTCTTAGTCTTGATGGCAACAATGTTGGCGGAAGAATAGCAGCTGAGATCGGAAACTGCAAACAACTCACTCGCCTACACGTAAGTGGAAACCAACTCACCGGAAACCTTCCCAGTTCACTTGCCATGTTAAGTAACTTGAAAAGGCTTGACTTTTCGAACAACAATTTTTCGGGACCCTTACCAGACTTGGCTAGAATCTCAGGCCTGAACATGTTCCTGGCACAAAACAATCAGCTCAGTGGAGTAATACCACCGTTTGATTTCTCCAATTTGGACAAATTCAATGTCTCATTTAACAATTTCAGTGGCGCCATTCCAGATGTACATGGCCATTTCTTTGCAGACAGCTTCCTTGGTAACCCTCAACTCTGCGGAGATCCACTACCAAAAGGTTGCTTTGGTTTGTCTGTGACCGCTAGTGACAATTCAGAAGATACAAAGGGATCAACCAATCATTCTAAAGAGCAGATTCTCATGTATTTAGGCTATGCTGTGTTGGGCGCTGTCCTTGTCCTCTTCATAGCCTTAAAGTTGTGTAAGAGAAATAAGAAGGAAAAGAAAATTGAAGCAATGAATGAAAGAGTGGCAACTGATGGTGGTACTGAAAAGGCTAGCACTGTTTCAAGTGAATACAAAGCTGGGGTAAGCAGAGCTGACTCTTCAATAACTTCTGATGGCGGGATGGTTTCGCAATCACTAATAGTTCTTTCGAGGCCAGCGGTGAATGAATTGAAATTGGAGGACCTACTGAGGGCTCCTGCTGAATTGATTGGCAGAGGAAAGAATGGAAGCCTTTACAAGGTGATGCTTGACAATGGGATAATGGTGGTTGTAAAAAGGATCAAGGATTGGACTATTTCAAGCCGTGACTTAAAGCAAAGAATGCAAATTTTGAGTCAAGCAAAGCACCCTCACGTACTATCACCTCTTGCTTTCTATTGTTCCAAGCAGGAGAAGCTTTTGGTCTATGAATATCAGGGGAATGGAAGTTTATTCAAACTCCTACATGGTAAAAACTATATCTTCCTCTCCATTATATAATTGTTACAGTTTCTTTGTTGAACTAGAAACAAGTCCATATTTTGTTTTATAAATGAAAAATGCTAGATAGAGAAAAATTTGCCTAAATTTAGTTGTTACAATAATGTATAATGTTTATAACCTTTCCACCAAATAAGTGGGTCGCACCTCTTTATTTCATCCAATGACTATTATGGTTTATATCCAAGATTTTTACTGTTTCTTCTAGCCATTTAACATTACTCTTTATAAATATCTCGTGCATGGAACTTCCTACAAAGCAAAATACATTCACATATCTTATATTGATAAACTTGTCCGTCAAGGAACATCTACTGAAGTACTTGATATGTGTTCAGGTACTCCAAAAGCCCTTGACTGGACCAGCAGACTTGGGATTGCAGCTACCACTTCTGAGGCATTAGCTTTCATGCATCAAGAGCTTGGCCAACATGGTATTGTACATGGCAACCTGAAATCTTCAAACATCTTGCTAAACAAGAACATGGAGCCATGTATAAGTGAGTATGGTGTAATGGGTGGCGATGATCAACAGAGTTCACCTTTTGCAAGTCCTTTTGCAGCTGGTGCATCAGATGCCTTAAAGGGAGATGTTTATGGTTTTGGCGTCATTCTTCTTGAACTACTTACTGGAAAGTTGGTGAAAAGTGATGGGATTGACTTGACTGAGTGGGTTCAGTCAGTTGTAAGGGAAGAGTGGACTGGTGAAGTGTTTGACAAGGCTCTAATATCAGAGTATGCAAGCGAAGAGAGGATGGTCAATTTGCTTCAGGTGGCTATAAGGTGTGTTAATCGTTCCCCAGAGGCTAGGCCTAGTATGAACCAAATTGCTCTAATGATTAACACTATAAAGGAGGAAGAAGAAAAGTCCTTGATCTATGAAGTGTGATCAAATTAAACCTTATGCTTATCCAAGCACGTAAGTCAAACAAGAAACAAGTATGGAGCCTTTCTTCAGTGCAATTTACTTATCCAATCTCTATAATCCCGGATTTTCATCCGTCAAAACAATTTCTGTAGAATATATGTTCCTATGAATAACCAGGCACGAGCTGCAGACTAAAATCATGGTTCCTACTTGTATTTTTGGGTCTATTCCGTTTAACTTTCTAGCAAATTCCATGGTCAGCTACGGCTGGTGAGCTCTAAGAACCCAACATGAACTCTGCTTTTTTCTACCATTACGTTCGCCGTCAAAATGAGCACCTACTCTCACTGATGACCCACTAAAACAGTATTCCGTTTAGTAAAACCAATTTAATAGAAATAAATTAAGTTATATGTTTTGTCCTGAACATAATTTTGATCCCAAAAAAAATTGGGTGGTAAACGGTTTGGACTTGCGGTTGGCCCACCATCCCTCCATTTTTTTATGAGGTAGATGACATTCTAACCCAAATAACTAAAATGGGTAACCCGCCTCCACGTTTTATGGCTAACTCAGTAGGTTGGGCGGGTTGGCTATATAGATAGAAAGATAACAAAAAACATGTTGACACACCACGTTGGCCTACCAATCCGCCATTTTTTGGTATGGCGGGTCAATACTTTCAACATAAATAACTAACACAGGTCAAATTGCCCTGCCTTATTTATTACCATCCCACAACAAGTTCAGGAGTTTACCCACCTCGCCTTTACTGCCCCTACCAAAAATAACTAAATTTTAGATTTTGTCTATGATTTCCTTTTCATTTCCATCCACACATTTCACAATTGTTTGGTCTTAGTCTCCGTTAGTCTATATTAAATACATAGCTAACTAATAGAAGGTCATATTATCCAATTATGCGTAACAATTAATAATCCTATTTGACATATCATAATCTTTGTCACAATGTTCCTAAGGGGTGCCAAGACGAGAAGCGACTAAAAATAATTTATTTATTGATAAATTTCAATGGAGTCGCCATTAATTTTATTTATGGAACAAATTGGAAAACTTTTTAATTCAATAAAAACTAATATTTTAAAAGCAACATTATGAAAATGAGACTAGACATTGATCTAGATAAGGCACCAATTCAAAGGGGGCATCTATGTGACAAAAATCCCCACCAAATAGGGATCCCAGGGACTACCTTATTCAAGGCCTCGAGTCCAGGGATTTTTCCTCAATGGGAGAGGAAACGGGAAAAAAAAAACCCAAGATAGATTTAAGGACAGCCCTGTGCTAAACTTTAGATTTTGTCTATGATTTCTTTTTTCGTTTCGTCCACATTTCACAATTGTTTGGTTTTAGTCTCTATCGTTAGTCTATATTAAATACAAAGCTAACTAATAGAAGGTCACATTATCCAATTACGCATGACAATTAATAATCCTATTTGACATATCATAATCCTTGTCACAATGTTCCTGGGTGCCAAGACGAGAAAGCAACTAAAAATAATTTATTTATTGAAAAATAAATTTCAATGGAGTCACCATCAATTTTATTTATGGAACAAATTGGAAAACTTTTTAATTTAACAAAAACTAATATTTTAAAAGCAACATTCTGAAAATGAGACCAGACATTGATCTAGATAAGGCACCAATTCAAAGGTGGCATCTATGTGACAAAAATCCCTACCAAATAAGGATCCTAGTAGGGACTACCCTATTGAAGGCCTCAAGTTCAGGGATGTTTCCTCAATGGGAGTGGGAAAAAAAAACCCAAGATAGATTTAAGGACACGGGTGGGGTCGTCCTCCCTACCCCTGAGGACCCTGCTAATGTGAAAATCCTGAAATGCCCATTAATATAATTTATTAAATATTTAAAAACTTACATTTAAGACATTTCATACAAATTAACATAATTCAAAAACTAAAAAAACTAAAAGCCCATAAGACCATGCCCCACCATAACCCCAAAGGCCCAAAACAACCCTAAATCCCTCCATTTCAACATTTATTTCTCTTAGAACTTCAATAGCTACCGCCTACCACACCAACATCAAGCTTTCAACCTACCGCCTTTCCAGCCCATGATGGCCACACACTGGAGCACCCGCCACCAAGAGTCATCTTCTTTGGTCATCTTTGTGATGCCAAACACTTCGCAACACCAGAGCACATGTCGTCTGTAACATCCTAATATTTAACCCAACATACCTAGGATGCATTTAAGTTAATTATTATAATTTACTCTTTTGTTTCAGTCTATGTTGTTAACTCTTGAAATTACTTTAGCAAAAAAATATGGGTAAATTTTTGTTTTTAAACTTTGAAAACAAAACGTGAGCCGCATATACTAAGAAAAACCCATCATTTGTCTCACACAAAGGAGAAATAAAAACAATCCACAGCACGCATACAATACAAACATAACAATCTCGTGAATATAAGCACATCATTATATATATTTATAGCATAAGTATTAATTGTTCCACATCACGCACCAAAATAAACTACTAAAAAATATCATGCCCACCAACAGAGGTTAGGCTAGGACAGTCATCCGGAAAAGTCATAAATAGTATATGGATAGAAACTAAAACAACCTACTAAAACCTCTCACCCACTACTCCTACTCGGGCACGCCTAGAGTAGATAACCTCTAACAAAAATATTGAAAGGAGACTACCCTCTCCATGATATGCATAAGCACTCCAAGAGGTCCACCATCAACACCTACCAACGACACTCTCGAGAGGGAGGAATGTAGCCGAGCACGTAAGTAAAGTTGGTAAAAGTAGCAAGACGACCACAGGATAAACATGAGTTTCTGCGTGGACAAGTAGTTCCCTTACGAGCATGCTGGACTCCTCTCATTGGCTATGACACAGGAGCCTCCCTATCACTACTACTCCCTACCTCCATGGGAATAGTAGGTGTGGAATCTCCTAAAGAGTGCTAGGATGGTGACTCCTCTGCAGGTCTAACCATGGCTCTATAGGACGAGGTGGTGATCGAGGGGTGTAAACAGGAAGTCATGGATGGCTGAAGCGGCAAGGCGACCATGAGGGAACTACTCCATACATGGACGTGCACACTTGAAAGCAAAGTCATCAGGTAAAAGAAGTAGCAGAGAACCAAAAGCTAGTGATTGGGTAAGCAAAAGGTCGGTCCAAGAAGATGGACAACGAGCGGCATATCGACCCACAAAATGATAAGATTGGTTGGCTAGATCGAAGTGCGTCTCTTAGGTAGGAGCATCAACGTAGATCACAAACGTTGCCATCGCCCTTTGAAAACTTGATGGAAAGAAAGAGAGAGGAATGAGAAACTTAGACAAGAATCTCAGGGCTTTCGCCTCCATGCAGTGTCATCATCTTCGTCCTCAGAAACCTTAGGTTTCATTATGAAAATGGTGGACATGCATACGGTTAATTTATTAAGTTCCAAATACCCTTAGCCAAGGTCTGTGTCTTTTAGCATAAATCTTAATGTCATGAATGCATTATACTATATTATGAATGCACGTTAATATTCAATACAACATATCACTAGAGTCATAGTAACTTAACATAGCATAAGATACATAGAGTAAGATAACATAATCTTTCTTTCTTGTCCACTTAGGTGACTTAACCTTCTCATTCTTTTTTATGGGGCTACCCTAATACTCTCTCTTGAGATTATCTAGGTTATGAGCTCATATCTAATTCTCGACTCATAGAATGTGGGAGGGGGCATAGGATCACCTTTCATAACTATTAATTCTTAGAGTCTAAAAGATCACTTTTATTGGATCACCTCTCATAACCATTAATTCTTAAAGTCTAGAGGATCATTTCTATGTGTCTTATGTCACCTTTAACTTAGCATGTTATTTAGAGATGCAAACATGAGCATATAATCATAGTCATCATCTTAACTTATCATTTAACATTTCATGCTCATAAACTTCATAATTTTTCTAAGCCCACTAATTTGGTGAAAATTAAGCATAACGACTGGGAAGGAGCTTCCCAAATTTGCTTCATCCCATAGAACACATCAATCATGTATCTCAATCATTCATTCATAATTACAATATGCCATAAATCATCATGTAATTGATCACATAAGCATGCATCACATTCTTTGCATATATCTATAACCATGTTATCATCATTATCTCATTGAAAAGTAAACATGCTCCTATATAGTATGCCAGATATCAAGGACCAGACTCAGCTAATGCATATGTCATGTTCAATAGAATATATCCAACATAATCAAAAACATTACTTGCATCATTCAAGAATCAAGCATGCATAGTCATCAACACATAATCTTGCACAATTATTTCAAGTCATATAATTTCCAACTGAACCATTAGAACATAGCCTTCATAACATATCAATCACATCAATATCATCAAGTTGTTGATAATTACCCTTTAGCCCCAAAAGGGGTCAAAACTACAATTTCTAAGAGTTTGTAGGTCAAAGTGTAAATTTTCCTTTTCAACATATTTTCTCAAACTAATAATCCTCAAAATTAATTTATACTTTTAAGAGGCTTATACCATTTAGAAATCATTTAAATTCATCATAAAAACCATTTTGGGCCATTGGCCAAATTTTGCTAGATTTTAAGGGTCAAAGCGCAAAGTTTCTCATTCTTGACACTTAACAAGTGCCAATACTTCTAAAACTTTTTTTAAACATCATAATGGTATTTTGAATACATGAAAACATTCAAAATCATTACTAACTCTAATTAAATCCATTTCATCAAAATTCCATAATGATAGTTTAAAGCACAACTTTCTGCATTTTGCAAAACGATCAAAACTAACACTTGTAATTATTCTTTTAAGCACCCAAGACACCAAAAATAATTTTTAAAAAAATTATTAATGAATTTTATGTATGTGAACAGTAACTACGTGGATGAATAGTGCCAAAAATTACTATTTCATAAGCTTTAGGAAATTACATTTTTAACCCTTTCCAATTACTAGTTTTTCCTAAAATGCTAAAAATAACTTTTACAACCCTTGTTAATAATTTTTATGTATGTGAATAGTAACCTATAGTAATAACAGTAATGGAACAATAATGAACAATACTAGAAAATTAAAATTTCAAAAGCTTGGAAAAATTACATTTTTGACCTTTCTAATATTAGTTTTTCCCAAAAGCCATTCTAAGACATCTAAGATACATGAAACAATTTTTAACATATTTTTAGTGAACAGTAGTGAGCAATAATGAACAGTAGTGAACAATGCCCAAAAATTAAAATTACAAAATAGCTTATAAATTACATTTTTAAACTTTTCTAGTTACTAGTTTTTCTCAAAAACTATTCTAAGATACCTAAAATACATGAAATCATTTTGTCCCTCTTAATCAGTAGGAAAAATTAAAGTTTCATAAATAAGGTTTTTATTTATTTAAAAGCACATTTTTACTTCTTTATAGTCTACATCTCTTTCAAAATTCCTTTGGACTCTCAAGATACAAGACCCTAGTCTTAAAGCAAGATAGAACCAACTTCAAACCCAACACTTGGACATGGCTAATATATATATATAGTGTATGTGTGTCCATGATCAAAATTTCTATTTAAGATGAAGGGGCGAGTCTTGAACTTTAGAGACTTAGGTGATGGTTAAAATCATAAACATGTCATGCAACTCATTTTAAGTCTTTAACATTTAAGGTGACAACTTGAAAATATAAACATGATATGCAAGACTTGAAATATAAACATAAGAGTGCAAGTCCATTTTTAAGTCTTCAAGATTATAAGGTGATATCATGAAATGCAAGACTTGAAATATAAACATGAATATGCAAGTTCATTTTTGAGTCTTTAACATTTAAGGTGACAACTTGAAAATATAAACATGACGTGCAAGGCATTGAAACATAAACATGAATATGCAAGACTTGAAACATAAATATGAATGCAAGTCCATTTTTACATCTTATTAAAGCTCATCAACTTAAGACTTTAAAGAGTGAAACTTGCAACCCTATCAATCTTAACAAAAATGAAAATGAGCTTTAAAGTCCTTCATTCCCATGGTTCAAAGAACCTCATTTCTTGGACTCATCATCAAGCTCAACAACAACAAATAAACTAAATAAGCATTCTTTCTCTTTTTTTTTTTTGAAACAAAAGATTAAGCCTAAAGCTTTAGAGGTCAAGCTCATAATGGTCTTACAACCATCATCAAGAACACTCATCATCAAGCTATGTTCTTGATCACAACAATAACAAGAGAAAAAAGTAGAAATGGAAAGAAAACTCAAAAATAAAATCCCTACCAAGAAGGTTTGTTGGTTGCAAGAGAGAAAACTTGGTCCTTTGTGTTGAAATGAAAAGAAAAGTCTTCTCTTTAGTTTCGACGAAGAGGGAAAGAAATAGGAGGAGAATTTTTCTTATGTTCTTGTGTATGGGGATGGAAAGGTTAGGTGTTTAGGAGTTGATTTATGGTGGTGGTGTGGTGGTTTGATGTTTGTAACTTGAATGGAGATCAAGAATGGAGGTTCTTGAAGGTTGAAGATGAAGAAGAGGAAAGCTTGAGTTGAGAAAGAATAAGAGTGTTTTTTTGACAAGTCTTGATGAGCAAGACTCCACCAAAAAAGTTGATAGTAAGAATGAGAGTTTTTGTGAGTGTATGAGTGTTGAAAAATCAAAATGAGAGGAAGAAAGGGTGTGTGTGGCCACCAGCCACTTAGGGAGTTTGGGAGGGAATTTTCATTTCATTTGGGTGTAGGAATTTGGGTTTTTAGGTAATTATAATTAGGGGTTTGGTTAGAAATTGATAATTTGGTATTAGGAGTTGTAATGTGGTGGTTAAGGCTTTCAAGACATGTTTAAGGAGGGTCTTGAATGTTTAGTTGAGTTAAACTTGATTAATTTGAAATTCAAACACCAACACATGTCCTAATCTTTAGGAAAAGAAAGAGAGAGAAAGTGTTTTTTGTCTCTACTTTATACTTTTTGGTCTTATGAGCATTCTTTGAATAAGAAAGGGGTTTAACATTCCTATTAACTTATTTTTCATTAGAGCCTAATATTATCTATATTTCCTTAATTACTTTAATTAAGCTTTATTAGCACTAATTAGGGACAAAATGATAATTTCAAACAAAACTCCCTCCGGGACCATTCAGATATCACATATATTTTTTAATTAAGATTCTCAACTCCCAATGATGATCAATTTGGCCGAATATTCCGCATTAAATTATCTTAGGGGCGTTTTGGTAATTTTGCATAGGAAAAGCCAGGAATTGAGATTTTCTCATCTATTGCCATCCAACACACTTCTAGTCCCCTTCAAACATCAAAATAACCCCTCGAGGATAGCCGGTCTGGCCGTCCTTATTTCCCTAAAATGACCTCAAGGACATTTTGGTCATTTTGCATGACAAAAAAATCGGCGTTACATCGTCTCCTCCAGACATGCGAACATCTAACTTTTCCGGAAGTTCGTCATTGCCCCACCATTCCCTCCGCAAGCCTATTTGCTCAATAGCCCAAAGCTCATCGTGCTAACTACTACAGGATCTACTAAGGCGAGTGGGCGACCTCATCTCGCCACCGCTATCTTTTCTCCTCCACCTCCACTCTATCTCTACCACCATGATGGGCCACAAATTTGCAAATGCGACATGCTCAAAGCACCAGATGTTGATGATGTTCTTATAGAAATTTTCTATCTGATTTTGATAATGCTATATGGAGACTAATGTGTGAAAACAAAAAAAAAAAAAGAGTGAGGACTACCATGCACCTTAAGTGATATAGACCATTGTAGTGTCATTTCTCTTTTATCTCTCTTCCTTCCCTTCCCTTCACTTACTCTTAACTTCCTCATCTCCTTCTTCTTCTATTTTTTTTTTCTTTTTTCCTTCTTCATACTCTCTCCCTCCCTCTATGGCTTTCTCTTTCCTTCACATAGTTACCACCAATGCACCACCTCCAAAATCGCCAATGTTATGACCGCTGGCATAGTAGCCTTTCTTTCGGCTAGCTGGCATTCTCTCTCCTCCTTGGATTTGGCCCTCTCTCCTCAGATTTCTCTCTTCATGATGTAGCCACCGACCATAGCATCGCGTGCCTGCTGCTACCGTCACCCAAATGTACCCTTCTCCCTTTTTCAACTAGCATGTGCTATCCTCTCTCTAGCTTATGCTTATAGTTTTCTCTCTAAACAAAGAACCAGTGGAGCCTGAATTCTTGGGTGTTTTCTACTTGTAAGCTTCCTCTAGGAGTAGTGGGTAGGTGTCAATTTTGCTTCATTAATCCTATTGACTTCTCTATGTAGTTGTTAATGCTATATTTGGGGGTCTTGAACCCTTTTTGTATCGAATTGGGAATTTTGAGTTTTTAAGGCTAATTAATGTTAATTGGTTGCATTGTGAGCTCATTAATATTGTATTTGTCTTGCTCCTAGAGTTATATAGCAAATGAGCATCACTTGTTGGATCAGTGGCACTTGGAGTTAGCCTTTGGTTCTTTGGAACCAGTTTGTGAGTAGATAGTATATTTATATTTTACTTTTTGAATAATAAATTTTAATTATAAATATGTTATTAAAGTGTTTTATAATTACTTAGTGGATTTTGTTCATAAATGGTCATGGAGTTAGTTGAGAAATTACGAATTTGAATTGGAATATGTTTGATTGTGAAGGTTTCAAAGTTCTCATGTTTGGTTATAAAATATTATATATGTATTTGAATTATGTCAAGTTGTGAAGTCATTGTTAGACTATGATATTGAAACAGGAATTATGAAATTATAAGATTGAAATTGGATTTTGTGGTTGAAAATGCTTTGGGAAAATTCCATAGTCAGAATCTATAGCTAATGGCAGTGTATTAGTTCTTGGACACCATGAGAAACTCCAATTAGCAGGTGAGGTGCTAATCCACACATGACCTTTGTCATGTCTAGACATGTATTTGGATATGGGCTAACTTTAGTTAGAAGGTGAGGTCTAGGCTTATCTTTTCTTATTATAATATAACAAGGCATTCTTATAATTATAACTGCTTATATATATATATATATATAAACAAAAAAATTTGTATGAAAAAATGGAAATAGGGCAACGCCTATATGCTCTATTTAGGAGCTATGACATGATGTTTTAAGTGTGGTTTGATGCTTATTTGAAGGGATATTACTAGTATGATGTTGATTCTGATTAAGTGTTCAAATTTAATGTGATTTGTGTATTTAACTCATTTTGTGGCTAGCAAATCTTTCTATTAGATTTGAAAGTCTCTTATCATTGCTAGATTCTAAAAGAGATGTTATTGACACATGGAATGGCTTTAAGGCAAATAATAGCATATTGAGTTATATATCTAGGATAGATAAAAGATACCAATTAACTAAAGTAGAAGTATTTGGTAACTGTACATAATGTTTGATGTCATATTGAGGTTTGAGCTTTATTGGAGATTGCTTATTTCTTTTTAGCATTTTGGGCATCTTTATTTGTTATGTGGTTGGATATAATATTGGAGTGAAAAATGAAACAGTAAATGAAGAAAAAGGATGTTTTAAAGAGATAAACTTCTTGTTTAACATAATGTTCTTCACCATCGAGTTCAGGCACTTAACCATATTCTGTTAGTTATTATGGATTGTGAATGGTCATCTTATTACATGTTTACTTTGGAGCATACTTTTGTATTTGCATATGCACATTTTTTTTTTTATGAAATGTCTAATGATCATTCTCTTTATTATGTGCTTTTAGCTTTTATGCATATTATATAATGTTGAGATTTAAAAGTTTCCTTGGTTAATTTGGATAAACTAACAAACTTCATTCATAGTTATGTTTAATCATATGGTTTTTACTATCCAATTATCTTTACCACCTAAAATTTATAATATTGAGTTAGGTTTTGAGAACAAACACACACACACACACACATATATATATATAATATCACATTATATGAAGAGGGATAGAACATGATAATGGGAGCTAAAGGAAGGTTCAATTTGGATTGACATGCATCGTATTATGACCATAATCTTTTATCTATACAATATATAGGTAGACATGCATACATCCCATTTTTCTCTATGGAAATGTTTGTGGTTAACATAATTCATTTTGGTGGCTATTCATTCTAGTTGTTTCTACATCCTCTTTTTACAGGATGACATCTTAAAATTATATTCAAGAGTACTCTCATGTTAGTGGAGAAAGGAATCTACGCTTTGGTTAAAATCATACATAATCAAGTAACAATACAATAATCTTATTCTTATTAGTAAATAAAGGATCTGCATCTTATTTATTGCTTCTTTTGAATTTCCTAATTGTCATGGTAGGCTCTAAGAACTTTCCAGAGTATTAAATGGGATTGTAGGTGGCTTTTATCCCTAAGCATAATGTTTTGTGTAGTGAATGTAACTTACTTGTAACAAAGGCCATTTGAAAAAAATGCTCATTTACTTATGGCTGCTACCCAGTTTATACTTATAGGGAATGGTCACCTTTAATTGTTTGAATGGTGAAAATATGAAGCTAGGGAGATTTAGTAATAGGACGGACTTTTCCTATTCCCTTTCTCCCAAACACTAATTGCTCTCCTATAAATTGAAGCTAAGAACAAAAGAAGCAACGACTACAGGTGCATTAGTTTCTTTACCTTGCATTGTTTGTCTCCTGTCCATTTGTTATGTCATTGGCTTATGTACTTAGTTGGATAACGAGATTAAACTAACATGTCTTATTGTGCCATGTGTATACGGAAATTTTGCAGTTTTATTTTCTCAATATCTTATAAATTGTCGTATGACTTCGATTACTTGAATTGTGACTTGAAACTATTTTTGTATAAGCCCCAAGAATTAGACGAAGTGTTCTATTATGCTCAGCTAAATTTTGGAAAAATTTAGAAATTATGTGATATGCCATTGATGGAGGTGTGCCTTGTATGAGATGGGTTTTATTTTACAAAATATGTTAAATTGGTATATGAAGTTTGGATACTAGATTAATTGATATGATTGGTTGGATAGCCGAAGTCACTTGGTCTCTACAATTAGGGACTATTATATATTGCAAATTTATGTTGGATTTAGTAATGTATTATAGTTAAGATTATTGCTACATACTCTTGAATTCTCATAGTATGTACAAGTGACTCAAATATTTTCTTGTGGTGTTGATTGTAGATTGAAACCTTAACATGTGAGGACAAGAGATAGCTAGTTTTTGGCAATAGTTTTATTTTACATAGCTCCACGAGTTCTTTCTTAAATCTAGGTTTTTATGTGAAAGATATGCATGCTTTATTGGTTTTATTTGCCTTGCATTACTATAGGGTTGTTTTGCATTTGTTTGATTCTTGAGATGTGTGTCTTACCTACAGTTGTTGGAAATTTGAGGACTGAATTTCTTAAGGAGGGGAGAATGTGAAAGCCAAAAAAAAAAAGTGAGGACCACCATACACCTAAAGTGATATAGACCATTCTAGTGTCTCTCTCTTTTATCTCTCTTCCTTCCCCTTCCCTTCACTCACTCTCCATAACTCCCTCCTCTCCTTTTTTTTTTTTTTTTTCTTTTTACTCTCTCCTTCCCTATATGGCTATCTCTCTCTCTCCTTCACACAACTGCCACTAGTGCACCACCTCCAACATTGCCACTGCCATCGCCGCCAGGACAACAGCTCTCTTTTCGGCTAGCTCCGTTCTCTCTCTCTCCTCAGATTTCTCGTTTCATGACGTAGCCAGACAACCATAGCACCATGCTTGTTGCTCCACCGTCACCTCTGCATACCCTTCTCCCTCTTTCAACCAACATGTGTTCTCCTTCTCTCTCTAACTTATGCTCATAGTTTCTCTCTAAACAAAGAACCAATGAAGCTTGTGAATTCTTGGGTGTTTTCTACTTATAAGCTTCTTCTAGGAGTAGTGGGTAAGTGTCAATTTTGCTCCATTAATCCTATTGACTTATCTATGTAGTTGTTAATGTTAGATTTGGGGATCTTGAACCTTTTTAGTATCGAATTGGGGCTTTTGAGTTTTTAAGGCTAATTGATGTTAGTTGACTGCATTGTTAGCTCATTAATGTGGTATTTGTCTTGCTCCTAGAGTTATATAGCAAATGAGCATCAATCATTGGATCAGTGGCACTTGGGAGTCGGTCTTCAATTCTTTGGAACCCATTTGTGAGTAGATAATGTATCTATAGTTTACTTTTTGTATAATAAATTTTAATTATAAATATGTTATTAAAGTGTTTTATAATTACTTAGTGGATTTTGTTCATAAATAGTCATGGAGTTAGTTGAGAAATTATGAATTTAAATTGGAATGTGTTTGATTGTGAAAGTTTCAAAGTTCTGTTTGGTTATAAGTTATTATATATGCATTTGAATTATGTCAAGTTGTGAAGTCACTGTTAGACTAGGATATTGAAATAGGAATTATGAAATTATAAGATTGAAATTAGATTTTGTGGTTGAAAATGTTTTGGGAAAATTCCATAGTTAGAACCTGAGCTAACGACAGTGGCGTTAGCCTCCTGCATCGTGAAACTTTAGTTCAGCAGGTAAGGTGCTAGCCCGCACATGACCTTTGTCATGTCTAGACATGTATTTGGCTATGGGCCAACTCCAGTAATAGGCGAGGTGCAAACCCATACATAGCTGTAGCTATGTTGGATATGTATTTGGCTATGGGCCAACTCCAGTTAGCAAGTGAGGTACTAACCACATAGCTTGTAGCTATGTCTAGACTTGTATATGGTTATGAGCCAACTCCAGCCAGGTGTAGTGCTAACCCACACATGACTTTTGTCATGTCTGACTTGTATATGGCTACGAGCCAATTTTAGTTAGCAGGTGTGGTGCTCACTCGCACATGACCTTGCGTCATGTCTACTTTGTTGTTCCTTTTGAACCCCCATTTTATTTGGTGTTATGTAATTTTGTAAAGTTATGTTTTAAGAAATCTCTTGTCATGACTAAAACCATATTCTTATGAGTTATTATTATGTTTATATTGTTTATACTTGCATTTAGTAAACTATGGATATTCTATCTCTTGCTAAGTTGCAAAACTCACTCTGTTGTCTTTCCATCTTTTCAGGTATAAGTGCTGGTGTTGGTTCTGTATTCTTCCTCCGACACAACCTTAGTTGATTTTGAGTTGGTAAGCCTTGTCATGGAGGCCCCTTTTTATTGGAACCCATACTTTGTTTTAGCTTGTAGTTGTCAGTTGCTCCATATGTCACATGCAAGTTCCTTGAATTTATGTTATGCTTATGTTTGAGCTCTTATTACTTAGATATATAAATTATGTCATGGAAATGATCTGTAAACTTAATTTGGTTTTATGATTTGAACTATGTTTTCTATTATGTTCAATAGAGTTTGAAAACTAATTTGGTGTTATGGTTGACTATGCTGAGATTTTGTTATATGCTGGAAGGGCGCATTCTGAGAATGCTTAATGCCCAAGTGCTTGAATTTATTTGTGGATATTGCAGATTATATTTGTATTTGGGAAATGTCTAAGAAATAGAAGAGACTTTGTCGTTTCCTGAAAAATAACGTGTTAAGGCTTGAAGGAGGTGTTTCCTATGCACCGGTCATGACCTAAATTGGGTTGTAACATGCTTAAGTCTTCTTCCTATTCTCAAATTGCAAGTGCTGCTAATGTATTTTTAGGAGAAATTCTTTTAGTGATTATTGTTATCTTTTTTTTGGGTGAAGTAATATATTATTGAATAAGATTGTGAATTTTTGTTGATTTAGGGAAAAATTTTGAATTTATGTTTGACAACTTATATTTTATTTTCTTTTTTAAGTTTTGCAAGGATATCCGTGGGGAATCAGGGAATAGGGATAGGGAAGAAATCTACCTTGAGAATAGGGATTGGGATGAAATTTGGTGGCAGGGCCCCCCTGTGGGTGCCACCCTTTCTATGTTGGTCCTCACTTGTTTGGGACTTTTTGATGGTCCATTTAATTTTACTACTAAATTAACCTTATTTTAATTTTAAATTTTCCTTGCCAATCACTTTTTCTTCTTCCTTTTTTACCCACTCTTTCTTTTTCATTGAGCCACACCCCCTCTCACCGGTCACCACAATTGATCATCTTCCCCAACCTTCTCCATTTCAGCATAGCAACTTCTTGACATTGTTTTAGCTCTTTTTTTCATTTTCTTGTAATCGTTCTTGCATGCATGCATCAAATACAAAATCTATCTTTCTTTAATAATATTTTATCTATATTGATTTGAAGCAATAGAGAGTGTGAATTTACTCTCTTAGGTCAACTTACATGAGAAAATGGATAAAATATTTACAGGATAAGTTCTAAAATCTTCAAAATTGATTGACGAGGAACTTTTGAAATATAAAATATTGAACAAGTAAAGTTGCTAATTCTGACTAATAAAAATAGTTTGAGTAGCTTCTTTGAAATGTTCCCAAAACCAAAAGCTGGGAAGATTTTGGGCATAATTGAGGGAGGTGGAAGGTGATTGTAAAGTAAACCTGGCATTGAATGAGGGGTAGGGGATAGAGGGATAGGGGGTTCAAGTGGTTCATGGAATAGTGTGGTAATGTTGGAAAGATGGGAGATGAGCTAGTAGATGGAAAAAAAATTGGTTTTATTTGCAACTTAAAAAGTATTTTTGAATTTGTTAAGAAACCATGCATCAGGTGGTCCAAAACATACATGGGACCAAGATAGAAGGCACCTTAGTTCAAAGGTTTATTGATTCAATCAAAATTCAATCGAACTACAATAGGGTAAGTTGGGTGTAACATCCTTTTAATTTCAGTGTTCCACTTATGCTGTGATACCTTAACTAAGAGTTTGCTACTACATCCTATACTCGTGTATCGTGAAATACAATTATAGTTATTTAATTGTAAGGTCATATCCAAATTAATTATTTGGTATTCACCTAAGGAGAGAGAACATTGGTACATCAAAATATTAGGAAGAAAGTAATGTAAAACAAAGTATCATAAAATTTTCCGTGACTACTACAAATGTCAGGAATTTTATTTATGACCATAAGGGCTCATGGCCATTTCAGGACATACATATACCGTATAGTTAGCTAGGATACAGGACATAAAAGCATCAAGCCCTCGGGACCAACATACATCAAAATATAAGACATACACCGCTCAAAGAAAACCTATCAAAAAGTCATGTACAAAGGTTTTCCCATCAATCAAGTCCAACAAATAATAGGCATCTACCACACTACTAAAACATAACATGAGCATCTGCCTTCTGAAGTCACAATAACACTCTAGAGAAATCCATTCGCCATCGGGATGATGTCGTCACCTCCCGAGGGAGTCAAGGTTAGAAGTGAAGCTATCATCAGGGTGGAAGGTGGTGTTAGCACAGGAGTAGGGTCAGGAGAAGCCTGGGGCCATATCTACATTAGGAACAAGTGGAGCACGTGACGGAGGTGGTGGCTGGATGATAATTGGATGTGCCATGTGAGAGGCACTCCATCAAATGGGAAGTCAGGATCAAAAGGTGAACTAATAACTGAACCATCAAAAAGATATATACACGCAACTGGGCATGAGCTAGTACGAAGAAGAGTCCAGAATAGGGTCATAGTGCCACACTAGGTGTGGCGACTTAATGAAGAACACCATCGATGCCATTCTTTGGATCTGTAGACATGGAATGCAAACAAGGATGAGAATTCTAAAATCCCCAGTAAGGTATTTCCATATATACATAACCTCATCATTATTAGTGCTTTGGTTTATTTATGAACTTTTTAAATGAAAATTACGAGTAATTATCTAGATTAACAAAATCTTTTTCCAAAGCAGAATCCATTTTATGTGGTCATCGTCCTTGGACTTAAATAGTAATTAAACACATAAACATCTTGATCTCAATCAAATACTAAAGCATTATTCATATAGCACATAACGTAAAACAACTTAAACAAATTGCTACTTTGACTATCTAGGCCCTTGATTATAGTGGCTTAGGTCATTCTAGGGCAATATAATGCCTTTTAGGATTGAGCTCATTCCTATACGTGATTCTTGGATTTCCTCTCCAATTCACACACAGAACTATTTCTAGTCAGGTTTGCTCCCTGACTCAATTCAAGGGTAGTTAGGTTCACTCCTTAACTAACCGGATTTGCTCTCCAACCTAACAATACATAGCCTTATGCTTGTCTCATATATATGTGAACAATTGGAATAAGTAATCACTTCTATATGTGCCTAACATCATCAATAAGTTCACATGTCATAATGAGATCAAGTCATAAACATTTTGGCATTTCTTCAGCCAACCATGCTTGCTGCCTAGAATTTCAATTCTAAGAGAAAATATGGTTAACTTGTCGAACATCATTAGAACATAGCAAAACTATTTGTCAGGTAATTCAATGTGTTAATGAGGTCATGTAAAAATTTCAAAGCATGAAAATTTCTAGCTATATTTATAAAATTTCACAATTTCTGAAGATCAAAAATTACACACTCACAAGCAACAGCTAGAAGTCTCAATTTTTCTACCCTATCAAATAAACCCATAACTTTGCACAAAAAATAGTTAGACCTCAATATGTTCTTAACATACTGTAAAACGTTTAGCTAATAATTCAATCATTTATTAGGGTAACAAAATTAGACAAATTCAATACTACAAACTTGGACTGTAATGTAAAAGCCCGACCTGAATTTTTAAAAATAGTAAAAGTGCTTAGATGAGCCAAGAAAATTTCTCGAAACACTTAAATATGTTGGCTTTATCATATAAAAGTTTAGGTCATGATCATGTCTCTAAATGAGTCATAAAAATCATGTAAGTTGAGCTGCTTGGTGGAAATCGAGATTCAGCAACTTAGTTTACAACATGTTTTTAGAAAATTGATTCTCTAACATCATCAAAACTCTCTACTAAAATTCATACATCAATATTCATATGTTATCAAACAATAAAATGAAAAATATCAAGCACAATCAAATCATAAATTTCCAGAATAAATTTGATAGAAAAGTGGATGAATAAAGCCCTACTTGGCTCTTTGAAAGCTTAAGCTCTTGTTCCTAATTTTTGTCAATGGTTCTCCACCAATTTCTTGATCTAAATCTCTCTCTCAAATCCTCTTTCAACACTGCCTCCAATAGCTAACTTGATAATATGAAGAGGTTGGGGCTTGTAATAAAGAGTTTGGTCTTAAATTTATGAGAAGTAGTACATGGGTTGTAATCTTGGCTATGGGATTTTTGAGTGAAGTTTTATGTTCTTAGCTAGAGTTATTGTATTGAGTAGAGAAAGAAGATGTAAATGGTTGTAAACTAAGGTGTTTGGCCAAGAATTTCTAGGAAGAAAGGTTAAGAAGCTTATCTTGTAATATTGTGATAATGGTGTAATAAATGAAATTAATAAAATGGTTTTTCTTTAAGATAAATACATGAAATTTTGGTGGCTTCTCATTGGTTTCTAGAAAAGACAATGGTATGGCTTTTCTATGCCACACACTTGTCTTCCTAGGTGTCCATCTCATATTGTAATTTCCTTATGATGTGAGCAACTACACATCATAATTTAATCAAATGGGTAAAACACCGTACTCGTAAAACATATAATACCCGAAATTTTGTTCGGTTCTCACCTTTTCATTGTTAATCATTTCCAACCTAAATCTCACATTTTCAGTCGAGCATCTTCGGTCCCAATTCCAAGGCTCAAGTGGTCCAGCCCGCTGGGCCTGAGTGGTACTATTCACTTTTTTTGGGCGTCTTTTTCAAGTTATTCGTATCTTGACTAACCCTATCAGAATTGAAAAATTCAATTAATAAAGTCTAAATAAAATTTCTAAAATAACCTTGGTGTTACATTACCACCCTCCTTAAAAGCAAATTTAGCCTCAAAATTTCGTACCTGGAATAGTTCTGATCATTCTTTTTCATGTCTGATTCTAATTCCCAAGTATATTCTTCATTTCCTGGCTTTCCCCAAGCTACTTTCACCAACGGCACTGACTTATTCCTAAGCTATTTGGTTTCCTTTCCAATGATCTAAATCAAGGGTACTTGAAATGTGAGGTCATCTCTTAACTATAGATTCGGGTTCTAGTACATGACTTGAGTTGGGTGATATTTTCTAAGTTAGGATACATGAAAAACATCATGAAGGTTTGACAACTGAGGGTTAGAGCTATGCAATATGCAACTTGGCCGACCGTTAAAGGATTTAAAAAGGACTTATGAATCAGGGTGACAATTTCTTAACCTTTAGAGCTCTACCTATACCTAGAGTAAGGATGACTTTCAAGAATATATGCTCTTCTTCTTAGAACTCTAGAGGTTTCCTTCTGATTCCCATATAAATTTTTTGTTGACTTTGAGTAGTGAGAATTTTGCTCCAAATCTTTTGTATTGCTTAGTGGTTTGGTTAATCAAATCAGGTCCTAACAATTTTGCTTCTCCAAGTTCATACCAACATAAAGGAGATTAGCACTTTCTACTATACAAAGTCTCGTATGGAGCCAGGCCAATACTAGTATGGTAGCTATTATCATAGGCAAACTCAACCAGTGGTAACAACTTATCCCAACTCCCTCATTGCTCAAGCACGCATGCCCTTAACATGTCCTACAAAGTCTGGATGGTTCACTCTTGTTGTCTATCCGTTTGAGGATGATAGGAGGATCCTGAAAAAAGCTTAGTTCCAAATGATTTTTGAAGGGCTCCCAAAACCTTGAAGTAAATCTTGGGTCTCTCAAAAATTATAGTAAAAGGGACACCATGAAACCATACTATCTCCTGAATAAAGAGATGAGCTAGTTTCTCTAAGGAATAGTTAGCTCTAATGGGTAAAAAGTGTGCAATTTAGTTAACTTATCCACTATGACCCATATTGCATCATATCCAGGATGTTCTTGGTAATCCCAACACATAGTCCATCGAGACATTTTCCCACTTCCATTCAGGAATATTTAGAGGTTGAAGTGCTTCTGAGGTTTTTGATGTTCTATCTTGACCTTTTGACAAGTTAAGCATTTCCTGACAAAATCAGTTATGTTTAACTTCATCTTTGGCCACCAAAACATTCTTTTAAGGTCTGCATACATCTTACTTGTTTCGAGGTGTATAGTGAAGTCACTCTGATGAGCTTCTTCCAAAATTCTCTTCTTGAGATCATCATTCATAGGTAAACATATTCTACCCTTACATCTCATGTCCCTTGTTCATCTTGGCTAAATCCTGTCAACTTTCCTGTGAACTAAGTTTAAAGTCTCTTGAAATCTTGGGTCATCACATTGTACCATTGAAATCAGGTCTTTAAAATTACCTGTCACCTTTATCTGACTTAAGGAAATACTTTTGGAGTTATAGAAATTCCTAAATTGAGATTTCTAAAGCTCTCCACAAGTTCTTCCTCTTTAATCATCATCCATGCCACGTTTAGGGATTTCCTGCTTAGTGCATTGGCTACAACATTAGCTTTGCCAAGGTAATAGCTCAAATCAAAGTCATAATCCTTAAGGAACTCCATTCACCTCCTTTGTCACATATTTAATTCTTTTTTATCAAAGAGGTATTTCAAACTTTTATGATCAGAGATAACTTTGAATCTTACTCCATAAAGGTAATGTCGCCAAACTTTTAAGGCAAAAACTACAGCTGCAAGTTCTAGGTCATGGGTTAGGGTTCACTTCATGGGATTTTAACTAGAAGCATAAACAACCACATTCCAGTTTGCATTAGTACACATCCTAATCCTTTGCTAGAAGCATCACAATATACTTCAAATGGTTCTTGAAGATCAGGTAGTACTAACATTTGTGCTGTGGTTAACTTTTGTTTCAACTCTTGGAAACTCCTTTCACACTCAGGCATCTATTGGTATGAGGCATTTTCCTGGGCTTTGTTAAAGGTAAGGCTATCTAGAAAATCCTTTGATAAACCGCCTATAATATCTAACTAACCCCAGGAAGCTTTGAATTTTGGTAACCATTGTTGGCCTTTGCCAACAGAGTACCTCAACTTTACTCAGGTCTCCTGATATTCCCCTTCATGACACTACATGTCCTAGGAATTTAACTTCTTCCATCCAAAATTCACACTTGGACAGTTTGGCATAGAGCTTTCATTCCCTTAGAATTTGAAGTACTATTCTAAGGTGTTCGACATGCTCCTCTTCGGTCTTCAAATAGATGAGTATATCATCTTTGAAAACAACCACAAATTGATCCAAGTAAGGTCGAAAGATTCGGTTCATATAATCCATAAAAACAGCTGGAGCATTGGTTACCCAAATGACATTACTATATACTCGTAATGTCCATAACGAGTTCTAAAAGTTGCCTTAGGAATATCTTCATCTCAAACTCTAATATGATGGTACCCAGACCTTAAATCAATCTTTGAGAACATTGTTGTCCCGTAGTTGATCCATAAGTCATCAATTCTCAGCAAAGGATACTTATTCTTTACCATTACCTTATTCAGTTGCCTATAATCAACACACAACATCATGCCTCCATCCTTTTTCTTGACTAAAAAGGGGGCTCCCCATGGTGAAGTACTTGATCTAATAAATTGTTTCTTTAAAAGTTCTTTAATCTATGCCTTTAACTCTGCTAATTCAAAGGGAGACATTCCATATAGGGAAATAGAGATAGGACTTGTCCCTACACCAATTCGATTACAAATTCAATCTCCTTTTCAGAGGGAATTTTAGAATATCTTCTAGGAAGACGTTAGGGTATTCTCTAACTACAGGAATTTCGTCTAGCATCTTCTCACTTTCATCCTCACTTGCCAAGAAAAGAACATATCTTTGACTCTTAACTTTCTTAGAGTTTGGTTCTATGGAATTTAAATAAAAGCACATGGAAACAGGCTTAGTAGACAAGACTAGCAAAAGGAAAAGTTTTTCAGCACAATGTAAAGACACTCGATTGGCTAAGCCAATTCATTCCTAAAATTACATCTAAACTAGACAAAGGAAGGCATATTAAATCAAATATAAATTTCCTATCTCCAATTTGAAAAGGAAGATCAATACATGCTTGACTAGTCCTAATAGACTTATCGGTAGGAATGGAGACTGTCAAATCATAAGGTAATATGGATCTAGGTAGTTGTAATTTGTGTACGCAACTATGGGATATAAATGAATGAGTAGCACCCGAATTATACAGCACATATAAGATATTACCATCAATTTCACATTTACCTTGGATCAGATCATTGGATCAAGAAACTCCCTTAATGTTCAAGGTAAAAATGCACCCTTGGTGTTGTAGGGAACTAGGCTCCTGATTTTGGGTAGGACACTCATACATCATATATCCTGGCTTGTCGCAATTATAACAAACATTCTGCCCCCATACATGGCTTAACCCGCTGTAGTTGCTTTCCTCTAATGTTATTTGGTAAAAGTCTTCCTTTTGCAGATGGTTGGGCTTGAATCATTGGCCTTGTGGTGCCAATCTTCTCCTGGAGTCCTCTGGTGGAGTTAGAGGTTGCTAATTTTCGATTGTATCCTTCCACCAATTCCGCATAATCCCTAATTTCTAAAAGTCCCACTGCGGCTTCGATGTTTTCCGTAATCCACCCTGGCACTTAATACATTTCCAAGCATCATCTAGATCCCGTTGATAGATGGTAGAGAACTTGCACAACTCCTTAAACTTTGCAGGATACTCTGCTACACTCATATCTCCTTGTTTAAGCATAATAAATTCCAGGTCTTTTGCATTCCTTATTGAAGTGGGAAAATACTTTTGATAAAAGGCCTTTTTAAAAATGTTCCAAGTGATTTTAGGTTGAAAATCCTCAAGCAACCTCCTAGCTCTATTCCACAAAATTTAGCATCAGCCTCCAACATATATGTACCAAAGGCCACCTTCTGACTTTTAGTACAAGCCAAAACCAAGAAGATCTTCTCTATTTCCTAGATCCATTCTTCTGCCTGGGTTAAAAATTCCTCTAAAAGGCATTAGATTTGCCTTCTTAAATTCTACAAACTTTTGGTACTCTATATCCATTTTGGTACCCAGGGTTCTTACGGGGTTTCCTTCCATATTTCGATCTAACTTTTCCATCATCTATTGGCTACCGTAGCTTGCTTTTTCATGAGCAGCCATTTCACGAAAAGTATCTATGGTTCCTCTTCTAACTCACCTATATTATCCCTATTGTTCCTATTTGGCCTATTGGAAGCCATTTGTCCCTATCACACCAAACAAAATTATTGAGTTGATTAGGCTCAATATTAAGCTAGTGCGGCAGTAACCTATAACATTAACAATCATGTCATGCTTACAAAATTTTAAATCTATCTTAAACAATCGAAATCTAGATTACATGACATTCACTAAGATATTCGAGTATACTAAAGCATAATGGTCCATTCCTTAAGCTATGTTAGGATGAACCCTCTATACCAAATTGTAACATCCTCTTAATTTCGTGTTCCACATATGCTTGTGACACCTTAACTAAGAGTGTACTACTACATCCTATACTTGTGTATCATGAAAAACAATTATAGTTATTTAATTGTAAGGTCGTATCCAAATTAATTATTTGGTATTCACCTCGTAGTAGTAGAGCATTAGTACATCAAAATATTAGGAAGAAAGTAATGTAAAACAAAGTATCATAAAATTTTCTGACTACTACAAACATCAGTAATTTTATTTATGAACATAAGGGCTCACGGCCACTTCAGTACATACATATAGCGTACAGGAAGCTAGGATCCAGTACATAAAAGCATCAAGCCCTCGCGGGACTACCAACATACATCAAAATATAAGACATACTCCTCTAAAGAAAACCTATCAAAAAGTCATTTATAAAGGTTTTCCTATCAATCAAGTCCAACAAATAGCAGGCATCTACCACATTACTAAAACATAACATGATCATCTAGCAGTTCCTATAAGTCAGGTAACACTCTAGAGAAATCCATTCACCATCAGGATGATGGCGTCACCTCCTGGAGGAGAGTCAGGTCAAAAGCTGAGCTATCATCAAGGGTGGACAGTGGTCCTGGACGGGAGTAGGTTAGGAGAAGTGGGGCCATATCTACATTCGGAGTAGGTAGCAGGTGGGTGGCGACTGGATGATAACTGATGTGCCATGTGAGAGGTACTCCATCAAATGGGAAGTCAGGATCAAAAAGTGAACTAATAACTAACTTGGCAAATGAATGACGAAAAAAGATATATACACACAACTGGACATGAGCTAGTGCGAAGAAGAGTCCAGAGATAGGGTCATAGTGTCACACCAGCTGTGGCGACTCAATGAAGAACACCATTGACGCCATCTCTCTGGTCTAACATGGAATGCAAACAGGGATAAGAATTGAAATCCTCAGTAGATACTCCCATACATACATAACTGTCATCATTATCTACCCAGCTGCTTCGGTTTATTTATGAACTTTTTAAATGAAAATTATGAGTAATTATCTAGATTAACAAGATCTTTATCCGAAGCATATCCATTTTATGTGGTCATGATCCTTGGACTTAAAATAGTAATTAAACACATAAACATCTTGATCTCAATCAAATATTAAAGCATTATTCATATAGCACATAAGGTAAAATAACTTAAACAAATTGCTACTTTGACTATCTAGGCCTTTAATTATGGTGGCTTAGGTCATTCTAGGGTAATAGACTATCTTTTAGGACTGAGCTCATTCCTATATGTGATTCTTGGATTTTCTCTTCAATTCACACACAGACCTATTTCTAGTCAGGTTCGCTCCCTGACTCAATTCAAGGGTAGTTAGGTTCACTCCTTAACTAACCCGATTTGCTCTCTGACCTAACAATACAAGTCTTATGCTTGTCTCGTATATATGTGAGCAATTGGAATAAGTAATCACTTCTATATGTGCCTAACATCATCAATAAGTTCACATGTCATAATGAGATCAAGTCATAAATATTTTGGCATTTTTTCAGCCAACCATGCTTGCTACAGAATTTCATTTTAAGAGAAATTATGATTTACTTGTCAAACATCATTAGAACATAGCAAGACTATTTTTCAAAGCTAAATCAATGTGTTAATAAGATCATGTAAAAATTTCAAAGCATGAAAAAGTCTCTAGCTATATTTATAAAATTTCACAATTTAGAGGTCAGAAATTACACATTCACAGGCAACAGCTAAAATTCTCAGTTTTTCTACCATATCAAATGAACCCAGAACTTCGTATAAAAATTTATAGTAGACCTTAATATGTCTTCAACATCATGTAAAAATTTCAGCTAATAATTCAATCATTTTCTAAGGTAACAAAATTAGACAAATTTAGTACTACAAACTGGACTTGGGAGAACCCTTGACTTGTGCGGTTTTCTAATTTTTAAAAATAGCAAAAGTGCTTAAGATGAGCCAAGAAAATTTATGGAAACATTTAAATATGTTAGCTTCATCATATAAAAATTTCAGGTCATGTTCATGTCTCTAAATGAGTCATAAATATCATGTAACATGAGCTGCTTGGTGGAAATCCGAGATTCAGCAACTTAGTTTACAACATATTTTCAGAAAACTGATTCTCTAGCATCATCTAAACTCACTACCAAAATTCATACATCAATATTCATATGTTATCAAACAATAAAATGAAAAATATCAAGCACAATCAAATCAGAATTTCCAGAATAAATTTGAAAGAAAAGTGGATGAATAAAACCCTACATGGCTCTTTGAAAGCTTAAGCTCTTGTTCCTAATTTTCTCAATGATTCTCCACCAATTTCTTGATCTACCTCTCTCTCAAATCTTCTTTCAACATTGCCTCCAACAACTAACTTGATAATATGAAGAGGTTGGGGTTTGTAATAAAGAGTTTGATCTTAAATTTATGAGAAGTAGTACATGGGTTGTAATCATGGCTATGGGATTTTTGAGTGAAGTTTGATATCCTTAGCTAGAGTTCTTGTATTGAGTAGAGAAAGATGATGTAAATGGCTGTAAACTAAGGTGTTTGGCCGAGAATTTCTAGGGAAGAAAGGTTAAGAAGGTTATCTTGTAATATTGTGATAATGGTGTAATAAATGAAATTAATAAAATGGTTTTTCTTCAAGATAAATGCATGAAATTTTGGTGGCTTCTCATTGGTTTCTAGAAAAGACAATGGCATGGCTTTTCTAAGCCACACACTTGTCTTGCCAGGAGTCCATCTCATACTATAATTTTCTTGTGTAGAAACTACACATCATAATTTAACCGAATGGGTAAAACACTATACCCATAAAACATATAGTACCCAAAATTTTATTCCGGTCTCACCTTTCATTTTTAATCCTTTCCAACCTAAATCCCACATCTTCTAATCTAAGGCATCTCCAGGTCTAATTCAGGGCTATGGTGGTCCTGGTGGGCCCTAGTACCATTCACTTTTTTTTTGGCGTCCTTTTCAATTCATTTGTATTTTGACTAACCTTATCAGAATTGAAAATTTTCGATTAATAAAGTCTAAATAAAATTTCTAAAATAACCTTGTGTTCCAGTTAAGGGCAAGGACCTTAAGTTTTGAGGATTTGAACTCGATATTTTTAGCTCCTTGCAACGCCAAAATCTTTGACCATTTTCAGCTAACATGATAAAGCATGATATCGTGAAAATAAAACTTGTTTAAGGAACTTGTATGCCAATGAGAATTCCTATTGATTACTCAAGAAGCTCTAAGAAAAAGATTAGTCCTTCTACAAAATATTTTAACAAAATTGGTTTGTTATCACTCAAAACTCTAAGCAATAATGTTTTTTGAAGGGTTCTGGAGCTAACAACTGGAAGTAGTTAAAAAAAAAGGCATAATAATGGAATGACATACAATCAAAAAATGGTTCCATGTACTTTTCCAAAAGTCATGCATTTTCATGGAAAGCTAATAAAATGATGGTTTTTGTAGCTTGGAAAAATTTATAAAGCATGTTCATAGCATAATTAAATTTCTAAAATTCATGGAAAGTATAAATAGTGTATAGAAAGTATTCATAACAACCAAAATTAAAGCCATGAGCTTAAACTCACTCACCTGATGGGTTCCTGGAGAGAAGTGCTAACATCAATGGAGCTCCAGGGAGTGAAGAATGGATAATGTCTGCCATGAGAACAACAAAACTTATAAACATCCACTGTGTAACACTCCCTAATTACTACATTTTACGCGAGTATTGACATAGTAATTAGTAGAGATTCCTGACGTTTCTAATCTATACTAGTTGAGATCTCAGTAATAAGGAAATTTTGACACATATATTTCCTGAACCATATTCACATATATAAACATCATGTCTTGCAATATATACATCATAAAAGAAAAGCCAATGAAACAACCCCTAACTAGTCAAAAACTCTTGCAAATAAGGCTAGTCCCCCACCCTTATACCTAACCTCAAAATATTCAGCTTACAAAAATTTCATATAGGTACAATGGAGCAAAAGAAAACTAATATCCTAGGCTGGTAAAGCCCTAACACTATACTACTGCTATGTACATGCCAATAGTCTCCGAAGACTCGCCTCCTCCTACAGGAAGCCATTGGCCATCGGCACGATGACCTTGCCTCCACCTGGCGCGCCTAGGCCCTCAGATGGGTCCAAGTTGAAGAGGATAAGAAGAAAGGGTGCATTTGCTGGGTGTGCTAGTGGAGCAAGTGGAACCTCAAATACGTTAGGGTGCGCCACATGGAGAGGTACTCGTCGTAGGGAAAGGATCAAATCGTGGAAAAATCGACGTACTAAAGGAACGGAAAAACATATATACACAAAACTGGGAGTAACCTACGACATACAAAGAGTCAAGTGCCAGTCGCACTGCCACACCCATTGCGGCGAGTCAAGGAAGAATACCTGATAGCATCTACTCTAATCTAGTAATACAATACATACAGCTGTAAGGGTGAGAATATATAAAATTCTAGGAGGGTAATTCTCCCAGAATACTATCCAGAATATAGGTAATGAGTTCATCCATATAAAATATCCATACAAAAGTTACAAGCATCAATGCTAAGATACGTAAATCATGGGAATTTATAATGTCCCTTGATTTATCTTCACTTTAGGACTCCAATCACACACCAAACCTCCTGGAAGGAGGAAGGAAGTCAGGGATCAAAGTGAGAATTGATGGAGGTTTGGATTCTAACCAGTTAGATTTGTAGGTATTGAAGTGTAGAACAATTTTAGTAAAGGAAGATTTTGGTTGTGACAACTCTTAGCTAGTGTATAATGCAAGATGAAACTCTTGGAAATGGAGGTGATGTAGCGCTGAAATGGCTGAACTTTCCTTGGCTTTCTGAAGAAGAAATGAGTTCATATATATCTGTAATAATGACTTAATATTATATAATATAACTAGATAGATCCTAAACTAAAAGTAAAATGGATGGTTGTGATTCAATCTTGGAATTCAAGATTGAATCTTAGCCATTCATTTGATTTAAAGAGATGAGATCATTTATTTTGTAGAGATTAATTAGTTTTCATGTTAAAAATTGCACATAAATTTTATCGAACTAACAAAACACCATACAGGTAATCAAACATTATTCTAAAATTAATTCTAAGTATAAATTTTTCATTCCCACTTGTTCCTAACTTTATTCCTATGTTTTCCTAATTTCAGGCACCTTCGGTTTAAGAATTTAGGGTTTCCACGTCCTGCGACTGCGGGCCCGCAAAATACTATTCATTTTTTTGTTCGAACCTAAAGTTGTTCTCATCATTCCTATGCTTGTCAGAAACGTAATATTCTTATTAAGAAAACCTCAATTAATTTCTAAAGAAAATTAGGTTAGAAAATTAGGGTGTTACATTACCACCCACCTTAATAAAAATTTTGTCCTCAAAATTTCATACCTGGAAACAATTCCAGGTGGTCTTTCTTCATGTTTGACTCTAGTTCCCATGTATATTCTTCACTCCCCAAGCCACTTTTACTAGCTACTGATTTATTTCTCATTACCTGACTTCTCTATCCACGACCTGAATGGGAGGGATTGAAACGTCAAGTTATCCATAACTGTATGGATTCGGGTTCAATGATATGGGTTAGATCTGGATAATACATTCTAAGTTGAGATACGGAAGACATCATGAAGGTTGGATAAATGTGGGGGTAAGGCTATCTTTAAGCAGCTGACCCAATCGTCAAAGGATTTGGAAAAGGCCCATGAACCTAGGTGACAACCTTTTGACTCTTAGGGCTCTACCTACTCCCGTAGTGGGTGTAACCTTCAGGAATACATGTTCTCCTTCTTGAAACTCTAAGGGTTTCCTTTAGCATTAGCATAGCTCTTCCTATAACTCTGTAGTGAGGATTATTCTCCTAATTTTCTGGATCTTTGTCGTTTGATTAACAAGATCGGGTCATAATAACCTTGTTTCCCCCAATCGTACCAACACAAAGGAGATTGACATTTCCTTCCATATAAACTTCATACGGGGCCATGCCAATACTAGCGTGATGGCTATTATTATAAGCAAACTCAACCAATGGAAGGTTATCCTAACTACCCTTTTCTCAATCACGTATGCCCTTAGCATATCTTCCAAATTTTGTATAGTGCGTTCTGTTGTCCGTCCGTTTGGGGGTGATATGCAGGACTCAAACAAAGTTTGGTTCCAAAGGCTCTTTAAAAAGCTCCCAGAATCTTGAAGTAAATCTTGGGTCTCTTAGAAAACTATTGAAGAAGGGACACGTTTAGCCTCACTATTTCTTGGATGTACAAAGAAGCTAACTTATCCAAAGGATAACTAGCTTTTATGGGTAAGAAATGAGTAGACTTGGTCAATCTATCCACTATAACCCATATAGCATCATGACCTGACGACGTTCTTGGCAAACCCATTACAAAGTCCATAGAGATACTTTCCCATTTCCATTCAGGATTTCTAAGGGGTGTAAGGTTCCAGGCTTTTGGTGTTCTATTTTGATTCTTTGACAAGTTAAGCACTTCTGAAGACTCCACTATATCTTTCTTCATCCCAGGTCACCAAAACATCCTTTTAATATCTACATACATTTTACTAGTCCCAGGGTGTATAGTGAATTCATCCTTGTGCGCCTCCTTTAAAATCTCATTCCTAAGATTACCACTTGCAGGTACATAGACCTATCCTTATACCTCCATATACCCACTTGGTCTTGGTAAATTCTGGCAACTTTTTGGTATGACTGATTTTAGAATCTCTTGAAGCTCTTGATCTTTGGTTGTGCAGCCAAAATTCATTCCTGGAACTCGCTCGTTACTCGTATTGACCTAACCTCACACCCTTTGGGTTCAGACATACCCACACTAAGCCTCTTGAAACTCTCCACTAGATCTATTTCCTTGATCATCAGTCATGCTATACTCAGGGATTTCCTGCTCAAGGCATTTGCCACAACATTTGCTTTGCCTGGGTGATAGTTTAGATGAACTCGTAATCCTTGAGGAACTTCCATCCATCTTCTTTTCATATTCAACTCTCTCATCGAAGGTATTTTAAGCTTTTATGATTAGAGAAACATTGAACTGTACACCATAAAGATGGTGTCGCCAGATTTTTAGAGCAAAAACCACAGCTGCAAGTTCAAGGTCATGAGTTGGGTAGTTTACTTCATGGGGTTTTAACTGAGAAGCATAGG
Source organism: Dalbergia oliveri (assembly GCA_030441495.1). Lineage (NCBI taxonomy): Eukaryota > Viridiplantae > Streptophyta > Magnoliopsida > Fabales > Fabaceae > Dalbergia > Dalbergia oliveri. The sequence goes on along the minus strand of JAMLFY010000008.1, from coordinate 36,313,970 downwards.
CAACATTTGGTTTATATTAGTACACACCCTAAACCCTTATTAGAAGCATCACAATAAACCTCAAAGGGTTCATGCGAATCAGGTAATACTAATACTAGGGCCATGGTCAACTTTTGCTTCAACTCCTGGAAACTAGTTTCACACATCCACTTAAATTGAGCATTCTTTTGGGTCAACCTTGTCAAAGGTAAGGCTATCTGGAAAAGCCCATAATAAATCATCGATAGTATCCAGCTAACCCAAGGAAACTTGTAGATTTCCTTTTTAGTAGGTCGTTCCCAATGAAGTACTCATTCTACTTTACCTGATCTATGGAAATTCCTCTCGTGAGACCACATGGCCTAGAAATTTAACCTCTTCCATCCAGAATTCGCATTTTGACAACTTAGCATACAATTTCCTTTCTCTTAAGATTTGTAACACAGCCCGAAGATGCTCCGCATGTTCTTCTTCAATCCTTGAATAGAAGTATATCGTCTATAAAGATGACTACAAATTTATCTAAGTAGGGCGGAAGATTGGTTCATATAATCCATGAATACCGAGCATTCTTAATCCAAAAGACATCACCCTATACTCATAATGTCCATTTCAAGTCCTAAAAGCAGTTTGGGAATATCCTCGTCTCGAACTCAATATATGATAACCTGATCTAAGATCAATCTTTGAGAAATGGTTGCCCTTGCAATTGATCCATGAGGTCATCAATCCTTGGTAAAGGGTACTTGTTCTTGATCATCACTTTATTCAATTGTCTATAATCCACATAAAGCCTCATACCCCCATCCTTTTCTTTACCAGGAGAACGGGGCTCCCATGGAGAGCACTTGGTCTAATGAAATTTTTCCCAAAGTTCTTCAATCTATGCCTTTAATTCCTTCAACTCTAAGGGTGACATCCTGAAGGAACAATTAGGATAGGACCCATTCCTGGACCAACTCAATGGAGAATTTGATCTCCCTCTTAGGTGGAAACTCTGAATATCAGCTGGGAACACATCCTATACTCCCTCACCACTGGAATCATGCCCAATTCGTGGTTACTTTCAATTTCACTAGCCAGGAGAACATATTCCTAATGGTCCACCTTACTAGGGTTAGGTGTCACTAGGTCTAAGTAAAAGGAAAAAGAACCAAGGAACAAAGGCAGGATGGGAAGAAACATTAGTTCTATTTGGACAATGTAAAAGAATATAATTGGGTACCAACCAATCCATGCCTAAGATTACTTCTAAACCAGATAAAGAAAGACAAACTAAGTTGGTAGTAAATTCTCTAGTGTCTATAAGAAGAGGAAGATTCATGCATGCATAACAAGTCCTAAGAGGACAGGAAGTGGGAGTGGATACAAGAAGATCATAAGGTAACGACATAGATAACTTAACCTTTGTACACAATCATGAGATATGAAAGAATGAGTGGCACCGAATCATACAGGATATTAGGATATTACCATTTATTTCACACTTACCTTGATCAAATTGGTAGATTGAGAAGCTTCCTTGGCACTCACAGGAAAACACGCCCTTGTTATTGTGGCTTAGGGCGGCTGACCTTTCTTATTAGGGCATTCAAAAATCTTGTGTCCGATTTTCACACCAAAGCAAAAAATTTGTGTTGTCCAGGAAGGCCTTTCCCATGATATTTCCCACATTTAGGGCACTATCATCTTATGTCCGCTTGGGATTGAAGCGTTTTCCTTGTTGTTGTTGTTAGGTGGAAATCTTCCCTGAGATGGTTTACAGGCTTGAACGGGGACCCTGGGTGCTAATCCCCTCCTGCATTGCTTTGTGCATACTTGAGGTTGGCAAGCTTCTTGTTTTACTCTCCATGTTGACACTTATTCACTAAAGTAGGATAGTTCTCCTAATTCCAAGGCTTACAGCGCTTCTATGTCTTCACGTAGACCCCCTTCATATTTCATGCATTTCCAAGTCTCATCTGGGTCACATTGGTAAATCGTAGAAAATTTGCAAAGCTCTTCAAATTTGGCAGGATACTCTGCTACACTCATAGGTCCTTGTTTAAGAGCCATGAACTCTAACTCCTTTGCGTTCCACAGAAGAGGGAAGTACTTATGGTAGAAAGCCTCTCTGAAGACATCCCAGGTAACTTCAATTGGAAGCTTCAAATAATCCCCTGTGCCAACCCACCAAAATTTCGCATATGCTTCTAGCATGTAGGTGGCAAAAGCCACCTTTTGAATCTCTGAGGGGAGAACCAAGAAAATCTTTCCATCGCCTTGATCCATTCTTCTACTTTCAGGGGTTAAAGCTCCTCAAAAGGCCCTGGTTTGCCTTCCAAACTCTGCAAATTTTATATTCGTATCCCTTCATTCCCTCTAGGGTTACCAGCTTGGTTTTGCTCTTCTCATTGCGTTCAGTCTTACCATCATTCGTTAGCAATGCAGCTTGTTCTCTCATTGTCGCTGCCATTTACAAAGGTATTCATCATTTCGTCATTTCCCGCTTTTGTTGTTGCCGATTTGAAGTCATTGATTCCTGTCACACCAAACAAAATATTGAGTTGATCAGGCTCAACACCAATCCAAGTGTGGCAGTAACCCACAACATTTCTAACTAGTAGTCATACACACACATATATTTATATATGCATCATAATGCATAACAATAACTACAGTAAACATAGTCGGTCCAATTCTCAGGCTTGATAGGATAGTTCTAGCTTCTATACCATAATGTAACACTCCTAATTATTACATTTTACTCGAGATTGACATAGTAATTAGTAGAGTATTACCGGCGTTTTAATCTATACTAGTCGAGATATACAATAATAAGGAAATTTTGACACATATATTTCCTAAACCATATTCACATATATGAACATCATGTCTCAATTGCAATATATACATCATAAAAGAAAAGCCAACGAAACAACCCCCAACTAGTCAAAACTCTTGTCAATAAGGCTAGTCCCCCTACCTTATACCTAACCTGCTCAAAACATTCAATCCGACAAAAATTTCATATAGGTACAACAGAGCAAAAGAAAACTAATAGTACATCGCCTAGGATGGTAAAGCTTTAACACTATACTACTGCTATGTACATGCCAACACCTCCAAAGATCTCGCGTCCTCCTACAAGAAACCGTTGGCCATTTGCGATGACCTCGCCTCTACCCTGGGGCAGCTAGGCCCGAGATGGGTCCAAGTCTGAAGAGGAGAAAGAAACGGGTGCATCGCCGGGTGCCTGGGGAGCAAGTAGAACCTCAAATACGTCAAGGTGCGCCATATGGAGAGGCACTCATCATAGGGGAAAGCTGGGTCGAAATCTGCTATAAAAATCGGCATACTAAAGGAACGGTTGAAAAACATATATACGCGAAACTGGAGTAACCTACGGCATACAAAGAGTCAAGTGTCTGGTCGTACCGCCACACTATTGCGGCGAGTCAAGGAAGAATACCAGTGATGGCATCTGCGAATTTGAGTAATACAATACATACACTTGCAGGGGCGAGAATACCATAAAATTCTCAGGAAGGTATTCCCCCAAATACTATACAAAATATAGATAATGAGTTCATCCATATAAAATATCCATACAAAAGTTACAAGCATCAACGCTAAGATACGTAAATCATGGGAATTTATAATGTCACTATAGTAACAAGTCATGTACTATTATTCAGAACCATAAGCTCAATTCCATATATGTTCCTCCTTTTATTAACATAGGCTTAATTTCACATAAAGATGCATCTGCATTCAGAGTTTCGCAAAGGACAATAGACTGCTGGGACATGAGCTCATTCCTATTCGTGATCATCAGACTTCATTTTTTTTCCATTTTAATTCACACACTTTATTCCTAGACAATACGTCTACCAACTCATAAATTTTCTGGGAAGTCCTTATTCTTGCCTTTCCTCACATCTCATCTAAGCCTTGTCTTTATTTTCCCATATGTTCAAACAAGCACTTGTGAAATGTACATGTGCTCTTTTGTCATATAAACTCATATCATGTACTTCTCTTTCTTTATCAAGGGCATGTATGCATCGCATATAAGTATTCAATTATTTTAGAGGCTTATTCATACCTCATGAACAATTATTTAAAACATCTAGCATGTACTCATATGCCATACACTTGAATAGATATCATTCCACCACTAGTTTTCAGCCAATACTACCATTCCAGGATTTGGTAGATTTATCATTCTAATAACAACATTTGCTTGCCATATCAAATGGCCACTTAAAAAGTCATAAAAATCCTATATGTATAGGATACCCTATAAAAATTTCAAGGCAAACAAAGCTCTATAGCTACTTCAATAAAATGTACAAATTTTGGGGTCAGGGGCCACCAATTCAGTTTGACCTCAAGTTCCAAAATTTTTAACCTTAGTAACTGATGGAATCAAGGCATAAGAAAATTTACAGTGATACTTCAATATGTTACTAATTCTTATAAAAATTTCATGGGTTAATTTAATCAATTTCTATGATAATAAATTCGGACAAATTTATTGCTTCAGTTTCAACAACCAAGACATATCAGTCACATTTCGGTTCTTGATTTTTTTAAGGCAGAAAAATTTAAAATAAACACCCAAGAAAATTCATGTAGTTAGTTTAAGATGTTAAATACAACATATAATTTTTATAGCTCATGAAATTACCCACAAATATATCAAAAAATTCGTGCATAATTACCTGCTGCAGGACAACTAGGAATCCAGTTAGTCCCAATTTCCTTTGATAAAAACCCTTTTCTAACACCATCCAAACCCACCACCAAAATTAATACAGAAATTTCAACATAATATCAAACAATACAATCAAAATTTCGTTAGTCAACCCAAAAACATATCAGAAAAATTGACAAAAGAAGGCAGCAAAAACCCTACTTTGAGAGCTCTTGAACTCTATGCTTAAAGGATGCCCCCCTCATTTCTCTTCACTTTTATCTAGGCAGGAGGAAGTCAGGGATAAAGTGAGAATTGATGGAGGTCCGGATTTCGGTTAGATTTGTAGGTATTGAAGTGTAGAACAATTTTAGTAAAGGAAGATTTTGGTTGTGACAAACTCTAAGCTAGTGTATAATGACTTTGAAAGCAAGATGAAACTCTTGGAAATGGAGGTGATGTAGCTGGAAATGGCCGAACTTTCCTTGGCTTTTTGAAGAAGAAATGAGTTCATATATATCTAGTAATAATGACTTAATATTATATAATATAACTAGATAAATCCTAAACTAAAAAGTAAAATGGATGGTTGTGATTCAATCTTGGAATTCAAGATTGAATCTTAGTCATTAATTTGATTTAAAGAGATAAGATCATTTATTTTGTAGAGATTAAATTAGTTTTCATGTTAGAAATTACACACCGAAATTTTATCAACCGCAAAACACCATATACGGTAATCAAACATTATCAGTAAATTAATTCTAAGTATAAATTTTTCATTTACTTATTCCTAACCTTATTCCCATGTTTTCCTAATTTCGGAATCTTTGTTCTTAATCTAGGGTTTAACTGTCCCTTGGCCTGCGGCCGGCAAAATACTATTCACTTTTTTTTTGGGTTCAAACCTAAAGTTGTTCTCATCATTCCTATGCCTTCAGAAACTTAATATTCTTATTAATAAAACCTCAATTAATTTCTAAAGAAAATTAGGTTAGAAAATTAGGGTGTTACACACTATAGGTTGAAAAGTGCATGAGAAAGATGGAGTTGCATCGTACTTTCACTTTTCTTTCCCTTTTAAATCTAAAGGTTACACAAGTACTATCAAATATGAACTTGAAGTATAGCGAAATAGCATCAGGATTAGTCAGAAGTAACTTTCTGAAACTAAAAAAGATGTATGAAACGCAAGATTAAATGTTCTTTTCCAAGAATAAATATGATAAGCACAAATATGGAAAATAAAAGAGATTCAAGGAAGGAGTAAATATTGTACAGGATTTTATACTGGTTTGGCTAACCCTACATCCAGTTCTCAACAACCATTGAGTTCCACTAAACAACCCTTTCTCCAACCTGAAAAGTTAGATAGTCTTTCTATAGCCTTCTCAATCTATCTCTATGTGACCAGGAGCTCATTCTACTATCACTTCCAAGTAGTCTTTGACTAGCCTCTTCAAGCTAACACAGTGTGACCAGGAGTCACCCTATCACCTTCAGAAGTCTTTGACTAGCTTCTTCAAGCTAATTCAGTGATCACTACTGGATCAAGGTTACAAAAGTTATGTTTGGGTTAGATCACTCAACCTATTAAGCATTCAAGTTTTCTAAGAATAATACAATTTTAGATCTGAAACTTAATGACTTCTTCTAACTATTCTTCCTCAAAAAAGATGTTATCTAGTGAGAACTTAGAAAGAAGATTTTTACATATGAAAGAAATGATTACAAGCTGAATATTTTATAGAAGATGGAAGAAAATTCTTCAGGATTTTAGCACAAAGTGATTAGCAAAAGTCTTGAGTTGTAAACATACCATCTCCTTTTATACTTGATCTTCATTTTTAACCGTTGCCCTTGATTTGTTTTCCTAGTGACATGTATTGATATTCTTTTGTGTCTTGGAAATGAAGTCTAGAAGAGTAGCATTGTATGTCATAGTTACTTTTTGTAGTTACAGAAGCTATTGTTTAAAAGTTTTTGAGTCCACCTTCAACTACTTTTTGCTTTTTGAACAAGGTTTCTAAATATTTCCTTCTAGAAATTGGCACTTGACCAAGTTGAAAAGAAAAGATGTCACGTCAGTTCTTGATTGGGTTTGACTTTAATTTGAATTTCAAAATTTCCCTCCTATTTCCTGAAAGTACACGTTTATAGTAAACATGCTTTTTGAAATACTTTTTAGTTTTTGGACTTTTCTTTTGATCTTATATGCTTCAATCAGTGCTTGTTGTAATTGATATATCTCGATCATGATGATTGAAAATGGTAACCCCATATTTCTTCAAAGTTAGGTTGAAATCTTCACTTGATTCTTGCTTCTCTAAAGTTGTGGTATGCTTATGAAGATCTGAATCTTAGTTTCTTGTTCTTAAGAATTTCCTTTCATGCATTGAGCATAATAGTGTTCATTTCAAAGTATATTTTTCATTTTCTTTGAGTATTAAATCTCTTAAAAAGATATTACTCATGTTTGCACATGTTATTGTGAAAATAATCTTGTATTAGGAACATTTATGCTAATGTAAATAGTCTTGTTTGATATTTCAAGAAACTCAAGAAAAAGACTAGTCATTCTTCAAAAAATTTTCACAAAATTCATTATGTTATCACTCAAAACATTAAGCACTAAAGTTTTCTGAAGGGTTTTGGAGCTAACATCCACATGTTCATGGTAGGTAGATTTAGAGACTCTAGGGTAGCAACCAATCATGACCAAACTCTGTATATTGACACCCTTGATTATAAATGTGAAGAACTAGGGAGAACTACGCAAAACACCTTAATTTCTTACCTTGCATCTGATATTATAGGATGTTTTCATACCCCTAAGTTTTAACAAGACACCTTTTGAAATACATGTGAAATAATAGCCTATATTACATGAGATAATTTTCATGTTTTAGAACTTGCTTCCCATGGATTTTACTTGAATGGCATCTTCCTTTAGGGTGTATTCAACATGATTGATGAATGCCTGTATTGTATGTGCAAGGTGATGCGCTTATTCTTGTTGAGGGAGTAGGCATATAGTCGATTTACATGCTTTGTGTGTTGAAGCATGCTAGCTATGTCTTGAGCTTATTTCCAGCGTGTAACTCCTTTTAGATGTTGGGTTTGTTACACCGTTTTGGGCATGTGAGAATGAAAAGAAATAGAGAACAAGTTGGGAATGTCACAGCCTATATAAACTTTAAAGCTCACACGCGTGCAAAGTGGCGAAGCATGGCTCCCACTTAGGACTTGTGTTGCAAAGGGCTGCCCTTAAAGCCACCCAGTGTAAGTGTCATGATGAGTGCCTTCTGTTGCCTCAATAGGAAATGGCTACCAGGTAGGCCCAAGCTGACCAAACATGACAAATGGCATCCCTAGCAAAGAAGTGGAATAGTGGCCTTTAGAATGGCACGCTTCTAGTTTATCACCTAGAATGGCACAGCCAGTATATCATGTCAGCATGTTCTAGACATATATGCTCATCCTAGGCTGGCTATGCAGTTAGGTATCCTATCTTGTTGATCTTTAAGATATGCAATATTAGATATGGAAACCAAATCTTTTTTTTTTTGGAAGAAGGGGAGTATATGATGCCTTAAGTCTACGTGTAATGGTGACAAAATAGGTTGGACCTAGTAAGTTAGCCTACTAACCTACCATCTTTTAATAGGGCAGATTGGCATTACCAACTCAAATAATTAAAACCACTCAACTCACTTCGCCCCATTTCATGGCTAACCCGTAGTATTAAACCAGATTAGCAACGTAGTTAAAAATATAACTAAAAACACATTGCCTAGTTAACCTCATTTTTTGAAGGGGCAAATTGGCACTTCCAACTCAAATAACCAACAGGGTAAACCTGCAAGCCCATTTTATGGCCTGCTGGGCTAGGCCGGTGGGATGTCACCCCTATCCATGTGTCCCTAATTACGCATAGTACGGCCTTATGATGCCTTAACCCTCCCCCCTCCCCCCAAAAAAAAATCTTGAAAAACCTTAAAATGTAGAAATATGCATTTTTGTGCTAACAGGCTCGCTATAGCAAAATAGCAAGAAATGCTTGCTATAGCAAATAGGCTCATTATAGAGAGCATGATGGGTTTAGACAGGAAGGTTCACTATAGTGAGCTAAACTTGCTACAACAAGCAAAATAGTGTGCAGCTCACTATAGCGAGAGCCCCCATGCTGATACACATCCAAAATAATACTTTCATTAAAACATCCCCTCCCTCTATAAATACACATCACAACTAGAAAAACACCCCTAATCTCAAACCCTAGCAACCCCAAGGTTATTTCCTCCCTCTCACAAAACTCTAAGCCTTCTTCCTCCTCCCTAATCCTTGGGTAAGTTGTTTTTGTCAATTTTTTCCATGTTCTTCCATTTCAAGGCTGGCCTTCATACATGAGTTTGCATGATTTTTCCTTCCAAATCTGCCCTATCATGTTCTTTAGTGTCTTCTGAATTGTTTGTGATTTCATGGCGGTTGTTAGTGTCATTCCTAGCTGCCAATGTTAAGGGATGAGTGCCCATGCACTCTCGACTCCAAACTTAAGTGGGTTTGAACTTATAGCCTTATTTTTTATCACTATATTTATTTCTTGGGATCATATATGTTTTACATAAACTTAGAAATTGAAATATGTGTTGAACATGATTATATAAGTTTTGCCAAGTTTAGCAAAATTATGGGTTTTGATTGTAGCATAAAAATCATGTTTTGGAAAATTATGGGACCATTATTGATATACGTGTATGCCATGAAAAATATTTTATGCTTCCAATAAAAGACTTTTTATTTGAAAATATTAAACTTAGCTTGATTTACTAGAATTGTTAGACATGTTTTACGGGTTAATGGAATTATTGTGCTTTCAAGACTCTATAAATTTTTTTATTATGAATTTTGGAATCTACTTATTTTTTTTATTGAAAATGATGAGTTAAGTGTGATTCATAACAATGACTAGGCTTGGATATGATTTTTAGAACTCCAAATATACTTAACAATCAAATTGTTAGAGTTATATGAGGCTTTCAAAGTTTTCAAGTTTAATTAGTTTATGTGCAAACTAGTTTTAGATGGTATTTATAGAGAGACAAACAATGAGTTAATGGCTATTAGGATCATTAACCTTGGTACCAAGTGTTAGCTCAAACCCTTTAGAAAGCTTCAAGTCAATATGTTTAGACAACAACAAAGCCAATTTAAAGAAAATATTTTGAGGAATAACTAATGTCTACCTTGAGTTTCTTAAAATAGCAAACAGGATAATTTGTTAGCATATCATGGCTCCAATAGCAAGAATAATTTCACTTTACATGTGCAAACATGTTTTGTCTTGTGTAAAGATATGGGAACTAAATGGAAGTGATAATTATATCGTGAAATGAGCATATAAATTCTTAACGGGTTAAAGAAAATCTACAAGCACAAGAAACCAAGGCTAAGGTTTTTAGAAAGTAGCACTAGACTTCATAAAGTACGCTTAAAGCAAGGATAATCAACCCATCTCTAAAGCTAATGTGTTCTATAACCTTCAATCTTCATGATTGCAATCTTGTCATCACCAACAAGCACTGATTAAAGACTAGAAGACCAAAGAATCATCAAGAAACTCATAACGCACTTCAGAAAGTTCATTTCACAGTGAAATGTTGAACATTATTGGAAAGGAGGGAAAATTTGAAATTCAAATTTGAGGTCAAGCCCAGTTATAGACAGACACGTCATCTCTTTTATTAACTTGGTCAACCACTCCATCTTCTATAAGGAAGTGTTCGAAACCAATCATTCAGAAAGTAAAAAGGTAGTTTTGAAGATAGTCTCAAAACTACTATCTTACAATGGCTTTTGTAATAACTCTAACACAAGATGAGCTACTCTTCTAGATTGCTTTTCCAAGACACAAACTGATGATCAACACGTGTCACTTGGACAACAGATCAAGGGCAACTCATAAATGCAGACTATCTATAAATAAAGATGTTGAGCCTTCAAAGATGTGATCTTGACAAAGAATAACTTGATACATTGCAAAACTTTCTCCTTATCTTTCTGTGAAGTTTATTACTTCTTATAATCAGTTTCTTGCTTGCAAAAATCTTCTTTCTACATTCTTAGTAGATAACACATTCTTCCAAGGAAGAATAGTTATAAAGAAGACATCTAAGTTTTCCCAGGACATTCATTGTATATATAAAGGAAACTTGAGTGTAGGTTAGTTTGAGTGGCAAACCCAAACACAAACCTTTGTATTCTCAATCAGTAGTGATAAGTGTAAGATAGCTTGGAGAGACTATGGCAAAACTACTTGCAACATGTTAGTAAGATGTTCTTGCTTATCAGGTTAGCTTGAAAAGGCTGGTCAAAGACTATCTAAAGTTAGCTTGAAGAGGTAGTACAAGACTACCCAGGTTCAGCTTGAAGAGGCTAGTAAATAACTACTTGGATTGTGACACCAGAGTGTATTTATTGTTCATTGGTTTAGCTTGAAGAGGCTGGTAAATAACTACTTAGTTTATGATAGTAGAAGTTGCTATTGGTCAAGGTAAAAGCTTGGGAAGGCTATTGCAAAGATTATCCTATTTCTTTCTTGGTTTGAGAAAGGTCTAGTGGAACTCAACTATTGTTGGAACCTATGTAGGATGTTTGGCCGAACCAATATAAAAATATTTGTGTACTTTTTTATGTTCCCTTAACTTCCCTTTCTTTTATTCTATGCTTTGTAAATATTAATCTGTGTTTACCTTACAACTACCTTTTACGTTGATTTATCATATACTTGGTAGTTCAAAAGTAGGTTTTTGAAGCATCTAATGCTATTTCGCTACACTCCAAGTTTAATGCTTGATAGTAATCTATTTAAGCTTTCAGAAATCTAAAGAAGGAAGAAAGAGCAAAGCATGATTCAACCCCTCTTCTCGTGCGCTTTTTCACCTACAAGTGGTATCAGAGCTTGGCCTCTAAGAGGTGAAGCATTATAACATTTGCAGAGGACAAAGATCTTATGGACAAATGGCAGAGTATTCATATAGCAGAATACTCCATCAATAGACTATCTTTGATGTCTGGACTATGCCTATTAGAGAGACTGCATGGAGTTGTTCATAAAATACATAAGCCTTGACTTGTGAAAAATAATTCAAGAAGGTGACTATGTTCTAACTTGAAGAAATTCCCAGGTCTGATGATGCACCTTCAACATCAAGAGTAGTCCCCAAGAGTAGGTGGATAGAACAACACAAAGCCAAAGTCAGTTGAACTCTAAAGCAAAATACTTACTCCGTGTGCACTAAGCAAGGCCGAATATGATAAAATTATTGCTTGTGACACAATAAAGAAGATATAGGACAGATTGCATATATTACATGAAGATACTGATTAAGTTAAAGAAACTAAGATTAGGATGTTGGTTCATCAATATAAGATGTTTAAAATGGTAGATCAAGAAGTATTGATGAAATGACCACAAGGTTTATGCACATTATAAACTAGCTAAAGGGACTTGGCAAAAGATACTCTAACTCTAAACGGTTAAAAAAATCTTAAGTCTTCCTATCAAGTGGCTGCCTAAAGTCACAACCAATACAAAGGCTAAAAACCTTCAAACTCTTGGTTTGAATACACTCATTGGGCCACTCAAAACTCATGAGGTAGTGCTCTTTTAAAAGCATGATGAAACTATCAAGAAGAGCAAGTCCATGGCCTTGAAGTCTTCTCATCAAAAGCTAAATAAGGCTAAAGTAATAAAAGTTACTGAAACCTTTGAATGAAGAGGAAGAGTCAAATGATAGATAGAAGAAGAAGATGGAGGCGAGCTCTCCATGCTAATGAGGAAGATGTCCAAAGCCTAGAGAGGCAAGATAAAGAAAAGAGACATCAATCTCAAAAAGGATAGAAAGGGAAAGGTAAAGCTAGAAGCATCACCTGCCAAACTGTGGAGAAAGGATACTTCAAACCAAATTGTCCCAAACTCAAGGGTCCATAGAGGAAGTTCATGTCCAAGAAGAAAGGCATGCTGGCCACCTGGACTGAATTAGAAGAAGAAGGAAGGATCAAAAGATCAGGAGGAGCTAGATGTTTCAAACCTATGTTTCATGGTAGGCTATACGTCAGAAAGTGAACCTAGATAAACAATTCTGACTCTGATCTTTCCTATGATGAACTCTTAGCTTTGTATGAAGAATTGCTTGAGGACTCTCAAACTCTTTCTTCTCACTATCTCAACCTAAAAAGCAAACATCAAAAGGCTATTTCATAACTTGAGATGGCCAAGATAGAAGCTGAAGTCTAAGGCTTGAAAAGAAGAATTAAAGGAGAAAACAAAATTTTAAATGTAAAATTCAATCCCATAGAATTTGAAGTCTCAAATAAAAGTGAAAACACTCAGAAGATAATTTTTGAGCTAGAGAAAACTTCAAAGCTTCTCAAATCTAACCTTGAAATTGGTTAATAGATCAAAAAACCTTAATCTGATGCTTGGAGGTCAGAGACTATATTTTCAAAAACGTGGGATGGATATGAAAGGAAAATAGATGAGAAATTAAAACCAACTCAGCTCAAGAAAGTAAAGAATAAGGATTCTTGTGCCTTCTGTCATAAAAGAGACATCCACCTAACAAGTGCTTCATGAGAAGAAGTCTGTCAAAAAGGTTGAAAAACCTCCCCCTCAAAAGACTAACCCAAGAGGATCCAAGAAAGTCGGTACCTAAATTAAAAACTATGGTTGTTGTAGGTTTGCCTAAGAACGCATGTGGAACCTGACAACAAGTGGTACATGGACAGTGGCTACTCCAGATGTAACACCCAAAATTATTTAAAAATTAATTTGAGCTTTGTTATTCACAATTTCAACAATCTAGGATAGCAATGATGAGGGTGGCCCAACGACCTATCAAAAAAAAAATTCCTGCCTGAATAGTAACCTTATACCTATGCCCACGTAAAGCCAAACCTAGATCCTGGACCAGGAAATGCCCGGAATTGAGAAAAGAGAGGGTTAAGGTTAGAAATAGTTAAGAATAAGGATTTTATACCTGAATTTAATTTTCAGGTAATATCCGTTAATGGGTACATTTACCTGTCCTTGAGATTTTCGTGCATTTTCTTACACCAAATGAAACTTGCAGTGCAAGTTTGCCACCTAAGGAGGACAAGTGTGTGGCTTGAGTTTTGCCACACTTTTTCACCTTTATGGTTAGCCAATAGGAATCTTACAAAATTTTATCTATTTATCTTAAGGAAACAATTTTTGTGGTAGAAAACAATTCCAACACATGTTATAATAAATGACTTAAGATCACAATTTCTTCCTTTCTTCTTCAAAATTTTGTGCAGCCTTCAAGGAGACAAACCAGCCACTATTTTCATCCTCTTGAGCTTCACTTTGAATTCTAATCCCAAAAACCGTAAGGAGAGTTGCTAAAACTCCAAAATTCCTTTACAAAACTTGTTCTACACCTCAAACCCTATAAAACTAACCAATTAAAATCTCTATCCCTCACCAAAACATACCTTGCTACTTCACCCTCACGGAGTTAAGGAGGAGTTTGGGTTGATTTGGGGAGCTTTGGAGAGCAAGAAGACAATCTTAAAGCATCTTGGGGCCAAGGAGCCATTAAGACACTCAAAGTAGGGTTTCTGTTGTTTCTTTATCAAATTTTTCTGGTCTGTTTTAGCTTGAGCTAGGTCCAAAATTTCTGGTTGTATTGAGTGATATTATGTTGATATTGATGTATTAATTTTGGTGGTGTGTTTGGATGGTGTTAGAAAATGATTTTTATCAAAAGAAGTTTGGACTAGGCTGTGATTTTTGGTTTTCCTGAGCAGGAGTGGTGCACGAATTTTCTGGTATATGTGTGGATGTTTTCATGAGCTATAAAAATTATATGTTGGATTTAACATCTTACTTAACTACATGAATTTTCTTGGGTGTTGATTTTAAGGTTTACTACCTCAAAAAATCAGAAACCGAAATAAGACTGATGCTGCCTTAAATGTTGAAAACTGAAACAATAAAGTTATCCAATTTTATTACTATAGCAAATGATTGAACTAGCCCTTGAAATTTTTACAGGAAGTTAATAACATATTAAATATCACTGTAAATTTTATTGTGCATTGATTCAATCATTTGCTAGGGTTAAAAATTATGAGACCTCTGTCTAAGCTGTGAATTGGTGGTCCTGACCACTAAATTTGTACAATTTATTGAATGAGTTAGAGAGCTCCGTTTCTGTTGAAATTTTTATGAAACCTTGTGGACACATTGAAGTGTCCTTGAGAATTTTTATAGCTTCTGAATTAATTGTTTGATAGGCAAATAAATTTGTGCTACAAAGGTATGAAATCTGCCATTGTGCTGGAAATAAATTGATGTTGTGAATTGATGAACTAATGGCATTTTTGGTTCTAGTATGACATGAATACTTGATGTTACCTATTTGGCCATATGACTTGTGACATATAAATGCATGCTAGAGGAAGTAAAAAGTGGTTTATGAGGCATGATTGAAATTTCATTGTGAATGAAATGCCTACATGTGCTTTATGCATGCATTTGGAAAAGGAAGAGAATGTATAAACTTAAATTGTGCATGTTCTGACATATGGACAAAACATAAACAAGACTTAAGTTGAATGAGGGAAGAAAATAGAAAGAAAAACTCCCCAAATTTATAGTCGTAGACGTATCCTAAGAATAGATCTTTTTGTGATTCGAAAATGGAAAAATGAAGTTCGATGATCACCAGAGAATGAGCTCAGTCCTTAGAAAGCTATTTCCCTTGTGTGGTGTGATCCACTACAAATACCATTTGGTATAACTTATTTATTGTGGAATTGTCCACAACAAATACCCGTTGGGTATAACTAAGTCTTTCCTATGTCAATGAAAGAGAAAATGCACTGACTTGATTTCTATGGCCATAAGTGGAACCATGCCACATTGAGATAAGTTCATTGCATGTATTATATGCATACTCATCTTACTCTATTGGCTGCCTGGGATGATTTATTATTTGTTGAAACATTATGATATATTTGCTTAAGTGGTTGATTATTAAAAGCTACCCACTTCGGAGGGATTAAAAATGTATCTTTAGTTTATGTTGCATGCTCATATTTTCGTAATAAATAAAGTGGCTTGGGCGATGATGATGACATTATGATGGTGTAACTAGGGAGTTGCCCTACTGAGAATTGTTTAATTCTCACCCCTATGTGTTTGTGTTTTCTGTGTCGTTTCCAGGTTAAGTTAAGGGATGATGACGCTTACGAGAAGAACTTGGAATGGCAATAGTGTAGCAGTGAATGTTTATATTATGCTATTTAGTGGAATAGATATGTATGTAACTATATTAGAGAAGAAATATGTACTAAAGCTCATAGAGGAGCTTCCTCTTGTACTCAGCTATGTACTCAATGAATGCAGTGTTCTTTTGTTATATGTTTTAATAGAATTGTGCTTAGTTATTATCTACATTAATCGAGCTTGCTAGATACTTAAGTAAGGTCTGCTAATTAATGAGTAACAACCCTCGAGTATGACATCATGACTTAAGGATGTGGTTGTACTTAGGAGGATGTTACACAGGACACATGTTGGATCTAGAAGATGGTTCAGAACCCTTGCCTAGAAATTCTGGATCAATAAAGTTTGCATATGGAGGTAAGGCCAAGGTCAGGCATAGGAAATGTTAGTAAGGATGACTTCATCAATTTCTAATGCATTGTTTGTAAATGGGCTAGCTCACAACTTGTTAAGTATCACCCAGTTCCTGACCAAGGCTTTAATGTTGTATTTAATGCACATGCATGCAAGATTATAAGTCCTACCTTAGGCAAGTTATCTTACTTGTAAGAAGCATGATAACATGTATGTGTTACTCTTAGATGACCTACGAGATCAAGATGTAAAATGTCTCACATCCTTTATGGATGAAAGTGATTGTGGCATAAGAAGCTTGGGCATGCTCATATAAAGCTTATTTCTAAGCTTTCTTAGAAAAAGCTAGTTAAAGGCCTCAAAGATCATATTTGACAAGGATTCAACTTGTGACTTCTGTGAGAAAGGCAAACAAACCAAGGCTTCTTTCCACAATAAAAATGTGGTCTCAACCACTAAACCACTTGAGCTTTTACAGATTTTTTGGACCAACCAAAACTACTAGCCTTGTTAGGAAGAGATATTGTCTTGTCATTGTGGATGATTTCCTCATATTCACATGGATCATCTTCCTAGCTTCTAAGGACGAGGTGATGGAAAGATTCAAAGCTTTTGCAAAACGTGTTTGTACGAAAAGGATTCTTAAATCACCTCTATTAGATCTTATCATGGAGGAGAATTTGAAAATCATATTTTCAAAGAGTTTTGTGAAAAACATGGCATTCTTCACAAGTTTTTTGCACCTAGAACTCCCCAACAAAATGGGATTGCTGAAAGGAAAAATAAAAACTTGCAAGAGATGGCTAGAACTATGCTTTTAGAAAGTGGTTTATCAAAAGGTTTGGTAGAGGCTATAAACACTTCCTGCTATATTCAAAATAGAATCTTTCTAAGGCCTACCTCAAGAACTCATTATGAGCTATGGAAAGGTAGAAAACCCAACATATCATATTTTTACATCTTTGGCTCATCATGCTTTATCCTTAACACCAAGGACAAATTTGAAAAGTTTGATTCTAAGTCTAATGATGGCATTTTCTTAGGTTACTCCTCAATCTATAAAGCCTATAGAGTTTATAACAAAATGACGATTTTCATAAAAGAGACAATACACATCAAGTTCAAAGAGCTCAAGAAAAACTTTGCTAATGATCTCAAAGAGCTAGATGAAAGTCTTGAGAAAATAAGTCTCAAGCAAAATTCAGAGAGTAAGTGGATGAAAGCCAAACCAAAGTAGACTCTAGAATGTAGACACTTTAAAAAGCTTACTCAATTCTCCAAAGCCATAAGAAAGTGACTTTTCTAAACATGAAAAAGAGGTCTGAAAATGAAAAAGAAACTGAAGAACATCAAGGACACAAAAACTTCAAAGAAATTTCTGATCTAAAGGTAGTTTCTCAAAACAAAGTTCTTGAAGATATCTCCAAACGAGTGAGAACCAAATCATCCTTTAGAAATATGGCAAACTGTGCTTTCATCTCCACCATCAAGCCTGAATGCATTGAAGAAGCTTTGAGTGACCAAATTTGTGTGGATGCTATGCAAGAAGAACTTGATCAATTCAAAAAAAGTAAAGTCTAGACACTCGTTGAAAGATCCAAAGGAAAGACCATCATTAGAACAAAATGTGTAATCAGGAACAAGCTTAACGAAATTGGCAAAGTCATTCGGAACAAAGCAAGATTGGTTGCTCAAGGTTATAATCAATAAGAGGGAATTGATTATGATGAAACCTTTGCCAAGGAGCCAAGCTTGGAAGCCATAAGAATGCTACTTGCTTTTCCGCCTTCAAGGGATTCACTCTCTACCAGGATGGACGTTAAGACTATTTTTTAAATGGATTCCTTTTTGAGGAAGTTTATGTAAAGCAACCTCCTAGCTTCAAAAGTGAAAAGCTTCCAAACCATATATTCAAACTTACAAAGGCATTGTATGGTCTAAACAAGCTTCTCAAGCTTGGTATGAAAGACTAAATACCTTCTTGTTGAAGAATGGGTACAAAGTGGTAATGTTGATACTACTCTTTTTACTCTTGAACAAGGTAATCACTTTCTGATAGTTCAAATATATGTTGATGATATCATATTTGGCAGCACTGATCATTCTCTATGTTAAAAGTTTTTAAAATTAATGCAAAGTGAATTCGAGATGAGCATGATAAGTGAACTCAAGTTTTTCGTCCTTTTAAAACAACAAAAGGAAGGGACCTTGATTCATCAAGAGAAGTACACAAAGGAGCTTTTTGAAAGATTTAATATGGATCAAGCTAAACAAATGAGTACCCCTATGCATCCATCTTAGATCATTAATGCTGATGAGAATGGTGAAAAGGTATAGAAAGTAATTATCGAGGAATGATTGGTTCACTTCTGTATCTTACAGTAGTAGACTAACATCAATTAAGTATGGGGATTTGTGCTAGATTTCAATCTAACCCAAAGCAATCACACTTAAATTTTGTTCAAAGAATCTTCATATATTTATCCTATGACTGATCTTGGTATGTGGCACAAGAAAGGTACATCCTGATAGATTGTAGGTTACTATGATGCTGACTTTGCTAAAGATAGAGTAGAAAGGAAGAGGAAGTGGATACCTGTTACTTCTTCGAAAGAAGCCTTATCACTTGGTCGTGCAAGAAGAAGAATACTATTGTTCTCTCTATAGTTGAAGCTGAATATGTAGCTGATGTAAATGCTTGCACCCAGATGCTATGGATAAGGAACAAGCTGAAGATTATCACCTAAGGTATTCCAAAATCCCTATCTTCTTTGATAATACTAGTGCTATTAATCTTGCTAAGAACCCTATCCAGCACTCAAGATCCAAGCACATCGATGTTAAATATCATTTTATTAGGGATTATGTTCAAAAAGCATATGATTAGTTAATGTTTGTAAATACTAAAGACCAAGTGTCTGATATATTCACAAAACCATTAGCTGAAGATCATTTTTGTGCTTTGAAAAAGCTTTTGAACTTAAAGGTTTTTAAATCTGCATAAGCATTCATGCACAAGCATCTTTGGGAATCCCTTTTCATGGCTTCTTAACTGAAGCCCAAAAGAAGACATTAGTTTGCAAGTTCAGAATTAGTTTGCAAGACCAAAAGAGCCAGTTAAAGATTAGAAAATTCAGTGTAGGTTCAGAAAGAAGATTAGAATATTAGAAAATGGGTACATATGACTCAAGAGATTCAGAATCAGCGTATATCCAAAAATGGGAAAGTGGTGATCACTCCATAGGTGAGAAAGTATAAGAGAAGCTCATAAAGTAACTCTATTTAGAAAGTGATCCCAAGCATCAACAAACAGGATAAAAAAGGCAAAATATTTCCCACTCTTTTACGTTCTCTCTCACGTTATTTCACCTTCAATCTTTCACGTCCCATCACTTAAATAACTCCCCACTCCTCACACAACAACACTTTTACCATCATCCTTAACCGCTTACTCCCAAACCTTAACCATTTCAACTTATCCTCACAAAGCTTTCATCTCTGACTATGATCTTTTCTCATAACTTTTCCTTGTTCTTTCAACCATCACATACAAAATCCATCTATGGCAGAAGGAAACACTACACTGGACGAATTGCTAACATGGAAACACTTCTCATGTCCAATAAACCTCACCACTAGCAATACTATGCTGACAATTTTAAGTGGTCAATAGCACCTAAAAAAGCTCAGAAGTTGATGGTTGAAGTTCTCATCCTAGAGGTCCTCACTTTCCAGGGATGGGAAGGGTTCCGAAACCTCTCTAATTGGGTATTTATAGGAATGGTTAATGCTTTCTACTCTCAACTAATGCAAGTATTCGAGTTCTGACTGACCTCTTATCTCAAAGGCATTGACATGGAGCTAAGCATAGCCGAGCTCTCCAATATCATCCATGCTCCTAACAAATTACATATTTGCTCATCAGGTAAGAACTGGTTCACGACTCTTGGAATCTTAGCAGAGGAGGTCTCCAGATGTCTCACAGTTTCCCAGCCATCAACCTGCGAAATAACTCTGATGTTAAACTCCAATGCCCGTCAAGTTTCACCCCCATCCAGTTCTCTCTACTTCCAAGGCTAGGAAGAACACCTACTGGTACGATGGACTACATGTTATTATTTTGTCTCGGGAAAAGGAAAGTAAACTTGCCTAGACCAATCTTTGAATACATGTTAAATGCCATCTCTAGAGAAAAAGAGAAGTGTTGTTGTTCCTTATGGGATCTGTTAACTAAGGTTTTTGAATACATGCATTACCCATTGGCAAATGAATGGTATGAGTATATGGAAGGTTTTGTGTACTCCCTAAATTCCTTAAGGACCTAAGGAGACTTACTGGTGCTGCCTCATTTGGTGTCAAGAGACAGAGCATAAGAATAAGATATGCATGATCTAGAATGAGGGAAGAGGAAGAAAAAGAAAAGTAATCTTTCTCGAAGCTTTGATGACAGTAAAAGGCCTAAAGTGATTATAAGATATGGGGAAAGCCCGTTATTCATGCATGTACTCAGACTTTAAGAAGAGTCAAACTAGAATCCTCTAATTCTGAAGAGAGTTTCAAAGGGTATGCAAGGTACGGAAAATCCTAAAACCAGCTCACCTTATGTTGCTGCTCCTCTTGAAGAATTTTCTCCTATTCCTACTTCAACTGCACCAAACCCATCTCCGACTTGATGCTGATCCCTCCTTAAGCCAACCTACACCAACAACGCAGCCAAGCTACACTAAGTCCAATTACCGCTACATGAGCAATGCTTCATCAACAACCGGCTAGATCAGATGGAAGCTTCGTCACGAACACATGAAGCTCTCCGTTGGAAATTCTTTAAGAAATCTGATGCCAAGGCTCATGATGGTGTTCTCTGATTAGCACACCTCCTTTTTGCTTATGTCAAAATGGGGAGAAGAAAAGAGATGAAGAAAATCTGGTGCTATGGAACTGAGGGAGTTTATACTGAGGGAGAAAGCCAAA
Source organism: Dalbergia oliveri (assembly GCA_030441495.1). Taxonomy (NCBI): domain Eukaryota; kingdom Viridiplantae; phylum Streptophyta; class Magnoliopsida; order Fabales; family Fabaceae; genus Dalbergia; species Dalbergia oliveri. The sequence continues at coordinate 36,292,671 of JAMLFY010000008.1, read as the reverse complement.
GATTTTTTTTATTTCATCATTCAGGATGCATTTTGTTTTATTTTAAATAATCTATTTGTTTTGTTTTCTCATTTTCTAATACTGATTTTCATTATGGTATATATTAGTTTAGTTATCATTGCTCAATTTATCTGCATGTAAACTCTAATTCATATCGATACCCTATCTATCATGCTTAGCTAATCTAGTATCATTCTTGAGATGTAGCTTTTATCTCGTTAGCGTTTGCTCTTATATGCTTATTCTTTAGCACGCTATGATATTTAGCTCATCTGTGTGTCATTGATAAGCACCATCAAGTATCGATTAAGCACAAGCACCCTCTTTGCTCTAATATGTTTTTTTGTGCATGTTGTGTGCTTTGATATGTATGTCTTGATTACACGCGCAAAATGTTTTTCATGAAACATATATACTCTGACACACATATACGATGTTTTCATGAGCTCTATATAACTTGATTTGAATATAGTTGTGATTAGTTTTTGTTGATATTCAAAAACTTGTCCCTATATGCTCTGATACAATGATCTTGTGAGCCTTAGAAATCTCTCGTGTATGCAAAGCTTATATGTTACAAGTATTTTCATGTACACATATTATATCACGTTTTGAAAATACACTCGGATAAATTTGTGCTGAATAAGAAATCTAATCAAGATGATATATCACAAGTATTACTTATTTTTTATTCAAGCACGTATTTTCAGAAAGATCTAAATGACAAAAATCAAGCGTTCTCCATCAAAAAGGGCTTAAACGATGATATCCTTTCAATACCGCTCGATACCTTCAGAAAGTACTCTAGTAACTTTAGAAACTTCTTTGAAAATCAAAATAGCTTTGATTTAAGTCACTTAAGGCTATAAAATGTTTTAGATATTATCTATATCATGCCTTAAGATAAGGACTTCCTGAAAATCATATCTTGCGATGATTTGAAAGAATATTGTTTATCATGCTATATATCCTGTAATATTTCTTTCAATATCTCTTCAAAAGATTTTCTTCAAATTGGTTTGTCATCATCAAAAGGGAGAGATTGTTAGCTCCAGAACCCTTCAGAAAGCTTCAAGGCAATATGTTTTGAATGACAACAAAGCCAATTTCAAGAAAATATTTTGAGGGAATACTAATGTCTACATTGAGTTTCTTGAAATAGCAAATAGGATCATTCGTTTGCATATCATGGCTCCAATAGCAAGAATAATTTCACTTTACATGTGCAAACATATTTTATCTCATGTAAAAAGATGGGAATTAAATGGAAGTGATAATTATATTGTGAAATGAGCATATAAATGCTTAAAGGGTTAAAGAAAGTCTACAAGCACAAGAAACCAATACTCGGTCTTCAAAAAGTAGCACTGGGCTTCAAAAGTACGCTTAAAGCAAAGATAATCAACCTATCTCTGAAGCCAATGTGTTCTACAACCTTCAATCTTCATGATCACAATCTTGTCATCATGAACAAACACTGATTGAAAACTAGAAGACCAAAGAATCATCAAGGAGCTGATAATGCACTTCAAAAAGTTCACTTCATAGTGAAACACTTAACTTTACTAGAAAATGAGGGAAATTTTGAAATTAAAATTTGAAGCCAAGCCCAGTTAGATTGGCACGTCATCTTTCTGCCAACTTGGTCAACCACTCCAACTTCTAAAAGGAAGTGTTCAGAAACCAATCGTTTAGAAAGTAAAAAAGTAGTTTCTGAAGATAGTCATAGAAACCACTGTCTCATAATGGCTTCTGCAATAGCTATGACACAAGACGAGCTACTCCTTCTGTACGCTTTTCAAGACACAAATGATGATCAACACATGTCACTTGGGCAATGGTCATAAATGCATATCATCTATAAATGGAGATGTTCACCTTCAAAGACGTGATCTTGATGAAGAATAACTGTTGACACGCTGAAAACTTTCTCATCTTTTCTGTGAAGTTTATTACTTCTTGTAATCAGTTTCCTTGCTTGCAAAATCTTCTTTCTACATTCTTAGTAGATAACACAATCTTCCAAGGAAGAATAGTTAGAAAGAAGTCATTCAAGTTTTTCCAGGACATTCATTATATATTTTATGGAAACTAAAGTGTAGGTTAGTTTGAGTTGCAAACCCAAACACAAACCTTTGTATCCTCAATCCAATAGTGATCATTGTGAGATAGCTTGGAGAGGCTACGATAAAAGTACTTGCAACGTGTTAGTAAGGTGTTCTTGCTGATCACGATTTAGCTTGAAGAGGCTGGTCAAAGACTACTCAGGGTTAGCTTGTAGATGCTAGTACAAAACTACTTGGGTTCAGGTTGAAGAGGCTAGTGAATAACTACTTAGTTTGTGACAGCATAGTGTACTTGCCATTCATTGGTTTAGCTTGAAGAGGCAGGTGAATAACTACTTGGTTTGTGATAATAGAAGTTACTATTGGTCACAGGGTAAGAGCTTGGTAAGGCAACTCAAAAACTATCCTGTTGCTTTCTTGGTTTAAGAAAGGTTTAGTGGAACTCAACTATTGTGGGAACTGGATGTAGGAGGTTTGACCAAGCCAGTATAAAAATATTTGTGTAGTTTTTTTCTTTCCTTAACTTCCCTTTCTTTTATTATGTGCTTTGTGAATATTAATCTGTGTTTACCTTACAACTATCTCTTATGTTCATTTATCATATACTTGGTAGTTTAGAAAGTAGGTTTTTTGAAGCATCTAATGCTATTTTCGCTGCACTTCAAGCTTAATGCTTGATAGTAATCTGTTTAAGTTTTTAGAAATCTAAAGGAGGAAGAAAGAGCAAAGCATGATACAAACCCCCCTTGTCGTGCACTTTTCACCTACACCAAGCCTGCTAGAGGACTAGCTCACCTTCAGCTATAGTTTATAGGACCTAGTTAGGTGCCTTTATGTTATCTCACTAGGAAAGGGCTACCATTTGAGGTGATGCCACCCAAATGTGTTAGCATGTGAACGGTAAAGGGCTACCATTTAAGGTAAAGTCTCCAGACATGTCAGCTTGCAAATTACATATTTAGTTTCTCTACTAATTATTATGTGTATAAAAATAGAAATGTTTTCAATGAAGCCATATGATTTATGTCATCATAAATATGTATATAAATATCAAAATGAATTGTGATTGTTGCATTTATATATTATTACCATGTTGCTTGTTTCATGTGGGTGATGGTGAGAATCCACTCACTAAGTCCGATTACTCACCCATCTCTCTCCTTACAGAATAAATTGTAGGACAAGCTATCGTTCAACCACTATTTCAATACACCATAGTTGTTCCAAGCTTTACTTTGTAGTGAGGCTTAGTTTAGGGTCATGATATATTAGAGTACTCCAATAGTTATGTAGGCATGATCTAAACCATACATTATATTTTAAGATTATGTATTTATTTTCAGAGTTTATGAATCCTTATATGTTTTCAGAATTTCAAGTATTGATTTGAAACGTGAATTGTAATTAAGTTTATGTAACAAACCAGCAATGTACCTATGTTTTGGATTTCAAGCCTTGAATTGATTTACGAATTATGGTGATGGTTGTGAAATGAAACAATTTATGTTTTTATGTATTGAAACACGTGTTTGATTTAATTAAGAGGAATTCAAGGTTATGAATGTTGAAACATTTTAGTTTTACAAATTCGAATATTATACTTTAAATGGAGAAATTGATAATGATTTAGATGAACTTACATTTTGAGAATGAAAATCACGTTAATTCATAAATAGTGAGTCACGCTACCAAAGAGGCTTACGTGGTAAACTGATTTGGACCTAATCCCTCATGTGCTAGTTATGTTCCTAAATCAAGTCATGACAATTAGACTTAAAGGTTCACAACCCTATTGTTTTGGGCTTTCTTTTAAGGAACATTCTCTTAACATAAGGGTCATTCCCTATGTCATAAGGCATACCCTAAATTTTAGGGCATACCCTTAAGTTGAGGGCATATCCTTAACTTGTAGGCTAAATTTCAAAAATCATATTTATGAGTTCAGGACAGTGAGACAATTCTCATTCTAATTTAATAATCCAGCAATTCATTTTAAAAACAACAATAAATTTTCACTACATCTCTAGTTTGATAATTTTTTTCCCATTATTGATACTAATTATTTTTACAAACGGTAGCAACACACATGCCTTGGATTTTTTTTCAAAATCCCTCCTTATGTATATAATTTTAATTTTTCCATATGTAGTGTAACACCCTTCCTACCATAAAACTATGCTTAAGCCATAACCTTATAATGAGTAGTTGTTACTTCTTAACTTTACTTAACCGTAGAGGTGTATATATAGTATTTAAACCTGAGCTGCTTTTGTGACAAACATAAAACCTATTTCTCTGCGACGCAAATTTGGACATAAATAATATGTGTAATAAAATAGCAAAACTACATAATTGTACTATACAATATCAAAACAATCATATACATAATTATATCAACCCTTACCCTGTTCACGCAGAAACCCTCTAGTCTAGGTAGGGTACTACTCAACATTCACAAAAAGACAATAAAAGACTGACTAAATTCTCTATCATTAATCAAAAGCTTGGGACTATGATGCCCATACCAAGAATCTCCACAAAATAGTCACCATCATAGCAATCTATGTAAAAAATATGATAACAGCAGGAATGAGAATCAAAGATTCCCAGGAAAAACACCAGTCTATTACTCAATGATATTCAACATTAATGCAAAAATAAGCAATGTATCTTTGGTTGTTTATGTAATGGTCTCATTAATTAGTGTCATTATTTCTTATGACTTAACTTTATTAGATAATTTTAAGCTTAATGGTAGAACTCATAGGACTCTTCTAATATACTTCTAGTGATCGTCCTTCAACGATGTAACATCATCGTGTTACAACTTGTTATAATTCACTAGATGGAGTATGTCTTTTACATCTCATCTTAATAGCCTCGTTATTCTCAGGACATCCCTTTCCTCATAACGATGTAACGTCGTCACAATTACAACGATATAAGTTCTAAGGACGTAGCACATCTACTACTACCCATGAATCCATGAGTTTACCACTAAGCAATTTACATTGCATAAGGTTTATTTTCTTAAGTTTTCTCTTCATAAGGATCTTTAATATTTGTTTAGGAAATCTTATGATTCTCAAGTAAAATCTCTTCTTAATAGTTCTACTTCTCATGTTTTTGCTTTGAGATTTCCTTGAAATCTCCTAACTTTTATGAGATTTTCTCTAGTCTCCTAATTCCTGAGACTTTTCTCTTGAAATCTTGAATTTCTTATGAGATATTCTGTTCAAAAATCTCTTGGAGTCTTATGAGACATTCTAGAGTCTTATGAGATATTCTTCTTAAGATCTCTCTTTAATTTTTATGAGATTTATTGGTAAAATCTACTAAACTTTTTATGAGATTTTACTAAAAGAAAACAGTTAAATTGTTACGAGATTTTTCTATAAAATATGTGAGACTATGATGAGATTTTTCTGCAAAGTTACCAGTTTAATGATATTTCTGAAAGTTGGTAATCTTTTATGAGATGCTATATCATCAGAATTTTGTAAAACTCCTTGGGTGGTAATTCTTATAAATTCAAGGAAAATAAACCAAGTTTATTAGGTGAACTTCAAGTTTTTTCTTCTATGAATCAAAATCTCTTTATTTACTTAATAAATCTTATATCAATTCAATCAATCCACAAGAGTTTTATCCCTTGCATCCTTTTCATCTGTCAAGTTTATATATATATATATATATATCTTGAAAATAATTTCAATTTCACAACATAAATTTCAAGCATATATCAAGAGTTTATATTAGCAAAAAAGCCAAACAATCACAAAGCAATAGACATAGAATCTTTCCTTCCTTTCTCCAAGCATTTTGCTAAACTTTTCTCTAGCATTTTCTTCTCTAATCAAGCATCAAACCCACTTTCTAGCCCCATAGAAGCTATTTGGACAGATTTGAGGGGCAAAAAGAAGCTTTTGGCTTGAGTTTGATGTAAAGAAATGTTCTTGAATTAGTTTAAGGATTAATCTAGGCATAACCTTCAAGAATATGGAGCTTTCATGGAGTTTGAAGAAGAAAATATGAAGATGGTGAACAAAGAAAGAAAGGAACGTGAAGGCGTACAGGGAAGGAAAGAGAAAATGTGATCTTTTCAAATTTTTTTTTATATAAAAAAGCATTACTTGGAGAAAAAGCTATTAGTACAACTATTTTGGATCAATTTGTCTTGTATCAATATTAGAAATATCTATATTTATTTTATTGTCCTGAATGAAAAGTATCTTAGATCTAATAATATCCATTATTTATACCAGATTTCATGTTCAGTGTATCACCATTACTATCTTGTATCGATTATTACCATTTCAGGACCGATTGACATAAAAGAAATTTCCTGGGTTAAAATATCCATTTACCCTCATCCTTATTTTTATCTATGTCATTACACCCATTATAAGGTCTGATTCTATATCCCCAATTAAAATATTATTATATTAATTTTTAATAATATTAAAAAAATTTTACAAACTCTTCATATTATTGTGATCACAACTATGTCAAAATTTTTAAAATCTTTATAGATTATTTATAATTAATTATTTTATCACAATAATACTAAAATATCCGTCGTTACATGTAGTAGATACCAAGCTCAACACTCAGTTGAGAAAGCACAGCACAAAACGAGTGCGTACGAAAAAATGCCATGATTTATATATTTGCTTTTACTTTAAGCTAATTTATCATGAAATCTGGTCACGTATACCTATTTTATTTTCCATAACCTATAATAGTTAGAGAATGAAAAGATTTTTGAAACCATGATTTAAATTTTTATTCGGGAAAAAATAGATGTTGTTACCGTTCCCATTGGAGCACTTATTAGGAAAATTAAATAAATTTATTAAGCAAAAATATGAGTATATATTATCTTGAAAATAGTAAATCCTGTCGAATCAGTTCATGAAATTGTTTTTAACAAGCATCTTTATTGATATTTGCTTTTGAATTTTACCAACAAGTAAGGTAGATTTTTTCTTAACAAGTATCTTTCAAAATATTTAAAAACTACTTTTTCTTTCGATCGCATTATATATATAAGTTTCGCTAGGATTATATGTTAATAAAAAGTATTAAATAGAAAGTATACTTTTAATTGTTAATTTGTCTAATGTTTTAAAGAATTTATTTGTTTAATATCTTTTATTTTTCATAAGTAATTTAAAGAAATTGGTGACAACGTGCTTTATTTTTAATATAGTAGTTTTACAATATATATGAGATTAATTTATATACACCTAGTGTAAAAAAAATTTACACTATCATTCAATCATGTGTTGCTACATCAGTAAAAGTGATTCAATCTCACATCCACTACTTGAAAATCATATAAATGAAGTGATTTAATTGAATTATAATATAAAAAAGAACTTTTTTATACTATCAATGCATATATATACATATAACATTAAAATGGGACAATGATCCTCTAAAATAATATATCACTTTAGAAAATTTAAAAAAATATATTATCTTTAAATTAATAAAATTAAAAATGAGGTCTCTTTACTTATTAATTTAAAAGTAAAATTGGTTACTTTATTTTCTAAGGTGTGATGCTCAAAATCTATTAAAATGGGTGTGAAGTCAAACACTGGGGGTAAGAAATTAACCGGGAGTTCCCACTCCGATGGAAAACACTTGGCCATCGTTGCCGGTTGACGGAACTTAGAAATGTTGTTTGGGACACCGTGTACCTGAAACCATACCCGGTCAAAATTTTCTTTTTTTTTTTCTCATAATTAAATATGTGGAGGAGAGTTGATTCATGTATCACTCCCATCAGACACTCTTTTCCAACGTCCGTTGAAGTGGTGTAAAAATGTGAAAAAAATTATAAAAAACTTAAAATAAATATCCATGTGTTTTGGATGGATGAGATGCTGGGTTATCCAAAAGTTATATAAAAAGAGTTAAATATAACTCACTGCAAAGATAAACCTCTTTTAATTGGCATTAGTTTTTTCATCTATCATACTCGAAAATAACATTTTAATACTTAAAAATATAAGTATTAATCCACCTTGGCCAATTAAATATTAAGATTTATCGGTCAAATTAAAAGAACAAAGAAGCAAACCTAAATCTGTAAAACATTTCTGTAATTATTATCCAAAATGCACGTAGTGTAGAGCGAATACTTCAATCGACTGTAAAAGAAGGGTCAAAGAAAATAATACTAACCATATTTGAATTCATCCCCATCTAATACGTTTAACGTATTGGCAGCATACACGTCACCGTCTTTAAAACACGCCTTGAATGTTCAAACATGGAATGACTTTCCTCTTTCGCGCACATTATACATAAATTATCGTAAAAATTACGAAGTTTTCATTCTCTGTAAGTTACATTTGACGTCAATTGTTTTAGAAAATACTTTAATTTAATGTAATAAGTGATTAATATAAGAGAAATGTTATTTTGAGACATATTTTATAGGATATCATACTACTAACACACATTTATCATTGAATAAAGTATAAGATCTAAACTAAGTGATTCAACCTAATCCAATATTAGAGTGTGTGTCAAATGACATTACTCTCTTAATAAAACTCCTAATATAAAATTGATAGTTTAGATAAATATTCTTGCTACCGTCAACCACATAGCAATATTTCCTTAAATCTTTCTATGCAATGTCTAGCGAAAAGCAGTTGCACATTTCATGCAAACATCAATCGCATAGAAACATTCAAATCTATAAACGATTTACACATAACGTGTAGACTGCTACAAGAAGTTGTATGAATTACGAGGCACTTCCCTCGTATGCATGCACGAACCTCATCTCTAGGTACTATCTATATATATAGATAACCACAGATTTCTCAGGTGCATCAGAACAAGAGTGTCTTTCAATAGTCCATTCATCACAATATTAATTGTATTGCTTTATATTGATCTCCATGGCTACCACCCAACCTACAAATATCTCCGACTATATCGGCGAAAAGAACCCGCCACCAAACAACAATCCGAAGCCTAAACCGAAAGACAAGAAAAATACAGTACTGCTCAATCGGTCGTGCACCATAAAGGGTGAAATGGAAACAAATCAAAGGGAACATAAATGATTCGAAAAGCAGGTAATATAAATCAAAAGCAAACCCCCAATGCCACTTTCTTACACTAAAAATTTTAGTCCATAAAATTCTATTAAACTTTCTACTTGTTGTACAGTTTTTCCATTTTTTGTGGATTAAATGTTATTGTTAATATTTGAATCATAGCTTAATTTAAATTTCACCTAGCGTAAACTCATGTTTGGTTTGGTAAAGTTCCTTGAGAAGGTGCTTCTACTTGCAAGAATCCATTTTTTATTTGGTAAATAGAAAATTGAGGTGTTTTATTTCTAACCTTTAAAAGTCAGGGATGCTCATAATAAAAGCCCTCATGAGAGGATGATAGATTATTCTATCTAAAATTTAAAATACTAATATATCCTTTCATTAATTAATAGTTTCAATTGAATTATTCTCTTCAATATATTTATGTTTATTATATTCATTTTAGAATCTAAGAACAATTTATAATATATTTACTAATTACTACACTTGTGATTCCTTATTGATAGCAAATTTTTTATTATTTTATTAAATAATATTACTATGACTTTCCAAAAGAAACTGTAAATTTAGAGAGCCTAGAGAGCTTAGTAACTATATAAAAGTCACAACATTACCTAACCCAATCTAAATTGTTAAATTGGTTGGTGATTACAAATATTTCATTGATTTGGCCTTCCTTTCTTTTTTTAAGAGTGTGTTTGTTTCAAGGGAAACTAATTTATTTTCTGGAATAATTACTTGACAATGATTTATTGTTATATTTGTTTCAAGTTTTATAAAAATATTCTTGAGTATTAGTTTTTTCGGGAAAAAATTATCAAGTTTTAGTGATATTTTAGTCCTAAGATGCATGGGGTGGGAATAACAAAATATTCTTATGATTTGACAATGATAATTATCAAATAAAAACACTATAATATTTTGAATCATCTAACCTTAACAACCATGGATACATTATAAGGGGTATTTTTAAAATTATGACATATATTTTCAATAATATGTATTATAAAATAAAATATTTTTTAAATTTATTTGAAAAAACCCAACAAATAATTCATAAATATTTAATCCTAAACAAATAACTTTTTTAACCCAAAAATTATATTCTCTAAAGTATAACATTGCTAGGAACATAATTGCCTGGAATACAATTTTAAACCTTGAAATAATTTTCCGGTAAAGCTCATGGACTTGCGGTCTATGAATGCATGTATTGATCGTTTTCATTTTGTTGCAGGTTTAAATATGTTGAAGAGGGATCAGTGTGTAGCTACAAATAATATTTACAGCAGAGATTATTTGTTGGTCATCAAGATTCATTGTTTAATTGTAATTTATTGTTGTTTGTTTCTTTTGCAAGTGTCTGTTACTTTAGGACTAGGAAGTAGTAATCTCCCTTCCATATATGTAAACGTAGAATGAATATATAGTTGCAACCTCTGAAAATTTATTGTATTAGGAAGTACCTTGTGACTATTTATGAAAGTAGTCACAAATAATAGTTTGTTACTTCCTTTGTAAGTTTGTCCATATATTGAAGATTTATCAATGGAGTACCCGTATAAATTAAATTATCTCTCTGAAACAAATTTGTTAAGCCTCTTATACCTCTTCCTGCATGTGTCATCCTCCTCCCTATAACCCACCAACTAAGAGATAACCGTGGAAATGAGATGGGCTCAATAGATGACGCTGGGATGGTGGTGGTGGTTGGCGGTGGTTGGCAACGTGGCAAAGGGAAGACACAGGGATGGTGCGGTGCGATGGTTCTAGAGTGTAGTGTTGGAGCAGGACAAAGGGATGTATTGAATCGACAGAGAGACTAAAAAGGATTTAATTGATTGTGATTAAATTTCAAGAATGCCGATTTGGTTTCTTTAGATGAAGAAGTTGATAAAGTGTAAAAGTGGGGTAAATTATTGCCCTTAAATTAATAATTTTCATTATATATGTATCAAGTGTAGGTCCCATAGCTAAATGATCCAAGGTGGTTAACCCCTCACTTTTCACTTTATCAACCCTGCACTTTAAAGGAAGCTAAATCCAAGAATGCCACCCCTTTTCAATTTTCTTTTGTTTTCAAAATTTTCAAAAGGAAATGAAAGAAATGAGGAATTATCATTTTCAAATTTTCATATGAATATTTTTTAGAAACATTTTCAAAAATAGTAAACCAAATATGTTTTTACTTTTGTTTTCTAGATAGAAATAAAACAAAAATAGTTAAACCAAATAACCTCATAACCTCACACATGAAAAGAAATGGTGATTCTAGATATTCATTCTATAAAATTAAGCTGAGCATCAACCTAAATCACTGTTTTTGTTTTGAAAAATAATAATTGAAGAATAGATATTAGAGAATAAGAGGGAATATTATTATTGATAGTTTCAAAGGTACCATATATGTATCATTCAAAAAGCTACTTATATATAGCTAAAGGGTAAGAGATATAATATCACATTAAATCATAACAGATTCAATCTAATCTATTAAATTTTAACCGAACCAGTTAAAGATATGGATAGCCATAATCAAATAATATTTCATAATGTTCTCCGTTTGATATCTATTAGAGATATGTCTCATTAAAACCTTATATAGGAAAAACCTTATAGGAAAAACCTCATGAGAAAAATCTTAATGAAGGAAACAGAGCACAATACCCTCAAAGTGAGAACTTGAAATTTCTTCATTAAAAGCCTTATCAAGAAAAAACCAAGTGGATAAAAACATTGATCCAAAAAAAAAAAAACGAGTACAATGCTTCTCCCCTCCTGGAAGTATCATTACTCAACAACATGTTCAGGTTCCATTTTTGAAGTTTCATCTTTCGTGATTTTGATGGATGGTTGTGATTGAGGCATTCTATTTAGAACAGGGAAAAATTTGGATTCTAGGTTTTTCAAGCTCTTCTGCTCTTCAAGAAATAACTCCAAAGTAATGGACAATTCATATGTAGAGATTAAGATCTTCTATTTTCTCCTCTTTCATGAGCTTTCTCCCTCCATATCCTTTGAAAAATATTTTGAGTATCTAACTCAAGGACATTTGATCCCTATCACCTTTAGAAACCGACTTCTATGCTCCTTAGACTATTGAATAGCTTTTTCAATCATAGCACTTAGATCAAGTGTAGGTTCAGGACACTTTCTAAACCAATTTATGAAGTAGTTTCAAATGGTGGTTTGGATTTAGGAAGTGACAAAGATAGGGAAAGAAGTGTATCCAAACTGCTCATAAATAAGCCCATATGTTGGCTCTATATATTATCACAAGGGTTCAAAAACTGGAGCATTTTGACTTCTACTGGAGCATTGAATTCCTTTAGCTTGTTGGTGTTCACACTCGAACTTGAGGCACGTGACCTCATGAGAAATCCCATTCTCACATAAGCCTCTGGCCCTGTTTATTCCTATATGCGAAAAAAAATCCATAATATAGTTTTATTTTTTTCTAAATATCATTCGCTCTTCCAACATCATAATTATAAAAACCAACTTATAATCCGTTCCAAAGTATAACGCTATATTAACATAAAATATACAGGAAAGTCCTTGTCATACAAAGTGTCTACGAAAAAATAAAAGACTATTACCGTCCAGTAATAACATTCTAATATACATGATTATGCAAAAGACAACATGCTTCTCAAATCCCCGATCCCTGCCCTTAATCACACCGGAGCATGTCTAGAGCAAAAATCCCAGCTCCACCGAGAAGGCAGTAGCCAACTGGAATCAATGTTGGAGGAAGATGGCGTGGAAGTGTCCGGCCTTGTCAGATCTGGAAATAGAGAAAGGAAAGGAGGGCGAGTTTTGTTACCAAAAACCCAGATGAGTCCTCACCTCAAACCCCCTCCCATAGAGCATTAAAGGGCATGCATAAAATCACAATGATATAAATACTTGTCAAACCAATCATTATAGTTATAGGAATGGAAGTATATGCACGAGTACTAGAACATTTTATCTTGTAAAACACTTCAACAGTATCTCAATAAAGAAACAGGAATCTCCGCTCCTGTTATGCATAGCATAACAATATCTCTCCCGGCGCATCTGTCATGTCGCGTCTCCAGTGTGACAATAATGGGTACCTAACTAGGTCCCTTCTCTAAATCTCTGCTGAGGCTACTTGGTACCAAGGTTAATGGATTTACTGCCGTTACACTTAACGTTTCCCCAATACTACTGGAAAAACTTCTTAAAACCATTTTATTCTCTGAGTAGTCTTGAATCTCATAACTCTAGCTTTACCTTAGCATAACTTGACTATGAAACCATATCAAATGATTTCAAGTCCATAGAATATGTATCCGCCACTCGTCTTAACCACATAAAAGATTCATGCTCAAAATCCTTTTATGTCTAAATCTCTATATCATTTCTTATTAACAATAAACTTGTTATATTCTGAAACTTAGTCCATTCGATTTCAACAGTCAACCTTAGCATAACTATGGCGTGGAACCATGTCCAGGAATCACCCTTTGTGGACATTGAGATTCCAAACCTCCATAGAAGTATGGAGCCCAACTATTCTAAATCTCGTGGAAACTCACGCTCAAAACTCTTTTATTGATTATCAAAACATCATTCAATCATAAAAATTTTTAAATTCAAACTATTAACTTGTTAAACATAGTTCCAACCATAACTAGGAAAACTCAATATCATATTCTAAATCATAAAGTCTAAACCATCATTTCGATCCTTTCTCTAAACCTTGTATTTAGGTATAAAACCATAGCATAAACATAAACCAGTTTCCAGAATTCAGTAAAACAATCATAAAATCTTCTAATAGTTACACATGTATTCTATTCTACATAGAATCACAACAACCATGGTCCCATGAGTTTTGTCTAAAACATGTTTCATGCTTTAAAACCAGGAGATCTAAACATAGAATCTAGCAGTAAACTTCAAATCCTCATAGGAATTCTCTAAAATTGAAGCAGGAAATCATAGTTTTCATGAAAATAACTCTAATGCATAACATAGAAGTCACAGATGTGAACCCCACTCACCTAGAATGTAGAAGTTGAAGGCTTAGGATTTACAGGGTTCCTTGGAGTGGAGATAGCACCAGTATCTATCATAGGAGTGATAGAACCTTTGATTAGTCTCTAGAATCACTAAGAAACCTTAAGTTTATCTCTAACATGGAGGAAGAGCTCCTCTACCCTCATAGGCATAGAAACCACTCTAAGACAAGAAGGAATCTGAAGAAAATAGAGACAAAACTGAGAAAACTACATACCTTGAAGCCTTAGGATTGAAGGATTGAAGTTAGAATTGAAAGATAATGGAGGAAAATGGGGTTGGAATGGAGTTTGTGGGTGAAAGAAGATGAAAAAGTAAAGGTTCTTGAGGTTGGAGAGAAAATGGTTTTGGTGTCTGGATCTCGACGAATCGTTTTATATTTGTTGTTTACCGCCGGGCGGTCATATGACCGCCCTGGCGGTCCCCACTCTGACACACGACTTACTCTCCGTTGACCGCCTGTCGCTCTTAGGAGCTCCAGAGATCGACTTTACTCCGTTAACCGCCTGGTGGCTCCTAGAAGCTCCAAATACTCCAATACTGGTATGTATTGGATTGTACTATCCCACTACTCACTTATTTACATTCTTAATTTTAAGTTATTTCCATTAACTTTAAAACATAAATGTAAATAAGGAAACACCCCCCATTTGGATTCAAATAAAATATCTAAAAATCAAAACCCCAACAAATCAAAATCTAATTTTTGGGTTTTAGTTCAAATTTAAATTTCGACAATTTATAAACTTTTGGGCTAAAGACGAAATGTCTGAGGTTCCATAAAATTCATTAAAAATCATTCTTCAATTTGTCTATCTCCAAAGAACAATTACCGGGACTTTTGATCCAAGGAAAATGGTTCTACTATATAGCCCTTCAAGGGCGTGTAGGGTCCAGGCTTAGTGAAATTAAGAACCTCGTAAATTCTATGAAGGGTAACTTGGCACCCCTCTTTAATTAAAAATTTCTAACCCTTTTTATTTAACCTAGGGTATTACATACTCCCCCCTTTAAAAGATTTGGTCCCCAAATTAAAGGCATACCTAGGAGGAAAGAGATGTGGGTATTTAACTCCGATAGGTTTTGACTTCCCATGTGGCTTCTATTCTGAATGATTTCTCCAAATTACTTTTACCGAGGGAACCTCCTTTGAGCGGTTTTCTTAATCCGCCCTCTACTATGGCTATTGGCTCCTCCTCATAAGATAAACTCTCATCAACTTGACTGCCGTGGGGTAAGCACGAGACTCGGTGTGGCATATATTTTCTAAGCATGCCGACATGAAACAGGGTGGATAGTTGACAAGCTGGGAGGCAATGGGAGTCCTGAGGCTACCGTTCCCACTTTTTCCAAGATCAAATGGTCCAATGTAATGAGGACTTAACTTTCCTCGCTTGCCAAATCTTAACACTCCCTTTATGGGAGACACCTTTAGGAACACTTGATCACCCATAGAAAACTCTAACTTCTTCGCCGATTATTTAAGCAAACCCATAAGCCAGCGTCCTAAAGTCTATGAGCTCTAATAACCTTTCCTTGATCAATTGTACCTTCTCTAAAGTCTCTTGGACCAACTGGGCCTAGAGCTTTAGCTTCTCCAAGTTCAAACCATCCATAGGGGACCTTGCAACGTCTTCCATATAATGCCTCGAATGGTGCCATCTGAATACTAGTTTAATAGCTATTATTATAAGCAAACCCTATAAGTGGCAAGTGATCGCACCAACTTCCATCAAAGTCTAAAACACATGCTCTAAGCATATCCTCCAGGGTCTGAATTTGTCCTTTTTGACGACCACTGTTGGGGATGAAATGCTGGTTAAATCCACCTAGTTTTGAGAGCCTCCTGAAATGCTTTCCAAAATCTTGAAGTAAATTGGGCCCCCCTATCCATATAATAGATAAATTTACCCCGTGAAGTCTAACAATCTCGTTAATGTAGAGGGGCACCTGAGCACGCGCTAAAACTTGTCTTGAACTGGTAGGAAGTGAGTGGACTTCAGTCATCCTGTCAACAACCACTCCAGATAGAATCAAAGCCTTTAATGGTTCGAGGTAACTCGACAACAAAATCCATGGTTATCCTCTCTCATTTCCATTCTGGAATCTCTGATCCGCGAAGCAATCCTGGAGGTCTCCGTGTTTGGCCTTAACTGCCGACACATGAAACATCACACCACAAAGTCACCTATATCTTTCTTCATACCTTCCCACCAGTACAATTGTTTAAGATCATGGTACATCTAGCTCTGAACCTGGGTGTATAGTAGTATGCTGCCCTATGGGACTCTTCCATCACTTTTCTTTTTAACTCACCAACATTGGGCACACATATCGGCCTCCAAACGTAACACACCCTCTCATCCACTAAAAACTCATGATTTTCTCCTTTATGCACCTCTTCCATTATCTTAGCTAGCTTAGGATCTTCTCTCCCCGCCTTAATTGTCTTACTAGGGTTGATCGCACCCTAATGTGAGCAAAAAGGCTCCTGAGTCATGTATGCCAAACTGAACTCCTTCTGCTTCTAGTTTATGGATGTCCCCAATCAAAGGTTTCCTTACTGGTGCTATATGAGCCAAACTACCCATGAACTTTCTACTTAGGGCATCTACTACTACATTAGCTTTACCTAGGTGATAAGAAATTGTACAATCATAGTCTTTTAACAATTCCATCCACCTCCGTTGTCTGAGATTTAGATCTTTTTGCTAAAAGATGTACTTTAAGCTTTTGTGATATGTGAAAATCTCGCAAGTCGCCCCATACAAATAATGTCTCCAGATCTTCAGAGCAAAGACTACCCTGCCCCATTTCTAAATCATGAGTATGGATAATCCTGTTCATGCCTCTTGAGTTGTCTCGAAGCATAAGCTACCACTCGGCCATGTGCTGCATAAGGACAAGCCAAGTCCCACTCTAGAAGCATCACGTAAACAGGAAAACTACCGTATCCTAAAGGTAATACTAATACAGGTAGTGGTCAAACAAGTCTTCAGCTTCTAAAGCTTTCCTCACAAGCGTCTGACCATTGAAACTTAACATTTTTCTTGGGTCAATTTGGTTGGACCTGCAATCTTGGAAAAATCCTTAACAAACCGCCTATAATAATCCGCCATTCCAAGAAACTACAAATCTCTGAGACCGTAGAAGGTCTTGGCCATTGTTGAATCCTCAACCTTCTTTGAATCTACCTTGATACCATCCTTAGACACTATATGCCCCAGGAATGCCACCCGTTCCATCTAGAATTCGCACTTAGAAAACTTAGCATATAGCTTATGTTCTCTCATGTCTACAACACCAATTTTCTAGGTGGTGCTCATGTTCCTCTATGCTTCTAGAGTATACCAAAATATCATCAATGAAAACAATCACAAAATGATCTAAGAACGGCCCTGAAAACTCTATTCATTAAGTCCATGAAGGTTAGGGGGCATTAGTCAACCTGAAAGACATCACTAGGAATTCATAATGTCTGTAGCGTGTCCTGAAAAGCCGTCTTGGTATATCCTCATCCTTGATCTTCAATCTAATGACCTATAATTTGGAGATCGATCTTAGAAAAACATTGGCCCCATGAAGCCAATCAAACAAATCATCTATACGAGGCAACGGGTACTTATTTTTAACCTCACTTTATCCAACTGCGATAATCTATACACATTCTTAGGATCCATCTTTCTTCTTTACAAACAGTATGTACGGGAGCACCCAAGGCGAAGTACTCGTTCAATAAATCCCTTATCCAGCAACTCTTGTAATTGTTTCTTCAACTCCTATAACTTATTAGGCCATATGGATGGGGGTATCAAATAGGCATGGTTCCCAGCTAAATATTTCCGAACTTTATTTCCCTTTTTGGTGGCAAGCCTGGTAAATCCTTCTGGAACACATCAGGAAATTCAGAAACCCAGGGACTGACTCTATAGTTGGCACAGGCACTTCTACATCCCTACTCTGATGCTAGGAACCCATAGCCCCTTCTGTCCATAAGTTTCAAAGCACTCATGGATGAAATCAAACTTTGTCAAACTAACACTAACACCTTAAACTCTGAAATCTATCTCCCAAGATCAAACTTTACAGACTTGCTATAGCAATCCACCATAGCATGGCATGAAGCTAACCAATCCATGCCCATAATAACATCAAAGTCCGACATATCCAATACGTGTAAATCAGCATAAGTTTCCATATCACCAACCTTGATTTCACACTTTTCATATACTAATTGAACTAAGAAGGTCCTCCCCCGGATCCCTACTAAGAAAGGCTTTTCTACACTAGAAACCCTTCAAATCGGTATGGCAAGAAACGGGGATACATATGAGTAAGTAGATCCAGGGTCAACAAAGCGAAAGCATCAAAAGTAAAGACTTTGATAATACCTTCACCATGTCTTTAGAAGCGTTGCATTCTGTCTTGTCAATGCGTACAATCGAGGCTGCC